>CP025659.1:37841989-37854377 GCA_003576665.1 Ipomoea trifida
TTTTTTAAAATTGCATCTGATTCGTTGATCTGGACACGTGGACGACTGTGGAGCGTTCTCATTTCCTACCTGGGCGAGAGTTCTCACGAGAGTGCACCCCTATATATATATATATATATATATATATGTATATATATACATATATATATATATGTATATATATACATATATATATATGTATATATATATGTATATATATATGTATGTATGTATGAAATTGGAAGAACTAGCCCAATTAAAATAAATAATTGCCCAAGGAATTAATTATCGGTCTTACGGCTTGAACGAATTTAAGGGGTGTTACACCCCTAGTACACTATATGTGGAAAGGAATTGGGAAAAAACACACTTTGAATAGCCAATTTAGGTGAATCAACGTTCCATTGCAATAATTACACGGTGAGGCATCACAACCGAGCACGATTCGTTCACTCGTTTCATTCATTTGATTGTTTCATTACTTGTTTACTTTCTTTGATTGAATTCTTTACTAACAAATGCTTGTTACTTTATGCACCATGACAACCTCCCAAGTCCACTATGCATTCCCTTGACTAATCGCTAAGTAATCTTCCGACGTGCTTCCTTCGAGACCGACATCTATATTTACGCACAAGGCTTAGGCGTTCGGTTAGAAGGGTTGATTGATTGGTGTACATGGTTCCCACTAGTGGGATCGGCTTTAAGGACCTAGCTAAATAGGACGTGAATTTAAATTGGTTTGCATGCTTGGAATTGGTGTGAGAGGTGTATCCCGATTCTTAAATGTCTATCATTAAATAGTTTTTGCTTCCCGAGAATATTTTTTGAGTTGTATGACATCTAGGTAAAACTCTTGTACATAGCATGAGGGATTTCACCCTCTCCTGTAGCTTTTGCATTCATTTTTGACTGACAGAATGTCCAATAAAGTGATCCTAGTTATCTTTGGCTCTTATTTGCTTATGGTTTGAAATGATTAAGCTTGTGTTTGAATTCTACTAGATAGTCTTCATTTCTAATCTCGTTTCTATTTCAATTTCGACCGCAATTTACATTCCATGTATGAAATTAGGTTTTGCTATTTCAATTCATAATATGAGTAGCTGATTTCTATTTAGAGATTGAATTGTGCAATGTTGTGATGCCTAGTGTTGATCTTTAATTCTCAATTGTGGAAGTTGATTTGCTCTATTTGGAATTTCTATTCTTGTTCACTCTAAGGGTTGTGGCCAATCTCTTGGATGATTAAGGCCTTAATCTATGCATGTTAGTGATTAGCTTTGAGGTTAGCTCCTTACAATCATGATTCCTATCGATATCTAAGTTTTGATTTGTGGGTTGGCTAAGAAACATTCCTAACTTAGAGACCCCTAGTATACTATTTGTAGAAAGGAATTGGGAATAAACACCCTTGAATATCCAATTTAGGTGAATCAACGTTCCATTGCAATAATTACACGGTGAGGCATCACAACCGAGCAAGATTCGTTCCCTTGATTCATTCATTTGATTGTTTCATTACTTGTTTACTTTCTTTGATTGAATTATTTACAAACCAATGCTAGTTACTTTATGCACCCTGATAACTTCAAGTCCACTATGCATTCATTTGACGAATCGGCAAGTAATCTTCTGACGTGCTTCCTTCGGGACCAAAATCTATATTTACGCACAAGGCTTAGGCGTTCGGTTGGAAGGGTTGATTGATTGGTGTACATCGTTCCCACTAGTGGGATCGGCTTTAAGGCCCTAGCTAAATAGGATGTGAACTTAAATTGGTTTGCATGCTTGGAATTGGTGTGAGAGGTGTATCCCCGATGCTTAAATGTCTTTCATTAAATAGTTTTTGCTTCCCGAGAATATTTTTTGAGTTGTATGACATCTAGGTAAAACTCTTTGTACATAGCATGAGGGATTTCACCCTATCCTGTAGCTTTTGTATTCATTTTTGACTGACCGAATGTCCAATTAAGTGATCCTAGTTATCTTTGGCTCTTATTTGTTTATGGTTTGAAATGATTAAGCTTGTGTTTGAATTCTACTAGGTAGTCTTCATTTCTAATCTCGTTTCTATTTCAATTTCGATCTTAATTTACATTCCATGTATGAAATTAGGTTTTACTATTTCAATTCATAATATGAGTAGCTAATTTCTATTTAGGGATTGAATTGTGCGATATTGTGATGCCTAGTGTTGATCTTTAATTCTCAATTGTAGAAGTTGATTTACTCTATTTGGAATTTCTATTCTTGTTCCTTCATTGTAGTTTTGATTGCACTCTAAGAGTTGCTGCCAATCTCTTGGATGATTAAGGCCTTAATCTAAGCATGTTAGTGATTAGCTTTGAGGCTAGCTCCTTACAATCATGATTCCTACGGATATCTAAGTTTAGATTTGTAGGTTGCCTAAGAAGCATTCCTAACTTAGAGACCCCTAGTACACTATATGTGGAAAGGAATTGGGAATAAACACACTTGAATTGCCAATTTAGGTGAATCAACGTTCCGTTGCAATAATTACACGGTGAGGCGTCACAACCGAACACGATTCGTTCCCATGTTTCATTCATTTGATTGTTTCATTACTTGTTTACTTTCTTTGATTGAATTCTTCACAAACAAATGCTAGTTACTTTATGCACCATGACAACCCCCCAAGTTCACTATGCATTCATTTGACTAATCGGTAAGTAATCTTCCGACGTGCTTCCTTCGAGACCGACATCTATATTTACGCACAAGGCTTACGTGTTCGGTTGGAAGGGTTGATTGATTGGTGTACATGGTTCCCACTAGTGGGATCAGCTTTAAGGCCCTAGCTAAATAGGAGGTGAACTTAAATTGGTTTGCATGCTTTGAATTGGTGTAAGAGGAGTATCCCAGATGCTTAAATGTCTATCATTAAATAGTTTTTGTTTCCCGAGAATATTTTTTGAGTTGTATGACATCTAGGTAAAACTCTTTGCACATAGCATGAGGGACTTTACCCTCTCTTGTAGCTTTTGAATTCATTTTTTACTATCCGAGTGTCCAATTAAATGATCTTAGTTATCTTTGGCTCTTATTTGATTATGGTTTGAAATGATTAAGCTTGTGTTTGAATTCTACTACGTAGTCTTCATTTCTAATCCCGCTTCTATTTCAATTTCGATCGCAATTTACATTCCATGTATGAAATTAGGTTTTGCTATTTCAATTAATAATATGAGTAGCTAATTTCTATTTAGGGATTGAATTGTGCAATATTGTGATGCTTAGTGTTGGTCTTTAATTCTCAATTGTGGAAGTTGATTTACTCTATTTGGAATTTCTATTCTTGTTCATTGATTATAGTTTTGATTGCAGTCTAAGGGTTGTGGCCAATCTCTTGGATGATTAAGACCTTTATCTATCCTTACAATCATGATTCCTACGGATATCTAAGTTTAGATTTGTAGGTTGTCTAAGAAGCATTCCTAACTTAGAGACCCCTAGTACACTATATGTGGAAAGGAATTGGGAATAAACACACTTGAATAGCCAATTTAGGTGAATCAACGTTCCGTTGCAATAATTACACGGTGAGGCGTCACAACCGAGCACGATTCGTTCCCATGTTTCATTCATTTGATTGTTTCATTACTTGTTTACTTTCTTTGATTGAATTCTTCACAAACAAATGCTAGTTACTTTATGCACCATGACAACCCCCCAAGTTCACTATGCATTCATTTGACTAATCGGTAAGTAATCTTCCGACGTGCTTCCTTCGAGACCGACATCTATATTTACGCACAAGGCTTACGTGTTCGGTTGGAAGGGTTGATTGATTGGTGTACATGGTTCCCACTAGTGGGATCGGCTTTAAGGCCCTAGCTAAATAGGAGGTGAACTTAAATTGGTTTGCATGCTTGGAATTGGTGTAAGAGGAGTATCCCAGATGCTTAAATGTCTATCATTAAATAGTTTTTGTTTCCCGAGAATATTTTTTGAGTTGTATGACATCTAGGTAAAACTCTTTGCACATAGCATGAGGGACTTCACCCTCTCTTGTAGCTTTTGCATTCATTTTTTACTATCCGAGTGTCCAATTAAATGATCCTAGTTATCTTGGGCTCTTATTTGATTATGGTTTGAAATGATTAAGCTTGTGTTTGAATTCTACTAGGTAGTCTTCATTTCTAATCCCGTTTCTATTTCAATTTCGATCGCAATTTACATTCCATGTATGAAATTAGGTTTTGTTATTTCAATTAATAATATGAGTAGCTAATTTCTATTTAGGGATTGAATTGTGTAATACTGTGATGCCTAGTGTTGGTCTTTAATTCTCAATTGTGGAAGTTGATTTACTCTATTTGGAATTTCTATTCTTGTTCCTTGATTATAGTTTTGATTGCAGTCTAAGGGTTGTGGCCAATCTCTTGGATGATTAAGGCCTTTATCTATCCTTACAATCATGATTCCTATCGACATCTAAGTTTAGATTTGTGGGTTGCCTAATAAACATTCCTAACTTAGAGACCGCTAGTACACTATTTGTAGAAAGGATTTGGGAATAAACACCCTTGAATAGCCAATTTAGGTGAATCAACGTTCCATTACAATAATTACACGGTGAGGCATCACAACCGAGCACGATTCAATCCCATGTTTCATTCATTTGGTTGTTTCATTACTTGTTTACTTTCTTTGATTGAATTCTTTACAAACAAATGCTAGTTACTTTATGCACCATGACAACCCCCCAAGTTCAATATGCATTCATTTGACTAATCGGTAAGTAATCTTCCGACGTGCTTCCTTCGAGACCAAAATCTATATTTACGCACAAGGCTTACGTGTTCGGTTGGAAGGGTTGATTGATTGGGGTACATGGTTCCCACTAGTGGGATCGGCTTTAAGGCCCTAGCTAAATAGGAGGTGAACTTAAATTGGTTTGCATGCTTGGAATTGGTGTAAGAGGAGTATCCCAGATGCTTAAATGTCTATCATTAAATAGTTTTTGTTTCCCGAGAATATTTTTTGAGTTGTATGACATCTAGGTAAAACTCTTTGTACATAGCATGAGGGATTTCACCCTCTCCTGTAGCTTTTATATTCGTTTTTTACTGACCGAATGTCCAATTAAGTGATCCAAGTTATCTTTTGCTCTTATTTGCTTATGGTTTGAAATGATTAAGCTTGTGTTTGAATTCTACTAGGTAGTCTTCATTTCTAATCTCGTTTCTATTTCAATTTCGATCGCAATTTACATTCCATGTACGAAATTAGGTTTTACTATTTCAATTCATAATATGAGTAGCTAATTTCTATTTAGGGATTGAATTGTGCAATATTGTGATGCCTAGTGTTGGTCTTTAATTCTCAATTGTGGAAGTTGATTTACTCTATTTGGAATTTCTATTCTTGTTCCTTCATTGTAGTTTTGATTGCACTCAAAGAGTTGTGGCCAATCTCTTGGATGATTAAGGCCTTAATCTAAGCATGTTAGTGATTAGCTTTGAGGCTAGCTCCTTACAATCATGATTCCTACGGATATCTATGTTTAGATTTGTAGGTTGCCTAAGAAGCATTCCTAACTTAGAGACTACTAGTACACTATATGTGGAAAGGAATTGGGAATAAACACACTTGAATAGCCAATTTAGGTGAATCAACGTTCCATTGCAATAATTACAATTGCAATAATTACACGGTGAGGCATCACAACCGAGCACGATTCGTTCCCAAGTTTCATTCATTTGATTGTTTCATTACTTGTTTACTTTCTTTGATTGAATTCTTTACAAACAAATGCTAGTTACTTTATGCACCATGACAACCCCCCAAGTTCACTATGCATTCATTTGACTAATCGGTAAGTAATCTTCCGACGTGCTTCCTTCGAGGCCAAAATCTATATTTACGCAAAAGGCTTAGGCGTTCGGTTGGAAGGGTTGATTGATTGGTGTACATGGTTCCCACTAGTGGGATCGGCATTAAGGCCCTAGCTAAATAGGAGGTGAATTTAAATTGGTTTGCATGCTTGGAATTGGTGTGAGAGGTGTATCCCCGATGCTTAATGTCTATCATTAAATAGTTTTTGCTTCCCGAGAATATTTTTTGTTGTATGACATCTAGGTAAAAGTCTTTGTACATAGCATGAGGGACTTAACCCTCTCTTGTAGCTTTTGCATTCATTTTTTACTGTCCGAGTGTCCAATTAAATGATCCTAGTTATCTTGGGCTCTTATTTGATTATGGTTTGAAATGATTAAGCTTGTGTTTGAATTCAACTAGGTAGTCTTCATTTCTAATCTCGTTTCATTTTCAATTAATAATATGAGTATCTAATTTCTATTTAGGGATTGAATTGTGCAATATTGTGATGCCTAGTGTTGGTCTTTAATTCTCAATTGTGGAAGTTGATTTACTCTATTTGGAATTTCTATTCTTGTTCCTTGATTATAGTTTTGATTGCACTCTAAGGGTTGTGGCCAATCTCTTGGATGATTAAGGCCTTTATCTATGCATGTTATTGATTAGCTTTGAGGCTAGCTCCTTACAATCATGATTTCTATCGATATCTAAGTTTAGATTTGTGGGTTGCCTAATAAACATTCCTAACTTAGAGACCCCTAGTACACTATTTGTAAAAAGGAATTGGGAATAAACACCCTTGAATAGCCAATTTAGGTGAATCAACGTTCCATTGCAATAATTACACGGTGAGGCATCACAACCTAGCACGATATCTCATGTTTCATTCATTTGGTTGTTTCATTACTTGCTTACATTCTTTGATTGAATTCTTTACAAACAAATGCTAGTTACTTTATGCACCATGACAACCCCCCAAGTTCACTATGCATTCATTTGACTAATCGGTAAGTAATCTTCCGACGTGCTTCCTTCGAGACCAAAATCTATATTTACGCACAAGGCTTAGGCGTTCGGTTGGAAGGGTTGATTGATTGGTGTACATGGTTCCCACTAGTGGGATCGGCTTTAAGGCCCTAGCTAAATAGGAGGTGAATTTAAATTGGTTTGCATGCTTGGAATTGGTGTGAGAGGTGTATCCCCGATGCTTAAATGTCTATCATTAATTAGTTTTTGCTTCCCGAGAATAGTTTTGGAGTTGTATGACATCTAGGTAAAACTCTTTGTACATAGCATGAGGGATTTCACCCTCTCCTGTAGCTTTTGTATTCGTTTTTGACTGACCGAATGTCCAATTAAGTGATCCTAGTTATCTTTGGCTCTTATTTGCTTATGGTTTGAAATGATTAAGCTTGTGTGTGAATTCTACTAGGTAGTCTTCATTTCTAATCTCGTTTCTATTTCAATTTCGATCGCAATTTACATTCCATGTACGAAATTAGGTTTTACTATTTCAATTCATAATATGAGTAGCTAATTTCTATTTAGGCCTATTTAGCTAGGGCCATAAAGTCGATCCCACTAGTGCGAACGATGTACACCAATCAATCAACCCTTCCAATCGAACCCCAAAGCCTTACGCGTTAAAATAGAAGTCTGTGACACCCCAACTTTACACAAGCTGAGATAGATAAAATTTAACACAACAGCTGCCTATCTCAACCATAAAACATAACATAGCGGAAGCGAATTAATACCTAAGGGGCATCATGCCACATCTAGGTAAGAAAACACAGCCTAGATGCACAGGCTAACCAAAGGAATTGAACTGCATAGATAATAAACCTCAAACATGTCTCCAAATATCCAAGAACTAAACCAGAGTATATAAAATCTCATAACGGCACACAGGCCCAAAGCATAAGTCTAAAAACATAACGACTAGTCTACGCGTCCTCGTACGGGTATATCTCTATCGCGCTCACGCATAGACTTTATTGCGAACCTGGAAAACACACAAGGAACCATTAGCAAAAGACTGCTAAGTAACCACCATGCACACCCGCAAGGACGTATAGATATACATAAGGTTGTAAATAGATTTACACACCCATAGAATATACACACCAACAAACTGCTCTTTAATTAAATCGGATACTCAACAATGATAGACTGAATAAATTGCAAACCAAGACTCCTCCAAATGAGACCAATGTTCAATAACGAATGTATAAGACAACGAGTCTATAAACAAGATACCAACTGAAATAACAACCATAAAGGAACCAACCAAACCATAACAAGGAACAACGAGTTATCAACTGAAATACGAATTAACCGAATAATCACAAGGAATTCACGAGTACATAATACCAAGAAAGAACTCCCAATTCTAACCTCCAAACCACCGTACCAACCGTCATACCAAAACCCAACCACAGTTAGTCCACAGGGGTAAGAACCCAATCACAGAGGCCATAAATGCCCAATCACAGGGGTATAAACCCAATCACAGGGACCCAAGTCCAATCACAGGGGTAATCAACCCAATCACAGGGACCAAAGTCCAATCACAGGGGTAACAACCCAACCACAGGGACCAAAGTCCAATCACAGAGGCATCCAAGCCCAAACATAGCAACAATAGCACGGTTAGTTCACCCATCAACCACCAAAGGATACCCAAAGATCCACCACCACATAATCATACTCCAACTCAGCCCAAGAACAACCAATCAAAGTGTTCATCTCAACTATGAACACAAACCAACTCCCAGATAATATAACCAAGGAATCAACAAAGCAAGAGTACAAAAGGGGGACCAAGAGACATGAATAAATACTCCAGAATCATGGTAAAATATCCAATAGAATACTCCAACAAAATCCAGAACAAAAGAGGAAACAAACAAACAACAGATCACAAACACAAACAAATCCAACGCACCACTCCCAGACTCAGCTCAGAATACGAATGTTCATTCCAGAATACGAAAATAAGATCAGATTACACATATTGCACCCAACAGAGGCCAAGTAAACATGGAATCCAACCCAACAAATGCTCATAAACATCAATAGGCAAAGGATCAAGACACAAGTTTATGAATCCATTAAACACAACCAATAATAGGGCTAATATCCAAGAAATTTCAGGATTTCCAACACCAAATAATATCATATAGATTGAGAGTGTAAAAATAGATTTTGATGGACATAGTGGTTACCTCTTGAAGCGTACTAATCCAAAGCAACACCAACTCTAAGCTCGATTCATAAGCTAGGTCCATAATCGTGAACTTGAAGATTAATATAATCTAATACCATCACTAACTATTAATAATGATATTAACATTCCTAGTTGGTCCATTATAACCATCACCCGGGCATTCCTAGTTGGTCCATTATAACCATCACCCGGGATCTATAATTAATCCATACTTATTCCTAAGCATGATAAGGGTCACCGTTACTTAAGCTATAATATTAAGCATTAAGATCACTAACTACTAAGACCATAATAACCCGATCATTAATTAATCAAGGATTAACACCCTAAAGCATAAACTGATTATATAAAAGCTCAAAGGAATATTACCTTAATCATCAAGCCAACCCAACGCCTGGCCTCACAAGGGATTCAAACCCGTGCCCTCTATCTCAACACCTAAGAACCAAGCCACTAAACCACTCCATCTCTTCGTGCTAAGCTACGCCAACAACAGAATAAGTCTAGCCACCAACACCAACGCTTCTTGCTGCTACTCTGCTGCGCACTTCGAACGGGGAAGATCGTGGTTGCCGATGCTCTGCCGTAAGTCGTCGGACGGGGAAGGGGATGAGAGAGCACGTGTCGTTGCTGCTGCTAGTTCGTCGACCATCCATTCGGCGCTGTTGCCCGGAAACGTCGCACGGAGAGAGAGACCAAGGCCACCGGGGTTGCGGTCGTTGGCCGAACAGAGGAGGATCGGAGAACCGCCACTGGGAGGACTCCACCGCTACTGCTGCTCGGCTCGCTGGGCGTTGACAAGAGAGGGATAAGGGTGCGGCTTCACTCCACGGAACCGCTGTCACCGCCACAACCCTCCGCCACTGCCGCTACTCGCGCTAGACGGAGAAGGGAGCACCGCTAATCCACACCGCTGCCATGAGCTCTGTCGTGCGTCATCAAAAACAGGGGAGGGGCTGCCATCTCCGCTAACAACCACCGCCACACCACTCTTGTCGGAAGACTCCACGGGGACGAGACAACCGCCGAGCTGCTACAACGCGACCAGAGAGGAGGATGCTGCTGCATTGTTTCGCCCACCGCCACCGGAGGAAAAAGGTGACGCCGGAGAACGGAAACTGTTGGTCGAAGCTCGCTATTACGTTGCCGGCGCCCTTCTTGCATTGTTGTTGTTGGACGGTAACTTTAGTCGAGAGAGAGATATACGAGAGACGGAGAGATGAAAGGCTTAGGAGGGTATTTTGGCTGCTGATCATCTAGGTTTCCATATTTGGAAGCTTCCATTTTGGGCTAGTCAATTATGGAACTTGGGTCAATTATTTTTGGCTTTGGATTCAAAACCTATCATGGTCTATAAAATCTATATAATTATAGGCTTAGAGTAGTATTATAAACCATATTTATAATCTAGTTTAAAATAATTCCTTGGGTCCATAGCCCATAATAAAATCATATACTATAAAATATATATCTATATAGGTATATTGGGCTAAGAACATTTTGTAGTAACATAATAATAATAATAGGTAGTCCAAAAATACATTATTCCAAGCCCATGAGGAAATAATTATACTTATAATTATTTTAGTAAGAAAATAACCCCTCATTTATCTCTAAAATAGTAGTAGGAAAATACGGGGTGTTACAAAGTCGGTCTCGAAGGAAGCACGTCGGAAGATTACTTAGCGATTAGTCAAGTGAATAGTGGACTTGGGAGGTTGTCATGGTGCATAAAGTAAAAAGCATTTGTTTGTAAAGAATTCAATCAACTAGAGTAATCAAGTAATGAAACAATCAAATGAATGAAACAAGGGAACGAATCGTGCTCGGTTGTGATGCCTCACTGTGTAATTTTTGCAATGGAACGTTGATTCACCAAAATTGGCTATTCAAGGGTGTTTATTCCCAATTCCTTTCCACAAATAGTGTACTAGGGGTCTCTAAGTTAGGATTGATTCTTAGGCAACCAAAACCATTAGAGGCATTTCGTCGAACACTTTGCCTTCAACACCTTCCTACTAATCTACCCTTAGATTTCCATAGGAATCATCACTGTAAGGAGCTAGCCTCAAAGCTAATCACTAACATGCTTAGATTAAGGCCTTAATCATCCAAGAGATTGGCCACAACTCTTAGAGTTCAAACAAAACTACAATCAAGGAAACAAGAATAGAAATTCCAAATAGAGTAATTCATTAAAGATAAACACTATGCATCACAACATTGCACAATTCAATCCCTAAATAGAAATTTGCTACTCATATTATGAATTGAAATAGCAAAACCTAATTTCATATAAGGAATGTAAATTACGAACGAAATTGAAATAGAAACAAGATTAGAAATGAAGACTACCTAATAGAATTCAAACACAAGCTTAATCATTTCAAACCATAAGCAAATAAGAGCCACAGATAACTAGGATCACTTAATTGGACATTCGGTCAGTCAAAATTGAATGCAAAAGCTACAGGAGAGGGGCAAATCCCTCATGCTATGTACAAAGAGTTTTAGCTAGATGTCATACAACTCAAGAAATATTCTCGGGAGGAAAAAATTATTTAATGAAGACATTTAAGCATCGGGGATACACCTCTCACGCCAATTCCAAGCATGCAAACCAATTTAAGTTCACCTCCTATTTAGCTAGGGCCATAAAGTCGATCCCACTAGTGCGAAAGATGTACACCAATCAATCAAGCCTTCCAATCGAACACCAAAGCCTTACGCGTTAAAATAGAAGTCGGTCTCGAAGGAAGCACGTCGGAAGATTACTTAGCGATTTGTCAAGTGAATAGTGGACTTGGGAGGTTGTCATGGTGCATAAAGTAAAAAGCATTTGTTTGTAAAGAATTCAATCAACTAGAGTAATCAAGTAATGAAACAAGGGAACGAATCGTGCTCGGTTGTGATGCCTCACTGTGTAATTATTGCAATGGAACGTTGATTCTCCTAAATTGGCTATTCAAGGGTGTTTATTCCCAATTCCTTTCCACAAATAGTGTGTGACACCCCAACCTCACACAGGCTGAGATAGCTAAAACTTAACATAACAGCTGCCAATCTCAACCAACATTCATAACAAAGCGGAAGCGAATTTAAAACCTAAGGGCGTCATGCCACATCTAGGTATAAACACAGCCTTGATGCACAGGCTAACCAAATGAATAAACTAAGCTGTCATAGATAAAAGATAGAATAAATCCTAAAGTCATCATTCTCCAAAACCCAAATACAAGTCAACAGTACTCAAAACACTAACAAGAGTATCATAATGTCTCAACGGCACACAGGCCCAACAGATCCAAGTCTAAACATCACAAACTAAGGCTATCA
>CP025659.1:37873054-37909223 GCA_003576665.1 Ipomoea trifida
ACCCTTATCCACCACACGGTCCAGGCAGTTCTTCTCAAGGAGGCCAACCAGGTTAGTTGATAGTTTTCTCGTTAGTGTTAGCTCCGTAATAGTAACCCTGTAGTCTAGGTAAGTTGTTTAGTTATGTTTTTGCATGCTAGTTTGGGTTGGGTAAGTTATGAGTTTAAACTGTTAGAAGTGTTAGTATGTTCTTGAGTTTAGGAGTTGTAGAGCAATCGTTCTCTTTTCGAATCTTCCGTTGAATCTTCGTTTCCTTTGAATCGTTCCGTTTCAAGTTCCCGTTAGCTTCGAGCTTCGGAGACGAAGCTCCTTTTAAGGGGGGTAGAGTGTAACACCCCGTAAATTCGTTCAAGCCTATCGTTCGTTAATTAATTCTTTCGGGCCATTTAATTAATTCCAATTGGGCTAATTCTTTCTATTTAATATATATACACTTGTAAATAAATATATTCTTGAGCCTAATTTAATTATTCTAATCAAGAGCCTAATTAATTGAATTTATTCTTGTAAGGGATTTTTATTCAATTTGGATCCTTACAACCCTTGTAATTAAATATTCCTACAAGCCCAATTTATTGATCTTATATTATATACATATATGTAATGATCCTAAGACATTTTATGGGCTTTCTTGCCCTAATTATTATATTTAATTGTAAGGGGTAAATTCATTAGCCCAACTTACTAGTCTTGATTATATTTAATTCCCATATCCCTTGTAATATTCCTAACTTAAGCCCACTTCACATTTAATGTCTTACACCCTAAATATTGTATGTATTCTTAGTATATAATTTGAAGATCAAAATTACCCTAAAAGTTTACACTCCTCTTCCTCCCTACCATCATTTCCCACGCCATTTCCCTTCATCTTGCATCCAAAGATTGATCTTCATTTCCCTACAAGTTTTCAAGTAAAGGTTGCTCTTTTAAGCTTGGTTAGGAGTGGGTAAGTGCATCTATCCTAGAATCCATCTTGCATTTTGTGTTTTTAGTAGTCTTTATGCATGTTCTTATAAAGTTCTTTTGGGGTTCTTTGGGTAAAAGATGATCAAGGTGAAGGTGGGGCTTGTGAGCATTGCTAGAGGCTTGATTGGATTGAGAAAAGCTCTTAAAGGTAACCACTATGTCCATCAAAATCTATTTTATTCACTCCTATTCTATATGATGTTCTTGGTGTTGGAAATCCTGAAAATTCTTTGTGATTAGCCCTATTTGTTGGATCTATTTGTTGGATTTCATCTTGATCTTTTGCCTACTGTTGTATGATCATTGATGGTTTGGATTTCCATGTTTTTGGCCTCCAATTTGATGCAATATTGGTGTATTTTGGTCTGATTTTGCTCTCTGGAATTGGAACATTTTCGGGTCTGGGAGAGTGTGTAACACCCCGGCTCGGCCATACCGTACATCCGGAGTAGTTACCGCCACACCTAGACTAAACCCAGCCAAGACCAGACAGAGTTCACTCTAGGTGCACAGGCTAACAAGGAAACTATTTCACAACATCATCATCATTACCCAACATATCTTCATACATATATATATATATAGTTGAGCAAAAGGGGTAGCTACGCTGATTACCAGAATATATACAAGAGTTTAATTACAACTCACTAGCCAGCCAAGTTCGTCAACAAAGGAGTAGTTATACTAGCTACTAACATGAACAAGGGTTTCTTACAGCCGTTAGATCAAGAGTTTTGGCAACAACCGACCTTACTAGCCATTTTAGAACTATCATGGCTACAAAAGATATATATATACACAAAAAGGAGCAGGAAACCAAAACGAGTACCACTGATTGAACAGGGATAGAAACGGGATCAGGAGTACAACTGGGACAGAAGCATGAGCCAGAGTTGGAGGATCGGAAGCAGAAGCAGGAGCATACCCACGCTAGACTTCATCTGATAAGGTACACAATGAAGTGTAGTTAGCACGACGGCTAAGTAAGAAAATCCATTGTCACTTTAGAGTAGACAAAGGTTTGAAAACATAGATAATCTTAAAGCTTTATAAAGTTTTACCATGATTTGAAAATCTACCTGCAACCAAACGATTTATAGATAGTATAATAGCGTATAATTAAACCATATAAAACTTTTCTCAAATAAGCATAAAGGCATAACTTGGCACTCAAAAATCATCTTCATGCCCTTTCCAGACAAGTTTGCAAAATTTCACATTTCCAGGAATTTCATCATTCACAAATAGAACCGCAGCTCTAACATTTATAATAATCTGAACCGCAGCCCAGAATAAAAATAATTTTCATTTGCATATAGAACCGCAGCTCTATAATAATCTGAACCGCAGCTCAGCATAACAATAACTTTCATAGTCAAAAATATTTATTCCACTTAGTTTCCCCTGAGTAAGCATTTGAACATTTCTCAATTCTCCTTCTCAAACCTTGGGCAGTGGCATTCTCCAGCCTTCCCGTCGGTCTCCTTATCCCAACCTAGGGCCATGGCACTCCAGCCCTCCCATAGGTCCAACCTTATTCCAACCCCGGGCCGTGGCGTTTAAGCCTTCCCGAAGGTCCCCACCTTGTTCCAGAAACTAAGGGTTTGAAAACATTTTTCTTTTTCTTTCCTGGAATCAAATAGTATTTTCAAAATAATTTATTTCATCCAAATATGGTTGTGACATCCCAAAATTTCGTCACTAGTTTTGTTACAAAAATATTTTTGTCAAAATTGGTTTTGACAGTTTCTGCCCAGAAAAATACAGCTTTGCGCAGTCCGAAAGATTGAGTCGGTAAAAATAGTTCCCGAACTCTTTTTCACTTGAAATTTTTATGGTAGAACCGTAACTCATAGTACTTGATTTTCATAAAAAGTTTTGATCACCAAGGTTCACGAATTTACACAGAAAATTACATTTTTGCCCTTGGCAGTGAGCTGTCCGGATTTTTCTTCTCTCTGGACCAGTTTTGGAAAACAATTTTGAAACCACACTTATACTACTCCAAAAATTATGAAATTTTTATGGTAGAACCCTAACTCATAGTACTTATGTTCATAAAAAGTTTTGTCATAGGTTCACGAATTACACAGAAAATTACATTTTTGCCCTTGGCAGTGAGCTGTCCGGATTTTTCTTCTCTCTGGACCAGTTTTGGAAAACAATTTTGAAACCACACTTATACTACTCCAAAAATTATGAAATTTTTATGGTAGAACCCTAACTCATAGTACTTCATGTTCATAAAAAGTTTTGGTCACCTAGGTTCACGAATTAACACAGAAAATTACATTTTTGCCCTTGGCAGTGAGCTGTCCGAACTTTTCTTCTCTCTGGACCAGTTTTGGAAAATAATTTGGAAACCATACTTATACTACTCCAAAAATTATGAAATTTTTATGGTAGAACCCTAACTCATAGTACTTCATGTTCATAAAAAGTTTTGATCACCTAGGTTCACGAATTAACACAGAAAATTACATTTTTGCCCTTGGCAGTGAGCTGTCCGAACTTTTCTTCTCTCTGGACCAGTTTTGGAAAATAATTTGGAAACCATACTTATACTACTCCAAAAATTATGAAATTTTTATGGTAGCTTCTACACTTATAGAACTACATGTATAAAAAAAATTGGGTCAAACTACCTTACCTATTTTTCCCAAAAATTCACGGAACTTACTGCCAGAACCTACCCTGTTTTTCCTTTCACTATTTTCACAAGTATAAGCCTATATTGCCATAAATATGATATGTACATGTATTTTCAGCCATTATCATGAATAAGAACATATACATAAAACTCCTAATCTCATTATATACTAGCAATTGTCCACTTTCAAGCAACTAAACCGACTTAAGGGATTTCTTACCTTCTTAGAAGCTTTAAAACCGAAGGAAGTGTTGAAATCTTACTCTCAATATCCACCGAAGGTCCTAAACAATTTCCACCATAACAACAACATTTTCAAGCATTCTTAGTTTATGATTAAGTTCTAGAAAGAATTCTAATCCTTTAAACCAAATATTTACAAAGCTTACCTAGAGTTGAAGAGCTTGGTGAAGGTTTGTAGCTATGGAGCAATGGAGTCTTGAACAAGAATGAAGATGAAGATGAAGATGAAGATGAAGATGAAGAAGAATGAGGTTCACACTCTCTCCCTCTCTTGTATTTCGGCAAGACCAAGAACAAAAAGACCAAGGGAATAAAACATGCTTTAGACACTTCTCATTTTGAGGAGAATGTCTTCATGGAAGAATTAAAAAAAGAATAAAATAATGGTGTATTTTTAAACTTATCAGTTGGGGTCCAAACAGATAAAGTTTCGGTAGAAAATAATTTAAACAGGAATAATTTTGAAACCAAAATTTTATCCCAGACCGAAACTTGAAATTGGGCTAGGTTCGGTACGCCGCGGAATTTTAGCGATGTACGATCAAAATAAATCTTTTACTGTCATGGGCTGATTTAATTGATTGGGATATTCATGAATAATAATATGGTGTCTAATAATCCATTTCCTAGGATAAACGGGTCCAAATACTAGTTCCCAAAATTTTACGGTTCGTGACCGGCACGAACGATCGCAACTTAATAACAACTATACTTCCTTAAAAAAAAATTCTCTTGAAGCCTCGAGGGACTATTTCATGAATGTCATAGCCTAAGGAAATATTTTTTTTTTTTTTTTTTTTTGAACCTTAGTCTTACGAAAATGCCGAGGGGTTACAGTCTACCCTCCTTAAAGAGAGTTTCGTCCCCGAAACTTCCTTCTTATACTCCACGATCTGAAATAGATTACTACTTACCTGGTGATACCCTGACCGTAAGTCAACCTTTGAGAATACGCCTGCTACTTTCAACTGGTCGAATAGATCGTCGATTCTCGATAACGGTTATTTGTTCTTTACTTGTGACTCGATCGAGTTCTCTATAATCGGCACACAGGCCAAAGCATAAATCTAACAACATAACCACTATCTAAGCCTCCTCGTACGGGTGTATCTCTATCGCGCTCACGCAAAGACTTTAAGGCAAACCTGGAAAACATACAAAGAACCATTAGCAAAAGACTGCTAAGTAACCACCATTCACACCCGCAAGGAAGTATAGATATACATATACGTTTGTAAATAGGTTTACACACCCATATAGAATATAAACACCAACAAACTGTTCCACAGTTCAAATCGGATACTCAACAAGGATAAACTGAACGAATCAATAACCAAGACTCAGTCGAACCAAAGCCAATATCCAACAAGGAAAGCATAATACAATAACGAATCATAATCATGATACCAAATGAACACAACCATCCAAAGGAACCAATCAACCTCAATGGAACAACAAGATATCAACTGAATAACACAAGGAACCCAAGAATACATAACCCAAGAAGGACCCAAAACTCCAATCTCCAAACCACATACCAATCACCATACCAAACCAAACCTCATAGTCAGAAATCAAGATCCAAACCCGGAAAACGCACACGGTGCTATCCATCGTTCACATCAACTAACTTCCTAATCTAAAGCAGGCTCCTAGGCAAACTAAAACGAAGCAACTAACTAAAAGCGATTAAGACTTACCCGAGAAGACGAGCCGCAAGCTGCAAACAACAAGGTTAACAAGCACAATAATATAAACAGATAAGGCGTGTCCTCACCGCGATTCCTAGAATTCACACATCCTAGGATTCTCAAACATCTTAATTCCTACTGATCAAGTCCTAGAGTCTCAAAAGTTCAACCCTAGGATCTCTACTCAGACCTCAACACAGGCTCTGATACCAACTGTGACACCCCAACCACACACAGGCTGAGATAGATAAAATCTCAACACAACAGCTGCCTTACTCAACAAACAGAACATAGCGGAAGCGAATTTAAAACCTAAGGGGCGTCATGCCACATCTAGGTAAAAACACAACCTAGATGCACAGGCTAACATAAAAGAACTGTAATAAGAATCCTTAAATCAAACATCCAAACTAAACCAAGATAAAATCTCAAATTTAATCTAAAATAATTGCTTGGGTCCTTAGCCCATAATAAAAACCATATACTATAATAGATATATATACTTATATAGGTATTTGGGCTAAGAATATTTTAATATCATAGTAATAACAATAATAATAATTAGTCCAAAATTCATTATTCCGAGCCCATGAGGAAATAATTAGACTTATAGTTATTTAAATAATTATTTAATAAGAAAATAACCCCTCATTTTAAATATTTATATTTAAAATAATAATAGGAAAATGCGGGGTGTTACACTCTACCCCCCTTAAAAGGAGCTTCGTCCCCGAAGCTCAGAAAAACGTTTTGGGGACAGAGAGTGAAAACTAGTACAATAGTACATATAGAGAAAATATTTATATAATGTATGCCCATTTTTTTTTTTTGAAAATTTTGACCCAACGAAGAAAGGAGAATGAACGGTTTAAGGTGTAAGGTTCAAGAACGACGTCGGTTAAGAACAGAATCAGGGTTATCGAAGCTACGACTTAGGGAATGGGTTTGTCGCCTTGCACAGGATATTCCCAAGTCGTACACAAGAGTAACGTTCGAGAGGATGAGGAGAACTTTTCAATAAAAAGAGAACGTCAAGTCCCGTAAGGGAAAGAGAAGAGCTCGGCTTCGGGAGAAAATAAGAACAAGGTTCGAAATGGGCAACGAATTTATCAATCAAGGGGATATCAAGTTCTTTCAACAAAAGAGAATGAACGAAAAGCACTAGACTCCAAGAACGGATAAGCACGAGATTGAAAACGCAGGAGGAGTTTTCCAACGGTAGGGTATTTAGCTTATTCGAGGAAAAGAAAGAAATTAGATTCCAAAAGGAATTAAGAATAAGGTTTCGAAAGACAGAAACGGTTTGTCAATGATAAGGTATTCAGCTCTTTAAGGTAAGAAAAAGATTCAATTTGAAAGAAGATAAGAATGAGGTTGACAACGCAGAACGAGTCTCTCAACGGTAGGATATTCAACTTACTCAAGGAAATGGAAGAATCAGGTTCTTAGAGAAGTTAAGAACGGAATTTTTTTTTTGAAAGACAGAAATGATTTGTCAATAACATGGTACTCAATTCCTTTAAGAGGAGAAAGGAGTTCAATTTCAAAAGTGGATCAGAATGAGACTTGAAATAAACTGAAAGGATGTCCCAACGAAAGGATATACAATTCCCGAGGGAATGAGAGGAGTTCGGTTCCAAGGGACGATAGCAATGAGGTCTAGAAAGATAGAAGGATTCTTTAACGATAGGGCACGCCCTTCCCAAAAAGGAAAAGAGGAATTTAGTTTCAACGAAGATGGGAAAGAGATTTAGAATAGGTAAAAGGGATGTTTCATCAAGAAGGCATTCAGAGTTCCAGGAATCAAGGAGAATTTAATTTCCAAGAATAGATAGGAATACTGATTAGAATAAAGAGAAGGGGATTTCCTAGTGGAAGGGTAATTGGGATTTCAAGGATCCAAGGAGAATTTGGTTTCCACAAGGATATAGGAATGAAGATTACAACGGATAGAAGGGATTTCTTAACGAGTATGATACTTAGGATTTGCGAAGGACTGTGAAGGATTCGGTTTTTAAAAGGAATAGGAAGTCTCTCAACTCTAAGCGGTCTCTTCGGGTTGACGATTCGATTAAGACACTCTGACTGATTGATAGGTCTTGCCTTGCTTCCCACGCAACATGGACCTGAGATCCGAATAAGCTCCGCTACGGTTCGCATAACCTTATCACTCCAAAAGAGGCTGAAGGTGGTGAATTGCTGATGACTGGTTGGTGCAGAACGAGAGAATTCTGAGGAAGCTTAATGAAAAGATAGGTTCAATTGGAAAGGTATTGCCAGATTTTGAAAGGAGATTCGTTTATGGGTAATAGCGATCTATAGAAACCGAGATTACTTCCTTGGAGTGCTTGCACGAGAAACCACGTTCAAGGTGTACCGAAAAGATTACACAAGGTCCACTTCACGGAGCCATACACCACTTGCTTACGGCGTTTCTTCTTATCTTCGGGGATCTTAAGAGTCCAAGTTTTTCCTTTCCACTTGACTTAGTCTTCTTTGCTTTGGAGGTTGCAACTTCCAACTTAGCTTGTTCCTTTGCAGCCGCTTTAGGGTAGGTAGGATTGAATTAGAATTCCTTAGGCTTCATGGTTACGAAGATTAGCTTGCACGAGACTCTTCATTGTTGATCCGGAAACTCCCGATTGGCGTGCTTGGACTCTTTCTTGACGCGTCAGCACCCGCTATTGTCGTTTCCTCGTAGCCGAGGGTCTTCGAGTCTTCAATCTTCAAGGTCCTATCGCGTTCTTTGTCTTGTGTTGAACTTCAGCTGTACGAACTTGTTCTTCAATTCTAGAGGTTAACGGAGATCTTGTAGACGATGCTACACTTGCGAAGACGTCAATTCCCGAAGAACGTAGGCCATTGTCGTTGACTCTAAACCGCGAGTAGATTAGTCTTCTTTGACGAGCCGCCAGATCTTCTGATTGCTGAGACGCACACGGTGCTATCCAACGTTCACATCAACTAACCACTTACTCCTAATCTAAAGCAGGCTTCTAGGCAATACTAAAACGAAGCAACGTAACTAAAAGCGATTAACACTTACCCGAGAAGACGAGCCGCAAGCTGCAAACAACAAGGTTAACAAGGCACAGATAGTATAAACAGATAAAGCGTGTCCTCACCGCGATTCCTAGAATTCACACATCCTAGGATTCTCAAAACACCTTAACTTCTACTGATCAAGTCCTAGAGTCTCAAAAGTTCAACCCTAGGATCTCTACTCAGACCTCAACACAGGCTCTGATACCAACTGTGACACCCCCAACCTCACACAGGCTGAGATAGATAAAATCTCAACACAACAGCTGCCTTACTCAACCAAACAGAACATAGCGGAAGCGAATTTAAAACCTAAGGGGCGTCATGCCACATCTAGGTATAAAACACAACCTAGATGCACAGGCTAATCATAATAACAGAACTGCATAGATAAGAATTCTCAATGTATCTTAGAACATTCCCCAACTAAACCAAAGCATAGAATTCTCAAAACGGCACACAGGCCAAAGCATAAATCTAACAACATAACCACTATCTAAGCCTCCTCGTACGGGTGTATCTCTATCGCGCTCACGCAAAGACTTTAAGGCAAACCTGGAAAACATACAAAGAACCATTAGCAAAAGACTGCTAAGTAACCACCATTCACACCCGCAAGGAAGTATAGATATACATATACGTTTGTAAATAGGTTTACACACCCATATAGAATATAAACACCAACAAACTGTTCCACAGTTCAAATCGGATACTCAACAAGGATAAACTGAACGAATCAATAACCAAGACTCAGTTGAACCAAAGCCAATATCCAACAAGGAAAGCATAATACAATAACGAATCATAATCATGATACCAACTGAACACAACCATCCAAAGGAACCAATCAACCTCAATGGAACAACAAGATATCAACCGAATAACACAAGGAACCCAAGAATACATAACCCAAGAAGGACCCAAAACTCCAATCTCCAAACCACATACCAATCACCATACCAAACCAAACCTCATAGTCAGAAATCAAGATCCAAACCCGGAAAACCGGTACGCAGGGGTAAAAACCCAATCACAGGGACCGAAGTCCAATCACAGGGACCGTAGTCCAATCACAGGGACAGTAGTCCAATCACAGGGACCTAAGTCCAATCACAAGGGTAATGAACCCAATCACAGGGGCAAAAGCCCAATCACAGGGACCTAAGTCCAATCACAGGGGTAATCAACCCAATCACAGGGACCGAAGTCCAATCACAGGGGTAATGAACCCAAATATAACCAATAGTAGCCAAACCCAGATAACTGGTACACAGGGACCGAAGTCCAAAGTCAGAAGCCAATAGTAGCACAGCCAAACCAACCAACAACCACCAAGAGATACTCAAAGATCCACCACCACATACTCATACTCAACTTAGCCCCAGAACCATCACTCAGAGTGCTCATCTCAGATATGAACACCAACCAACTCCCAGATAACATAATCAAGGATTCGACTAACCAAATAACAGACTCATATCATGGACTAAGAGGTATGAATAAATACTCAGAATCAGGGTAACATAACCAATAGAATACTCTGATAAACTCAAGAACAAAGGAGGAAACAAACAACGGATTGCTCACCAATCACTACCACCTTACTCTCACGGAGAACCCTAGCGCTTACATTGTCACGCTAGAGAACCCCGCAAGAGCAATTCCCACATACCGAATCAGACTCAGCTCAGAATACAAAGAGATACTCCAGAATACAAAGATCATATCACAATACACCAACATTCACTTAACAGAGGCCAAATAACATGGAAATCTAAACCAACAATGATCATATACATCAAATAGACCAAGGATTAGGACACGAGTCCATGAATCCACAACACAATCAATAATAGGCTAATAACCAAGGATATTCAGGATTTCCAATCACCAAATAATATCATATAGAGTGAGAGTAAAATAGATTTTGATGGACATAGTGGTTACCCTTTGGAGCGTATTTAATCCGAAAGCATTTTAATCCAAAGCGACGTCAATCCTAAGCTCATAAGCTAGGTCCATAACCGTGAACCTGAAGATTAATATAACTCTAACACCGTCACTAACTATTAATAACAATACTAACATTTCTAGTCGGGCCGTTATAACCTATAATTCAATAATCCATGCTCAAGGCTAAAGTAATATGACTATAAGATTTTATACTTAATCTAGTTACTAACTAATATAAAAACGAGGTTGTGACCAATACTAATCTAACCTTAATCCATAATATTATAACTAATGTAACTTAAGCTGTACCATTAATAAAGCTTGTAAAACGCTACCTTAAACATAAGGTTCAGCCCCGGGTTCGAACCCGTGCCCTCCGGCTCAACATAACAACCTCAACCCGCTACGCTACGCTGCTCCTTGTTGCCTTGTTACGCCATTAATAGCATAAGTCCATCCCTTGCTGATCGGTGCTCTGCTCGACGGAGGAAGGCACTCCGTTGATGCGCCGTTGAAGCAGTCCGTCGCCTTGCGCTCGCACTCGACGGAGAAAGGCACGCCGGGAAGGAGAGATGGCCGGACTTCATCGAAACAGGGAAGGTCGCCGTCTGTGCTCCGTCGCCGGTAAGCCGTTGCGCCAACTCCACCGCTACCGTAGCTGCTGCGGCCGAACGGGAGGGAGTCCTCTGCTAGCCACCACCGCCGAGGAGGACGGGAGCTACGTACATTGTCGCAGCTGATCTCGCCCGCAAGCTACCGTCGACGAAAGAGGAGGGAAGGACGAAACGGAGATCCAATCGTTGTGGCGTTGCTCTGTTGGTGCCGATCGACGCCGGGAACGAGAACAACTACGCTGCTGCATTGTTTCTTCGATCGGAATAGAAGAGACGCCGGGCGACTGACCTCGGCCTGCTCGGAGAAGGCGAAAGCCGTCCACCCCTACCACTGCCATCTTCGTCGTCGAGGGAAAGCACCAGGGAGGATCGTCGAAACCGTCATCGCCACGAACTGCTCGCGCCGTAGAGGGAGGCGGAAGGGGAAGGTCCGCCGGCCAGCCCCGCTTGCTCTGCTTCTTCGAGTCGCAACAGAGGAGAAGAACGCCATCTTAGGCTCGCCATTGCTGTGCCGCCTTCGCCGGAGGAGCACGGTGACACCGACGGCCACCATCGCCGTCGTCTCGGAGCTTCACCAACACCATCCAACTCCTGCCATAGCCGAAGCTTATCCATGCCCTAGCCGCATGCTGAACCGAACTCCATCCGTTGCTGCTTGTGCTTGGGAGCTACTGCCACCGATCACCCACAACCACCGCCATTGCCGTAACCACGGTCGGAGCTCCACTATTGAGGTTAGCCGTTCAAAGCTTCGGGAGAGAGATAGACGGAAGATCTAAGAGGGGAAACGAGATGGGTGAGGCAGGGAGAAACTTTGGCTGCTGAGCAATAGGTTACTAAATTTGGAAGCTACCATTTAGGGTAGGTTTCCCTTTTGGGTTTGGGCTAGATCATTATAGGATTATTGGACTTAGGGTAAAGTATTGGGTCCATAGTTTATAATACAGATGATATAGAATGGGCTACATTAGATTGTTGGATCAAGACTTAGTTATTTTGGGCTCAAGGATAATTTATAGATACTATATACATATAGTAAGAATTACAATTCATGGGCTTAGAGTAGTTGGGTCAATACTATTAATACCATACTTATAATTTAATCTAAAATAATTGCTTGGGTCCTTAGCCCATAATAAAAACCATATACTATAATAGATATATATACTTATATAGGTATTTGGGCTAAGAATATTTTAATATCATAGTAATAACAATAATAATAATAAGTAGTCCAAAATTCATTATTCCGAGCCCATGAGGAAATAATTATACTTATAGTTATTTAAATAATTATTTAATAAGAAAATAACCCCTCATTTTAAATATTTATATTTAAAATAATAATAGGAAAATGCGGGGTGTTGCAACTTGGGTTTCGATGATTATGACTTGAGGATTTTATTCTATCTTATATATGACAGCTTAGTTTGATTCTTATGTTTAGCCTGTGCATCTAGGCTGTGTTTATACCTAGATGTGGCATGACGCCCTTAAGTTTTAAGTTCGCTTCCGCTATGTTATGGTTTTTGGTTAAGATAGGCAGCTGTTGTGTTAAGTTTTATCTATCTCAGCCTGTGTGAGGTTGGGGTGTCACACTCGTGCTTACAACTACCCCAAATTCGTCCTTCTCCGTCCCTGTGTTATTCCAGGTTTATCTAACCTTTGTGTAGGTTTAAATTCCTGGAATTATTTATTTGTATATTGTGGATTTTCTATTTCGTCCATTTTCTTGGGTTTTTTGAGAATTATTTCCAGCATTGTGTTCCCTTTGTGCTAAATGTTATGAATATGTGCATGTATATGATTTACTTGAATGTGTTTATTGTTTGTATCTGCTTTATTTGCTGATCTTTATGCTTTTTCTGTCTCAACTTGACAATTCCTGAATTTGTATATGTAAGTGCTTCTGTGTTATTTGTTGACTTGCTCTCAAGTTGCTTGTACCTAGTTTTGGGCCTCTTGTTTGTATTCCACTTGTACAGGTTTTTGTGGCAAAAGATTCAAGAAAATATAATAAAATTCTGGAGTTGTCTTTGTTACAACTAAGAAACTTATCCCGAGAGATGAAATCGCTGATTTTAGCGATGATTTTTAGCATTCTAAGTGCTCAAGGCTTTCGACCATATGAAGATGAAACAATCACATAGACTAAAGGAAATTATACTAATGATCCCAGGTTGTATTAAAGCCATCATTTTGATAATAGAGATTCTCTTTGTCTTGTCTCTGTCCATGTATCTGGAGATCCATTTGTTGCTTCTACAGTGCCTACTTCAGGTGCACCGGCCTTCTATTCTTTTAACGAGGTTTTTTCCTTGCCATGTGACCCTAGCCGGCAAAGAACCACAAGGAGGTAAACCAGCCTAGGTTACCCATAGCTGACCGGCTTAAATCCAAGGGTTTGAGGATCGAACCTCCAACCTCTCGGTTGTAGGTACTGGCCTTCTGTTGCTACTACAGATTGTTGCTTTTGAACTAGAGCAAAGTCTTGCTGACTTGAGAAGGATTTCTAGACTTTGAGGCTATTCATGCAGCTAAGATTGCTTTCTTTTTCATTTATTTGAGAAAGGGGAGAGTATTTTGATGAGAAATGAGCAAAAGCAAAAAGACAAGACATGTTGGTATAAAGTTTGCTACTTGAAATTGATTGATGATTTATTGATGCTTTTTAGACCTGAGGCTATACTCAGGATGTTCGAATCTCTTTTCTTGAAGATCCTGCTGCATCAGCTCCACATCCTAGATGATCACACCCTCTATCAATTTTTATCAAAAAGGGGGAGATACACATTTGAGGGGGAGCAAGCAAAGACTTAAAAAGTGGCATTTGGATGTTTATGATTTTTTGTTTGTGATTGTTTGTGTTAATAAAATTACAAAAGAAGAAAAATATTTTACTCCTTATTTTGTAACAAGTTATTGTGACAATTCATTAGTTCAGCAGATAGTTCAAAATAACATATGGTCTTGTTTGTATTAAAGCTTCTTATGTTCAGCAGAAGGATCAGAAGAATGTATGGACGAAATGCTGAACAGAATACTGGAACAAGACAAAGAAGACAAGAAGAGCAACAGATTCAGTTATGAATATAACCGAATTCGGGCATCATATATAAGGACAGAACTCCCTGAGAAAAGACAGAGAGATTATATTGAAGAACACAAGAGTGAAATGAAGAGGAGCTTCTCTTGGATAAGATAAATCGATATCTTGACAAAGCTTACCTTTGATTCAAGATGACTCTCATCGTGAGGAACTGGGCATGCAAGCAATAACTCTGAATGTCAGTTGGGCTACAATTGAGGGGGAGCCTCAATTCAAGAAGATCGGGAGATCAAGATTCGCACAACTCTTCAAGGCTGAACTCTAGAATGGTGATTGATGATTTCTAGTGTTGCCGTGTGATTTTCTGCTGTAAACTGTTGACCCATTTGTAGGTTGATCAATGAAGAGTTGGGCGTTCAGAGTGATGCCCCCCAGATGTAGGAGTTGCGATTCCGAACTGGGTTACCAATTCTAGGTGTTCTTACTGCTTTGATATTTTCTTGCTGATTATCTGAATGCTATTTCCTGATCTATTTCGTTCACTAGTTCAGTAAAATGTTACAAGGTCATCTAATAAATCTAGTAATTAGGTTTAATAGTTGGAAGACTCTTTTAACTCTTAGATCAAAGAACTTGATAGTCTGAGTAATTTCAGTTTGCTTATTTATGATTCTTGGATTATTTCTCTTGGATTATTCTATGGATGTTTTGTATGGTTACGGTTACTAATTATTCTATGGATGTTCTGCTTGGTTATGATTATTGATGATGGTTATTGATGTTGATTATGATTATTGATGGATGATGGTTATGATTATTGATTATGGTTATTGTCTTATTGATATGGTGTATGGATGTTGTATGGATGTGGGATTGATATGATCAAGATTATGGTGGTTGGATAATGGTTTCTTGGCAAATTTCTTTAGTTATTCCTAGTCTCTAGTTATCTTTATTAATATGATGCTTTGCTTGTCTACACAAAATGTCTTTATGGCTTTTGTTTTAATAAAATTCTAATAATAATTTCTTATAGCCTTAAGAATGTATGTGTGTTGTTTTTGACAAATAATTGTCGAAAAGAAATATTGTAAGTGTACGAATGATACACATGTTTTTGGCTAATTATTTGTCAAAACTATCTTAGTTTAATTAAGGAGCATAATTTAATTTAGACTGCAAGATGGCGTGAATGGAGCAGCAATATATAGCATGAATTTTAACTGATTATTTAGGTTTCATGAGATTTGTTTGAGATGGGTATTTCTCTTTGATTTGAGGAAATCTTACAGGTTAGTTTGAGATGGGTGTTTGTCCTTATCTTAAGAAAATCTTGCATATTTTTTTTCTTGCATATTATTTTTCAGATACGATAAGTCTACATATTTCTTTATAGAGTTAATACCCATTGTGGTCCCTTGACTATTAGGTAATACTTAATTTAGTCCATCGCCAACAAAAGTACCCAATTTAGTCCTTTAACTTGTAAAATTATACCCGATTTGATCCTCCATTACAATTGACATCCATCTGCCGTTATAAAGAGGGGCAAAAACGTCATTTAAAATAGTCGAGGGACCAAAATGGGTACTAATTTTTTTTTTTATAATCATCATCGTCATCGTCATCGTCTTATCGTTATTGTTATTGTTATTGTTATTGTTATTGTTATTGTTATTGTTATTGTTATTGTTATTGTTATTGTTATTATTATTATTATTATTATTATTATTATTATTATTATTATTATTGGGACAATGTCTCATTGTTTAGTTTTGTATATCAAGACTATGGGTGTGTAATCGGTTAACCGAAGTTTTTAAAACTTTCACCGTTAACCAAACTGAATTTTTTGAAGCTAAAGTTCTAAATCCTAAAAATAATACCTATAATAATAAATCCAATTAAAATAATACATATAATAATAAATCCATAAGAAAATATACAAAAACAATATCATAAAAGATTACAAATTTATAGAGATTTTACATATTAGATTATATATATATATATTTATTTATATATTTAAAATTTTGGTTAACCGACAATTTCGAATCCAATTAACTGTTAACCGACATTTTTAAAAATCTTTTACCATTAACCGAACCGAAAAAGTTTAGTTAAAAATTGTTAACCGACAATTTCAAATCCAATTAATAGTTAACCGAAATTTTAAAAAACCTTTAACCATTAATCGAACCGAAAATGTTCAGTTAAAAATAGGTAACCGACAATTTCGAACCCAATTAACTGTTGACCAAAATTTTAAAAAACTTTTAACCATTAACCGAACCGAAAAAGTTCAATTAAAATAGTTAATTGACAATTTCGAACCCGAAATTTTTAAAAATATTTAATCATTAACCGAACTGATAAAGTTCAGTTTAAAATGGTTAAACTGAACTTCGTCATTTCGATCCGTTAACCAAAAATTTACCGAAGCTTACACATACACCCATAATCAAGACAAGCCCTGTTGATCTTACGTACTTTTAGTCAATTAACGCACACCACATCTAAGGGCAAACAGACAAACTTTAGTAGTTTACATTTTAGTTTTTAAAATAATATGTAGGAAGTAATATGGTGCGGAAAAAATTATCCCAATATCAATAATAATAATAATAATAATAATAATAATAATTAGTACCCATTTTGGTCCCTCAACTATTATGTACCCATTTTGATCCCGCAACTATAAAAAATGACGTTTTTACCCCTCTTTATAACAGTGGATGGATGACAATTGTAACTGTAACCCCTCGCATTTTCCGATAAGTTTGAGGTTCGGAAAATATGTCCTTAAGTTAAGACATACCCGAGATGAGTGACCGAAGCGTCAAAAGAATTTTTACAAGGAAATATAGTTGTTATTAAACTGCGATCTACGTACCGGTCACGAACCGTAATAATTTTAGGAACTAGTATTCGGACCCGTTTGACCTAAGAAATGGATTTTTAGACACCCTACTATTATTCTGGAATTTCCTATTTTATTAGATTAGCCCATAGCAGTCAAAATTTATTTGTAATCGTACATCGCTAAAATTCCGCAGTGTACCGAACCTAGCCCAATTTTGAGTTTTAGACTGGAATAAATTTTTGGGTTCGAGAATTATTTGAATTGAATTAGTTTCTACCGAGAATTCATCTGATTTAATCCCAATCAGTCCAAGCCAAGATATTTTTATGATCAAACCACAAGATTTTGACACATGTCACAAATTTTCACCACATGTTCCATTCTTATCCCATAAGCCAAGTGGGTGGAAGATATTTTATTATTTTACTATTTTTTTTCCTAAAGCTTATCCCATAAGTTTTCCTAAAGCTTATCCCATAAGTTGGGATTAAATATAAAAGGAAATTTTTTCCATTTTCTTCCCCAAATGCCGAAAAGAGAGAGAGAGAGGTGTGATCATCTTCCACCATTTTTTCTTCCAAAGTTCCATAGCCAAATCCTTCTAAACTTCCAATTTATTCGGTAAGTTTTTGATATTATTCGGTAGAAAGCTTTGTAATCCTTCCTAGGTTGTGAATCTATGTTTAATTTCTTGATACATGATGTTATGGTGTTGATTTTGAACCTAGGTTTTAAGGTGAAAATTGGGGAAAGGATCCAAAATTGTTTCCTAAGGTGTTAGAAATCCTTTACAAGGTAAGGAAATTCCTTAAGTGGGTTGAAGTCACTTGAAATTAGGTAATTGGTGTAATTGATTTGTGATTATGGAGGTTTATGTGGAATTACTATGTTTATGTTTATATATATGCTAGAAATGACTATGTTCTATATGATACACATATGTATATGTCATGTTATGGTACTAGTTTGTGCAATTATCTATACTATGAAATGTGTTATGTTATGTTGTTAGTATGCCAATTACCTATATTGTGAATATAGGATATGTCAATATATATATATATATATGTTTGTATATGTTGTAATTATGGCCATATAGGCTTATTCTTGTGAAAATAGTGAAAGGAAAATCAGGGTAGATTCTGGCAGTGACTTCCGTGAATTTTTGGGCAAAATAGGTAAGGTATCTTGATCCAATTTTTTTTATACATGTTATGTGCATATATGAGTATGTATGTATATTTAAATGAAGTGTTGTAATATGTATATATTTGGTATGTGTACCTTAAGTGAATATGCATAAATATGTGGAAGGTGTTAGGCTTATGTGGTATGCATATATACAAATGTGTAGTGTGATGATGGAAAATATTTTGAGGAAATGTTTTGAGAGTTGTGACTTGTGAACCAAGTTGAGAATGGTAGTTGATTTCAAAATGAGGACTTGATTATGTTCAAAAATGGTTTTGACTCAAAGAGATGAGAAAGGAAGGAAAATGTTTTCAAACCTTAGTTTCAAGAAGTTAAAGAGGACCTTGACATTTATATTACCTCGGGCTATTGACCGATGGTCTCCTTCAATATATATATGGCAATATTAGCCAAGTCTCTACGTCACTTCGTCAGGCGTAGGGCGTTTCTGCGTCACCCAGTCAGGCGCAGGTTTTATTCATATATAAAGCGAAATCTATTCGTCAAGTCTCTACGTCACTTCGTCAGGCGTAGGGAGTCGCTACGTCACATCGTCAGGCGTAGTAAGTCTCCGCGTCACTCAGTCAGGCGCAGGGGAGTTTTTCTATAATATTCGCCAAGTCTCTACGTCACTTCGTCAGGCGTAGGGAGGCTCTGCGTCACTCAGTCAGGCGCAGAGGAGTTTTCTATATCACTCAGTCAGGCGTAGGCCGTGGGGGTGTGCACACTTAAGTATAGATACTCATGTCATTTTCGGGTTGGTATCAGCTTTATGGACCTAGGTGGGGCCAAACTAGGGATCATAATGATGAACCTTCGTCCAAGGGATCACGAACGAGACTTGGGGTAGGACCGTAATCCCCTTGTCCAGATCCGATTTCGGTCTAGTCAAAGACACTTGTATTCTCTATAAGGTCTCTTGCTTCTAGTCAGAAACTAAGTAGCGTTTTTGTGATTGAAGACAACTAGAAGTCATAATTGTGGCATTGACATATGTGATAGACATGGATAGTTCTGAAAACCTATCCTGTATGAAAAGACGTCAAAGGCAGCCTAGTTTGATGAACTAGGAAATTTGATAAAGGAAATGTGTTGTGATTTGTATTCTCATTATATGCTTGTGATTATATGGCATTAACTGTTGATTGCAGTTAGGAAAGACATGGACACCATACTTGGTAATGTGTATATACCTTTATGAATTATTTGTCAAACCTTTTACCTGATGGAAGTGACAAATGGATTGCCTTACTTAGCCGTCGTGCTAACTGCACTTCATTGTGCCCCTTTATTAGATGCAGATTAGTGTGGATCTTCAGTAGCCCGATGAGATCTAATCAAGATGGAAGTGGATGTCGATGTTTTAAGTTTAGCCTGTGCACTTAGAGTGGAGTTTGTCAAGAGGTGATAGAATTCACTCTAGGTGTGGCGGTAGCACCCAGTTTTCTGTTGATAAGATGTAAGCTTCCGCTGATGTATTATTACGGATTTGTAATAAATGTAAGTGTTGAAAATTGGGGTGTTACAGTAACGGAGGACCAAATTGGGTATATATAACTTTACAAGTTAGAGGATTAAATTGGGTACTTTTATTGTCGAGTGACTAAATTAAGCATTACCTAATAGTCGAGGGAACCAAAATGGCTATTAGTAAAGATGGCAGAGGAAGGTCTGGGTAGTACAAGGAAATCCAGTACTTCAGGTCTGAATATTACTCAAGGAAATTTATTCTATTATTGTTCATGTCAGTATTATTTTGAAAGGTATTCAAAGGCTGTCCAATGAATGAAAAATTCTTGTTGAAGAAATGGTTGCATTTGTTGAAGCTCGAAGTGAGAATTAGCTTGCAACATATCAACTCAAGAAGATGATGAAGATTATATTGAGTTGATATGAAAGATTAGACCATAGTGTGTATGGATAAATCTGTTCAATCCCTTTTGTAATCTTGGTAATCATCTAGTAGAGTTGGACTTAGGTTGAGTAGCCCCCACTACAAGAAATTGCACATGTGCCGACATTTCAAACGCAAGTAAATGTAAGACAAATGTCAGCAATAATTATTAGTGACGAAATAAAAATGTCACCATGATCTTCGTGCTTGCGACGTATGGAAAGATTGACGAAATAAATTCGTCACCATAATCGTCTTGCTTGCGGCGTATGGAAAGGTACTATGACGAAATTGAATTTTTGTTGTTAAACATCATAATTTCCAACATTTTTTCATACTCTAAATTATGTCATACAAAAGTTGGTATTATTGGTGACGAATATGTAATAAAATGTCGGCAAAAGTATGTACGGCGAAGTTTAAAAAAAAAGACATTAAATAGAGTTTTACTGATGCTTTATATTTTTTATACTTGTCATTAATGATAATGATTGGCGACGAAAATTGAGAAAGCGCCAAAAAATATTTATTGACATAATATTAAATGTGTCACTAAATATATATTTGTTGACGTTTTATATGTCGTTATATTTGTCATGTATTATGTTATTGGTGACGAATATTATGAAATTGTTTCAAAAGAATCTACTGTTAAATTCAAAATGCATCAATAAATATTATGTTTCCTGGTGGTTGTAAATATTTTTATATGTTATTCAAGTATTAAAACTAACTAAAAAAAATGTACAATAAAATATAATTAAAAAAATTGATATGACTAGCATTAAAATATTGTAATATAGTATTGAATTACAAGGATATATATATATATATATATATATATATATATATATATATATATATATATATATATATATATATATATATCTAATAGATTTTTTAATAACCACAATACAATATATATTAAAAGAGTTAATATTTAAAATGGTCCTCAATCAACTATAGTGGGTTTTCTCAATTTCGTCCTAAATGACTTTGGTGACCCAATGTAGTCCTAGACTTTTGTATTTTTACTCAATGTAGTTCTCCGTTTGTTATATCGTCAAACTGTTATTAAACTGAGGGACAATTAAGTAATTTCAATATTGGCCTATCTTTTCACCCAGACCTGCGAAATGCGAAATTATCCCTCTTTCTTTTACGAATTACTCCCAGACCACATGTCTCCATATGTATGTATTATGTGTATATTTCAATTCTGGGAGTTGTTTATAAAAGAAAGAGGGATTTCACACTAAGTAGGTTTGGGAGAAAAAAGAGGCCAATATTGAAATTACGTAATTGTCCCTCTATTTAACACCAATTTGACGGAATAATAAATGGAGGAGTACATTGAGTAAAAATACAAAAGTATGAGGTTATATTCGGTCACCAAAATCGTTTTTTTTTTTTTTTGAATACACCAAAATCGTTTATTTAAGATGAAATTGAGAAAAAACCAATATAGTCGAGGAGCATTTTAGGTATTAACTTTATATTAAAAAGAGCATTGAAATAGACTTTTGATTGAAACTTCCAAGTTCTGCACCAGCTAGGGGGTTCCTTTCACTGAGAAAAACACAAATTAATATGGCATTAACTACTTCATTAAGCAACACTAAATCATTTTAATCTATAATATTAATTAACCTGTGTAAAATCCTTATTCTGTTCGGGTACTGTGGTGTGGGATGTGGATTTAATAAAAGATACTTTTTTGTGAGAAGGATGTAAATCTTATTCTTAGTTTACCTATCCATGTTTTACCAATGGAAGATTCTGTTTTTTGGGCCAAGGAAGATAATGGGGCATATTCAGTTCGGAGTGCTTATAGGTTAACAAAGGGGTTGTGTAATGATGCTCGAGATTATGCCTGGAAGGGGGTGTGGAAATTAAACATTCCTCCAAGGTTAAATGTTTCTTTTTGGGCTTTGTGTTCTATGAATCTTCTGACAAAGGATGTTTTGATGATAAAACATGTTCAATGTGACCCTGTTTGTTCCTTGTGTGGTATGGTAGAGGAGTCGGCAGTCCATCTGTTTGCAAATTGTAGTTTATTTTGCCCATGCTTGTTGGAGAGTAGTGAATCCTGAGTGGAGTTTGAGCTTGGCGGATTTTATTCATGATTGGGTGTTAGATATGTGGAGCTGTTTATCGAGTGAGTTGTGTTAGAAAGTAGTAATGGTCTGTTGGTCTATATGGAATAATAGGAATGACATTGTTTGGCATAATCACTGTAAAAACCCTGTTACATACTTTTTTGAGTTCTACTGACTCTATTACAATGCAGGAGCATGACCAAAGTACTGGGCAATCATTGCATGATGGTCTTTGGTCACCTCCTCCTATGGGCTATTTAAAAGTTAACATTGATGCTGCTCTTGACTTTGAACACCGACGGACTGGCATTGGTTGGGTGGCGCGAACGGCTGAAGGAGTTGTCTAAGGTGTTGTCATGAAATGGATTGAAGGGCTCCTAGCAGTTCGTGATGCCGAAGCTATGGGGGTCCGAGAATGAAGCTCTAAGTTGGTTAAAGCGAAGGGATGGAGTCGGGTGATAATTGAGTCGGATGCTCAAGTGGTTATGACAAGAGTTTCCCCGGGTGGCAATGGTTCTCCTTATGGTGCTATATTGCAAGAGATCCGCGGGCTGATGGATCATTTTGAGTCTGCTTCCCTTCAGTTTGTGCGTCATGAGCTGAATATGCCAGCTCACGTTGTGGCAAAGAAATCTTTGAGTATTCCTAGCGATGTGTTGATTGAGTACTATGATTAAATTCCTAGCTGGTTTTCAAATATGTTTTTTATGATTGTTTGATTTGTTTTTTAATTAAAGTTGTCTGGTTTTTTTTTTTTAAATATTAATTAATCTTTTCAAGTAAAAAATCTATTAAGAACAAATGAAACATGTAAATAAATTGTTAAACAAGAAGATGATATCTGTAATCAATTATATTTTGACATTTGGAATTTTATGATATATAAGGGAAAAACATACTTTTTCTATCATTCAATTGTGAACAAGTTCAAAAGATATACCATTAAATTTAAATGTAAAAATCATAGATGTTAGAGGATAGATGTTAGGGGTATTAGTGTACTTACACATTTACTTTTCTATCTCCATCTTCTTTCTCCTATGTATATATACTTCTGTACACTTCCAATGCTAAGTAAGCCTCGTTGAATAGAAATAAACATTCAGCTTTCATCTTTTATCTCCTATGTTCTTGACCTCTTCACTGTCAGTCCATAATCCGACATGGTATCAGAGCGCCGGTGAGGGAGCTATGCCACCGCAGCAGCTTCCGGCACCGGCGAGTCACGCTGAGCTGCTCCGCGTTCGTCTCCAACAACAGATCCGTAGAGGATCGTTACTCCGCAGAGGAGTAACAAGATCGAAGCAGGATCTTCTTCGGATTTCCTCGTTCAATTTGCTGTTTCTACAATTCAGCAAAGATCGGAGCGTAGTGCTCTTCTTCCAATCAAGTCAATCTAGTGTTTCATGGAGCAGATCCGTGAAAGTTTTGAGCGAAGTGCTCACCAGTCCTCCGTCTTCAGTCTTTAATCGTACTTCATGGAGTAGGTCCGTGAATAGATCAAGCACAGTGCTCGTTAATCCCCAGTTTATAGCCTTCAATTGGAGTTTTCAGAGCAGATCCGTAGAAATCACGAGCACATCGCTCGTTAATCAGCCAATAGCCTATGTCGGGGAGAACAACCAGTTCTCGTTTTGGATTTTGTGTGTGTTGACTGCAACTGCATGTTGCGTTAGCACAAGTTTTACCGACTAATCAAAGCGGCGTGAAGCGCCAAATGTGACGCCGACGAAGAGATCGCCTGCGATTCGTATAACCGTACAGTCGTCTCCGGCTAAGGATAGAATTGGTAATACGAAGCCTTTTGATAAGCAGAGGTCACCTGGAAGATTAAAGCTAAGTTCAACTAAGCTAAGTTCAATTTGTTTCATTCGAAGCTTAGAGTGTGGAAAATATCCTGGCATGTTTGTATCTAGAGGTATAGTTCTTTTATCACAAAAATCAGTCACTAATAATGAGATTAACTACTGTTTTTGCCAAGCACCTTGTGCTCAATTGGCATGTAGTGGCCACCCTCAGATGGGAGGTCATGAGTTCGAGTTTCAGTGGAGGAGATCTCGAAATTGACTCTTTGTGCTTCAACAGGTTGAGAAAAATATAGATGAACAGATACTACAATGTAATAGGGTCAGTTGTATTCAAAAAAAAAAATAATGAGATTAACCAATTTAATGTTGAAACTAGAGAGAAAGTTGAGTTTTTAAGGATTGACGTGCATATTTATAATCTGAATTCTAGCTATGGATCAATAGAAATAGCTTGTGATAGTGAGAGTGTTTCATCAGGGAGTGGTTCGTTTCTCACCAGAAACCTTGTGATGGTTTTCGTTTATATATGAATGTTATGCATATCCAACTTATGAGTTCTTTAAAGCTGTGGAATTGAATAATCTAGATATCCAGCAACTTCGATTGATAGAGATGCATATGCTTTCTGTTGTTTTACACTTTGCTGCTAGATTTGAATTTGATAGAGATGACTGGAAGATTTTGTTCGACATGATAAATGACCTGAATTGAGTTGTAAACAACATGATTTGAACTCAACTAGGGAGTTCACGTCACATCACTGAGTGGCGTCACACTCGGACTCCCACATCCTCAGTCGGTTGGGACATTTCATCGAACACCTTGTCTACCACATCCTCAGATCCAAAAACTAGGGCTCCCTATAAAAATTATGGAGAAGGGTTTAAATAGTCATCATGAAGTCAAAATCCCGAAATAGCCCCTGATGGCCTGGACACGCCACCTTCACACGTGGGTTATCTACAAAGGGGGGCGTGGACGCATACTGGAAGTGGTCCACGTCTCCTTCACGCGTGATGCATGCATTAATGGATCCTGCCCAGTTGCTTCTTCGCTTGCTGCTTCGTTTTGGCCGCGGATCTCTTTCCATTATGCGGAATTGATTTGAAAACATGCTCTAAAGTTGAGTTAGAGATTTTTGATCACATCCGAGTCTTTATGCATGAAATTGTTACAAATGAGTGGCAAAACTTCACAATTCTGTCCTATAAATGACCCCAAATTCGCCTATTCTTGGCGCTTATCAAAGTTTCCACACTTAAACCTTACTTGTCCTCAAGCAAGCATACTATTTAAACTCTAATCACTTAAGTGCCAAGAATAGTTACGTACTCTTATCGGTTGATCAATTAGGTGATGTGTGTTTGTTTAGAGCAGAGTGGGTGAAATTCCCTACACTATCTACCAAGACTGCTAAGCTTATGCCAACCAAACTTGAGAAATATGCTAAGGAAGTGAAAGTCTCATAAGATAGATTTTATAACAAGAAAAATCGCATTCACACCTTTCAAGCATGCGACAATAGGGATTCACCTTTCATTTTGTAGGGGCCTAAAAGTCGATCCCACTAGTGGGAACGATGTGCACACCCTAGTCAAATGTCCAACCATACGCCAAAGCCCCTTTACAAAAATAAATAAGGGTAGGGACATGGACCGCTCATCGCCATGGTTTGGGCGATCACTCTTTTTTCTCAACCCCCTCGGCTATTATCTCGGACTACCCGACTTCACATGGATTACATGCTTTTTTGAAGACATGGCCATGGCTTGGGTTTTGACATCTACGAAAGGTTTTATTTCCCAAAAATATTTCTTGAGTTTATGACATCTGACAAAAATCCTTTGTTGATAACACAAATTATTTCTCCCGTTTCAACAGTCTTAGACACCCATCATTTTGATTTGCCAAAAGCTTTGTTTTACATGAGAAGGTATCTCGGAGACTTATGTGCTTGAATAGTAAATTGTCTTGCTTGAGGGCAAGCAAGAACCAAAGTGTGGAAAATTTGATAAGCCTCCGAGATACCAATAAATCAAGTACATGTTAGGGTGTTTTGTCACGTTTCTAGCATCCTTACATGATGAATTATGATCATAAATGCTTTAATTTCACTAACCAACACACAAAAGCTACTTTTAGCCTAAAGGAGGTGAAACAGGAGTCCCGGGAGCCAATAGGAGCAAAAGTTGAGCTTAAAGAATGAACCAGGCTAGACCGGAGCCCCGAAGGACTCAATAGAATTGCCACGCGCGTGTGAGTATGCGTGGAAACAATCCAGTAGCTTCCCACGCACGCTCACACGCGTGTGAGATGGCGTGGAGGCTGCATTGCGCGAAAATTGACTAGGGTTGTTTTTTCGGAGACTATTTAAACCCCTTTGATAGATTTTCAGAGGAGGTTCCTAGAAATTTTAGAGAGCTCTTTTCTTAGTTTTTCCTTTGGAGAACTTTCTCCATTTTTCTTAGATTTTCATTTCTTAGTTTAGATAAATCTCCATTGTAGCAAGACAACAAGCTTGGATTGAAGGCTAACTTCATCCTAGGTGATTTCTATTACGTTTCTAATCTATTTACTATTTTGCTCTTTGATTAAATTAGCTCTTGTCTTGAATTTCATATCATGAGTGGCTAGTTTAATCTAAGGATTTGGATTGTGTGATTGTATGTTGCTAGTGTGATGATCTTATATCTATTTTTGGATCTTAATGCTTAGATTATTAGATTATCTATTCTTGTCTTTTGATTGTTGTTTTGATGAGATCTTGTTTGGATTTGGCCAATCTAGATGAGAGATTGAGCTCTTGACTCTTTCATGTCTTTGATTAGAGTTAGGATTTGAAGCTTTGAAACAATCATAGTTCCTATGGACTTCTTAAGAATAGTAGGATATGATAGTGTGTAGCTTAAGTGTTTGATAAAATTCCTCTTAGAACTTTGGATGCTTAAAGGCATGCCCAAGTCCAAGAAGCCTTAGTACACAAAGGTGGAAAAGGACTAAGAATGCACAGTCTTGAATAGCCAACATCTTTGTTTGTTTATCCATTACCTTAGTCACACCACAATACAACATACATGAACACTATCCAATCCCTACCTCTTTACATATTTACAATTCTTTTCACTTTACTCTTTTCTCACACAAACCCAATTTTATGAACTCATTTCACTCACAACCCACCATTCACCACACTCGAATCTCTTGCATGACTCAATCAAGTAAACACCTGAACATTTGATACACCTCCACGTTCTTCCTTCGAGACTGACACTCGGGGAGTCATGACTTTTCGTTTTAACATACAAATATCTTTTGACGATGCACCCCTAAGGAAAAATGCTCCTTCAAAAAAATGGCGCCGTTGCCGGGGAAGGCAATAGGTTGTCAAAAGTTTTTGCTTACATTGATTGAATGATTGCTAGATTTGAGCATTGTTAATCCATACCACTTTCTTTTGTTTTATTTCTATTTTATTTGTTTTTGCTACTTACCCAATTGACTACTTCTAGTCAATTGTGGAATCTTTGTTTCATTGATAATCTTACTAGGTGAATGCACACGCGAGCAAAGGGAAATCAAGGCTTACTACCTTACATTCCGGAAATTAGTTGAGCAACTAGAAGGAAAAATACCCAAAAATCACAAATGGCTTCATTAAGCACAACAAGAAATCCACAAGGAAGAGGAGCAACTGTACCAAACCCACCCCCAATTCCAGCTAATCCACAAGGACCCATTAACCATGAAGAACCAATTCTTGAAGAACCACAAGCTGTTAGAGCAAACCCACAAGAACACATTCGTGAAGAAGAATACTATGGAAATCCTTAGGAACCACAGAGATCAATTGCATATTACATGACCCTAGATTTTAACATACACAACTCGATCTATGTACCACCGATGGAAAACGTCAACTTTTACGTACATCCAACTATTCTCACACTGGTTCAGAACAGTCAATACTCGGGATTGCCAACCGAAGATCCCAATGCACACATAACAAGGTTCATACGAGCATGTGGGATGTAAAAACAAGAGAGCGTTAGTGAAGAGATAATTCGACTTAAGTTATTTCCATTCTCAGTCATAGGAGAGGCAGCACATTGGTTGGAAAGCCGAAATGACAATCATTTCAGATCGTGGCAGCAGCTGCATCGTGAGTTTATGAACGAGTTTTTCCCCATCACCAAGACTATGAGGATTAGAAGACAAATACAGGAATTCAAGCAAGGAAGACTTGAAAGTTTGGGGGAGACTTGGAGACGGTTTAAGGTTCTCAAAAGACAGTGCCAACAAGATTTGATGCACCCATGGGACGTAATTAGCTCATTCTACGGAGGGCTGACCGACGAAGGAAAAATGTTACTTGACTCATCCTCCAGCGGTGCCTTTGTCTCCTTAGCTTTACCGGAAGCCGAAGAATTGATCGAGAGAATATCCAAGAATACCTCCTGTTGGTACGACCGACGGGGAGATCACTGGGGCATATATGAAATTGATAATCATGTGGCGAGTGAGGCAAAAATAGAGGCAAAAATAGAGGCAATCAATCACGAGATTAAAAAGTTACAGGCCATGGTGAAAAAAATGGAAGGAAATCCAAAGCCCTGTATGGCTTTGGCACTTTACTGTAACATTTGTGGAGGACCACACGATACTAATATTTGTACTTCACCGTCTGCATCTGAGCAGGTTGAGGCGGTGGACTATCAAAGGAACTCCAACTACAATACCTATGGACAGAATCAAAGACAAAATAACAATTGGAAGTAGGGTGAGGGTTGGAACAATAGCAACAATGATGGATACCAAGCGCGAGGACAATACAACTACGGAAACAAGCCGGCATATGGACAAAATGATAAGAACAGATTGATGTACAATCAAAATCAAAGGCAATGGAGGCCAAATGACCCAATTCAGGCCACAATACAACTCTCAACTTGACTTTACTCAACAGAGAAGGGATGACATCCGTGAAGTAGATGAAAGACTCACAAGGACGATCATGGAACTAAAGAATGATCGGGAAAATCTAAAACAAGAAATTACTCAAGAGATCCAACAAGAGATTTCTAGTCAGAGACAAGAGTCCAAGGCTACACTGAAAACAATTGAGAATTAAATCTCACAAATGTTCAAAATGATGTCGGAGAGACACTACGGACAACTCCCGAGTAACACTGAGAACAATCCAAAAGAGCGAGTCAATGCCATAGATGCCAAGGAAGAAGAACACGAAAAGTGTGACCCGATGGATGTTATTTGCGGAATATGCCGATGTAAGAAGGAAGGTAAGGGAAATGAGACTACCTCTTGCAGTCCCAATCTTAAATTAAAAAATGCAAGCGCTTCATGCACCATCTCAATGAAGGAACGCAATGAGAAAACCACTTCTGAAGTACGCCCTAAAGAAAAGGAGCTATCACAAGACAAAACCAAAAATGCAAAGGAGATAGAAGCGGCACGAGAAGGTACAATTAATGCTTTTATCCGGAAATTTTTCAATAACAAGGAATGCCACGAGTTATTTGAGGATGACAATTGTGATAATTTTACTTGCTTAAGCCAAGAGTCATCGGCTTGTTTAACTAAGGGTCACCCCAGAAAGAAGGGCGACCCAGGAGCTTTGTTGATTCCTTGTTCTATACAGGACATGGAACCTCAAAATGCTCTCGCCGATCTTGGAGCTTCTATTAATGTCATGTCTTCAAATCTTTTTGAAAAATTGAACTTACCATGTTTGAAACCGACAAGGCTGACACTCCGTTTAGCTGACGGTACCACACGGTACCCTGAAGGCTTGGTGGAGGATGTTCTAGTAAGAGTAGGAAAATTCCTTGTGCATGTCGACTTTGTTGTTTGTAAGATGGGTGATAATGAGCCCCATGGATCCTTAATTCTTGGAAGACCATTTCTGGCTACATGTCATGCACGCATAGATGTGAGTGCATGTCGACTTTGTTGTTTCTAATCTATTTACTATTTTGCTCTTTGATTAAATTAGCTCTTGTCTTGAATTTCATATCATGAGTGGCTAGTTTAATCTAAGGATTTGGATTGTGTGATTGTATGTTGCTAGTGTGATGATCTTATATCTATTTTTGAATATTAATGCTTAGATTGTTGGATTATCTATTCTTGTCTATTGATTGTTGTTTTGATGAGATTTTGTTTGGATTTGGCCAATCTAGATGAGAGATTGAGCTCTTGACACTTTCATGTCTGTGATTAGAGTTAGGATTTGAAGCTTTGAAACAATCATAGTTCCTATGGACTTCTTAAGAATAGTAGGATAGTGTGTAGCTTAAGTGTTTGATAAAATTCCTCTTAGAACTTTGGATGCTTAAAGGCATGCCCAAGTCCAAGAAGCCTTAGTACACAAAGGTGGAAAAGGACTAAGAATGCACACTCTTGAATAGCCAACATCTTTGTTTGTTTATCCATTACCTTAGTCACACCACAATGCAACATACATGAACACTATCCAATCCCTACCTCTTTACATATTTACAATTCTTTTCACTTTACTCTTTTCTCACACAAACCCAATTTTATGAACTCATTTCACTCACAACCCACCATTCACCACACTCGAATCTCTTGCATGACTCAATCAAGTAAACACCCGAACATTTGATACACCTCCACGTCCTTCTTTCGAGATCGACACTCGGGGAGTCATGACTTTCCGTTTTAACGTACAAATATCTTTTGACGATGCACCCCTAAGTAAAAATGCTCCTTCAGTTGTACCTCAGTTGGTGTCGTTATTTCTTGATGTATCGGTTGGTTGGTTCCTTTGTGTTCGTTTGTTGGTAATGTCATTCAATTGGTATCATGTGTATAAACTTGATGTTTATGCATTCGTGTTGGTTGTTGGTTGTACTTGAAGAGTCTTGGTTTATCATTTATTCAGCGTGTTGTTATTGAGTATCTGATTTAAATACTGAACAATTCGTTGGTGTGTATATTCTATATGGGTGTGTAAACCTATTTACAACCTTACTATATATGTAGTTCTTGCGAGTGTGAATGGTAGTTGCTTAGCAGTCTTTTGCTAATGGTTTCTTGCATGTTTTCCGGGTATGGAGTAAGTCTAAGCAAGAGCGTGTTAGAGCTTATCCTTATGAGGCTACTTAGACTTAGCTTATGTTGTTAGACTTTATGTTTTGGGCCTGTGAGCCTACGTTTGGATTATATACTCTTGTTTAGACTTCTGGTTGTTATGACAATGCTTTGAGGATTTATATACTATTCAGTTTGAGTTTTGGATAGCTTGTGCATCTAGGCTGTGTTATTCTTACCTAGATGTGGCATGATACCCCTTAAGTTATAAATCGCTTCCGCTATGTTGTGTTTGGTGGTTGAGATAGGTAGCTTTTATGTTAAAGTTTTAGCTATCTCAGCTTGTGAAAGGTTGGGGTGTCACACTTGGTATCAGAGCCTGTGTTGAGGTCTAACTAGGAATCCTAGGGCTTGAAATCTGAGACTCTAGGACTTGATCAGTAGAAATTAAGATGTTTGAGAATCGTAGGATGTGTGAATTCTAGGAATCGCGGTGAGGACCCGCTTTACTTGCTTATATCTTGTTGTTGCTTGCTTTGTTTGTCTGTTTGCCGTGAGCTTGTTCTGACTTTCTTCTTGCGCGCTTGGGAAGGTCGATCGCAGCGCTACACGTCTTTTCGTAGTTCCTCTCCCCTTCGTAGCAGTCATGGTGCCACCCCGTAGACGCGAGGATGTCCCCGACATTCCGTTCAGCGAGCAGTTGATGCAGAACCTTCAACAGCTGACGCAGATCTCTCAGTTCCACGGGAACACAATGGTTCAGAACCAACAGCGTGGGCAATCGGATCTAGTCTGGAGGGTGGCTGGGCAGCATCCACCTTTCTACGCTGGGTAGGAAGACCCAGTAGTGCTCGAGGAGTTGCTCCGTTCCTTCGATAAGATCCTGGAGGTGGTAGAGTGCCCGGAAGGGCGGCGCGTCGAGATGGCCAGCTTCTACCTGCAGCTAGAAACCGATCTCTGGTGGGTTCGTGAAGGCCCGACGATCCGACAGGAGCCTGACTTCGGATAGGAGATGTTCAAGGACAGGATGCGGGCGCGTTTCTATCCCGCGCATGTGAAGGCAGCAATGCAGGAGGAGTTTTTTCGCCTCACGCAAGGTTCCCGGTCTGTACAGGAGTACCATAAGCGCTTTCTAGAGGTAGCTCGCTTCGCACCAGCGTTGGCCCCTATGGAAGAAAGTAAGATCGAGAGATTTGTAGCTGGGCTGAATTTGGACACTCGTATGGCGCTGGTCGTGTTCAAATTTCAGACATTGAGCGAGGCCTATAGTAGTGCTGCTGATCACTATCGCGTGCTAACTATCCGGCGGGGAGCGCATGACCGTTCTAAGGGGCCTGGGGAGGGTAGTGCATCCGACTCCAAGAGGCATAGGTCTGGAGGCTCCGGCTCAGGAGGGAGCTTTCAAAGGAGTGGTGCTAATAGTGGAGGCACATCCCGCCCTGGCTTAGGGCAAGGGCCTAGGAGTGACGGAGCTCCAGAGCGGCACTTTTATTTCAAGAAGTGTGGGAAAGGCCATCCAGGGAAGAATTGTGAAGGGTTATTGGTTGAGTGTTTTAGTTGCGGTCGGCGTGGTCACAGGGCTTTTGAGTGCGTGTCCGGGAAATGAGGATCATCCCACTCCGGACCAGGAGCGACCCAGGGGTGCAGATTTCGACCCGACCCTTGAAGGAGGCCGAGGGCAAGAATGGGAGCAAGCCGGGAGGTGGTCATGGGCCGCAGTCGGGACTGCAGCAAAGGAAGATCTTCGTGATGGGCTGGATGAAGGTAACACTCGAGCTCAAACTCTAGTTGCTTTGCATATAGACTTGTTATATGGGAAGGGTAGTTTGACCTTTTCATGTTAACCCTTTAAGTAGACTATATGGGTAGTGAGCGTTACGGGTTGCGTAGGAGCTTTCCTTCGTTTAAGTGGTAAAACCCCACCAAGGTTAACAAAAGGGATGGATCGTGTAAGGTAAGGCTTGAACCTGTGTCAGAGTAGGAGTAGCAAGGGATCGGACCATCCAACCATGCGGGCTTATTAACCCCGGTTGCAAGACTCGATTTTTACCCTATGATCAAGGCTAGCTTGGAGGTGCGGGAGAAGGGCGCGAAACAGGCTGAGCCGTGGAGTGGTTCCGCATGACCTTGCGGAAGACTGTGGCGGTCCAGGTTTCACCGTGAATGGGTTCCGCACAAGCGCAAGGAGCAGAGTGGCGGTCCAGCTTGACCCGCGAGAAGGTTCCGCTAGAAAAAGGGCACATGCGTATTTTACCCTTTTTCACCCGATTAAAACCCTACCCATTTCTTTTGATCTCACAGACCCTCTTCTTCTCCGCCTACTTCTTCTTTGTTCCGTCTTCTTCTTCCCCTTTCCGTAGCAGTACCGCAGCTTCCAGCCCTCCGTGAACCAATTCCGTCGAAACATCGGGCAAAGCACACCTCAGGGTCACCGTGCACTTCTTTGTTAATTCCAGTGCACCGCGGCTACGCAAGCAATACAGTGAACATTCTGAATCAACAGTGTGAGGAAGTCTAAACAACATGGGAGAAGGCCAAGGGAACATTCGGTATTCCGTTCCCGATGGTAAAGCTCTCGACCCTTTACATTTCTCACCCGAGCTTGTGGACATGTTAAATTTTCAAGGCTTGTTGGAGCAATTTTTGCTCATTGAGAGCGTAGTCTACCCCAACTTGGTTAACGAGTTTTATCAGAATATGCGGGTTAAAAAGGTTAATCAGGTACTCGTGCTCACAACAATTGTGAAGGGTGTGAAGATTTCTTTTGACCCTCCTAAACTTGTTAAGTTGCTCAAGTTGCCGTTGGGAGGTGTATGTGAGTATGACAGGCACTATTGGATTGAGACCCCGGAAGTAGGATTCCGTGATTACTTGCAGTATATGATGGGTGTGAGGAGGGCATCACTTTGGATGCCAGGCCAATTAAGTATGACCTGACGGGAGAGCAAAAGATTTTGACTATGCTAGTGGGAGAGAGTTTGCTACCGAACAAGAACAACAGCAAGGAGGTAGCGGGTTTAGAGTGCACTTTTGCTTATTTCCTGATGTGACACCCCAACCTCACACGAGCTGAGATAGCTAAAAACTCAACAAAACAGCTGCCTATCTCAACCAACAACAGAACATAGCGGAAGCGAATTTAAAACCTAAGGGGCGTCATGCCACATCTAGGAAAGATAACACAACCTAGATGCACAGGCTAACCATAAAACACGGAACTGTATAAACGATAATCCTTAAAGCATGTTTAACAATATTCAAAGTACTAGTATAGGGTATATCGAGTCTCAAATGGCTCACAGGCCAAAGCATAAATCTAAAACATAACCACTAACTAAGCCTCCTCACACGGGTGTATCTCTATCGCGCTCACGCAAAGGCTTTAAGGCAAACCTGGAAAACATACAAAGAACCATTAGCAAAAGACTGCTAAGTAACCACCATTCACACCGCAAGGGAGTATAGATATACATATAAGTTGTAAATAGGTTTACGCACCCATATAGAATATAAACACCAACAAACTGTTCAATAGTTCAAATCGGATACTCAACAAGGATAAACTGAACGAATCATAAACCAAGACTCATCCAAACAAAGCCAACATCCAATAACAAGAGTACAATACAACGAATCCATCAATAAGGTACCAACTGAACACAATCATAAGGAACAATCAATCATAATTGAGAACAACGAGATATCAATAGAATAAACGAGGACTCATAACCAAAGAACCCAAAGGAAGTCTCAACACCAACCACCAAATCTCACACCAAGCATCATATCAAACCCAATCCCAATCATAATCCAAGTACACAGGGGTAATGAACCCAATCACAGGGGTGATGAACCCAATCACAGGGACCGTAGTCCAATCACAGGGACCGAAGTCCAATCACAGGGGTGAATCGACCCAATCACAGGGGTAATGAACCCAATCACAGGGGTAATGAACCCAATCACAGGGGCAATAGCCCGATCACAGGGACCGACAGTCCAATCACGGGGGTGTAATCAACCCAATCACGGGGGTAATGAACCCAATCACAGGGGTAATCAACCCAAATACAAACAATAATAGCACAACTAGTCCACCCAACGAACTCCAAGTATACCAACAACCACCAAGAGATACTCAAAGATCCACTACCACATACTCATACTCAACTCATCCCAAGAACCAACACTCAGAGTGTTCATCTCAGATATGAACACCAACCTACTTCCAAATAATATAATCAAGGATTCCACCAATCAAATAGTAGACTCAAACAAGTGGACTAAGAGGTATGAATAAATACTCAGAATCAAGGTAATATATTCAATAGAATACTCCAACAAACTTCAGAACAAAGGAGGAAACAAACAACAGATCACTCACCAATCACTACCACCTTACTCTCACGGAAAACCCTAGCGCTTACATTGTCACGCTAGAGAACCCCGCAAGAGCAATTCCCACATACCGAATCAGACTCAGCTCAGAATACAAAGAGATACTCCAGAATATAAAGATCATATCACAATACACCAACATTCACTTAACGGAGGCCAAATAACATGGAAATCCAAACCAACAAAGCTCATATACATCAAATAGACAAAGGATTAGGACACGAGTCCATGAATCCACAACACAATCAATAATAGGCCAATAACCAAGGATATTCAGGATTTCCAATCCACCAAATAACATCATATAGAATAGGAGTGAATAAAATAGGTTTGATGGACATGGATGGTTACCTTTGAAGCGTAATTAACCCAAAGCATACTTAATCCAAAGCAACATCAATCCTAAGCTCAAAGCTCGGTTCATAATCGTGAACCTGGAGAATTAGTATAATTCTAGCACCATTACTATGACTAATAACAACGATAGTAACATTCCTACTTGGTCCATAATAGTAATAATCCTATAATCCACGCTCAAGGCTAATGTAACACTATCATAGGCTAATATAACACTTATCATATGAACTATACCAATCTAATTACTAGCTAATAACAAAACAAGGTTGAGACAATA
>CP025659.1:37910223-37923346 GCA_003576665.1 Ipomoea trifida
ATATTCTACATCATCAATTAAAAATGGAACGAAAATTAGGTAAATATTACTACGTAATTCTTTTCATTTTTCCTAGATAAGGTTGCTTGATATTAATTTACATAACAATCGGCACTAATAATTAAAAAAAATTTTAAAAATAGAAGAACTACCGGAGATGTCTGTTTTTTTTTTAAAATTTTTATTATTATTATTATTATTTAATTATTTTAATTAAAATTATTTAAAAAGTTTATTTTAAAATTAGTAACCACCATGTCATCACAATTGTAGGTAAACAGGTCAATTTGGACTTTTTTTTTTTGAAAACATGTCAATTTGTACTTAATTCCATGAGTTTATATAATTCAGGAATCCAATTGCATTCTTTTTGAGTTCGATGGCCTAATTGCAGTTTTGTGTGTAGTTCAGTGGTTTATTTGACCATTATTCCGAGAAAAATGATATTATTAATTGATTTAAAATATAAAAAGAAATCCTCCTATTTCATTCCCCGCCTAAACTTTTGTAGTCAATTAATGAAATATTTTATTGGTCAAATAATTAATAAAGCTTATTTGTTAAGAAAATGTAAAATAGAAATTAACTAATATCTATAAATTCATAATATGTATACTCACGTATCAACACTATTAATAAAAGTAAAATCATCCAAATACCATCTCCAAATCGTCGCTTAGTTGATCCAAAATTCGATCTCCAAATCCCTAACGTTGGTCGTCATTGGACTAGAGAGCACATACCAGTCTGCCGGCTACCCTGCTCCCCCGCCTCCGCTCCTCTCATGGTCCTAGCGATGAAGGTACTCCCCCGGTCTCCTCTCAATTATTTCTCTATTGAAATCTTCTCATCGAACCAGAGAGCACAAACTAGTCTTCCATCTCCTACCTCACCTGCTGCAGGCTGCCCTGCTCCGCAGCCTCCGCTCCTTACATGCTCCTAGGGACGAACGATCTCCTCTACTGTCGACGAAGGTACTCCTCTGGTCTCCTCTCCTTGATTTCTAGGTTGATTATTGGTTATGTGTATACGAGGAATCCGTATAACAAACTTATGTACGAAGTAAAGTACAAAAAACATATAACATTTGGTCACTTTGACTGTTAGAATCTTTCTCTTTTTAGTACTGAAAATTGAATCCATTGTTTCCACTGCATTTGGTTTTTGTGATTATCCATCCAATATAATTGACTGTTTGGGGCTTTATACAGGCAACTAATAATGTTGTATGCTTATTTTCCCTGTCTTAAAGTTAAATGATTTGGAAATTTAGACCTACAAGATAAACAGAAAAAGATAATAATATCATTGTATGAATCCTTCCCATTCACTATCACCAGTAAGCAAGATACAGTGAAGACAGAACCAACAAAAAAGAAACTAAACTTCACTAAAGAAATTCCAAACCTCAGCAAAAACCACTAAGAAAAAGCTAATTTTTTCTACTCAAATTGGGACTATTTATCAAACTGTTTTTTTATTTTCAGTGGTTCAGAGCTTTAGTTAGTAGTTAATTTGTTTCTAGATACTTTAGTTATAATTTAGCTAATTCTAATTTTCTTATCTTTATTAAAATATAAACACTAAGACTATTTCTTTGGTTATTTTATTGATTTTATTCCTAAACACTGTTATGCATTCTTGAAATATGCACTTTTATGACAAATTTGATAATCTTACATTGATATACACATTGGGCATTGGTCTATTTGCGCAAAGCGCTTGTGGAAACTAGTAATTTAATATAAGAGTAATTGAGTGTGATACTTACTTTTAAATAATATATTCTAACATATCCGTAGTATATGTTCAACAATTATGCCAACTTTGATTGGGATGAGATTCAAACCTAAGACCTTTGTTATAGAAATTAATGAGTTAGTTAAAAGTTAACGGAATAATAACGGAGAAGAGAATATTTAACGAATAATCATATAATTAATGATAAATTAAGCAATCTCAAGGAAAAATATAAATCTAAATAATCTAAACCATCCATTTAATTTAATAATTTGACCGTCATTTTTTATACCCATTATAAGCCTAACTTTTTTTTCCTCTTATTAGTACTAGCTATTGACCTGTGCGATGCACGGACTACTATTATAAAAATTAAAATGAAGTATTGCTGTAAAAAGAGAAAAAAAAAAGATAATATTATTGAAAGCACAAATTATAAATTATTAAAAACTTCTGTCTAAACAACATTAGTTGTAAAAGTATAAATATTTTTTGATTCATCGCAAACTAAAATTTTGAGTCCGTTTTGTTGATTTATTCTTGATGAAGCCACATATAATTGACCATGGACAAAAACAGTAGGACAACATTAGTGGAAACCGTCTTCTATTGAACTTGAAAGGCAATCTTGTGTCTGGATCAAGGTCACCTACTATAAGGACACCAACTCAAATACTATCGGTAAATTATATGTTCTTGCATTCTTTGACCACTTATTAGTCTCATTCTTATCTCTATTCTTCGATTATTGTCAATCTGAGTCATAGCCATTCTGAAAGACTTAATCAAAACATTGTGTTCATCTAACACTTGTTTAATGTCATTTACAACCTCTAAATGTAATGACATTGTACCATTCTCCCCCCTAAATACAATAACAAAATCTTCGTTATTTTGTTCAACTTTCATTATTCAAATTTTAATACAAATATGAATATAAAAAAAATCTCTTAGATTAATAAAAAATATATATATAATTACCTTATTGAATTAACACGGTTGTTAATCTTATTTTCTGTGTCATGAATGTACAATTGTATAAACTTTGGTTAAGCACCGTCAGTTGGTAGTAAACTACTTATCAAGTGAAAAGTTTGTTCATTTATCCTGTAGATTGGTGGCTCGCCACCATTATTGAAATATCTATCTACTTTGCCACCCATAGACGTAATGTAACACCCCAATTTTCAACACTTGGATTTATTACAAAATCCTTAAAATATAATACATTGCGGAAGCGTGTAACCAGCAGAAAACTGGGTGTTACCGCCACGCTTAGGTATCTTTCCTATACCCAAACGCTAAGGCTAAACTTACAACCTCAAATAACCATATCAATATCCAGATATGTACATATGGAAATAATTCTCCAGGGTGTCTATTCTAGGACAGAGTAGTCTTCAACCTCGACTTCCATCCTATTCAGAGCTCACGCTAGACTGCATCTAATAGATGACACAATGAAGTGTAGTTAGCGCGACGGCTAAGTAAGGATATCCATGGTCACTCGAAAATAAACAAAGGTTTCAAAAATATAATCATTTGTAAGTTGTAAAAATTTACCCACGAGTTATAGCTCTACCTGTAATCAAGTTAACAGTAATAGATAATATAATATGAGGCGTAAGACTAACTCAACACGTAAACTTCTCTCATGTAAAGGTACCGGCATCATTGCCACTTAAACACATTTTTCTGTTTTTCAGACAAGTTTGTAAAAATATTTCATTCCCAGTAGTTTCCCTCATTTTAACTCAAAAGGAAGTTCGACAGCACATTTCCGTGCTCAAAATTCGTCACATTTTGGATAGAATCATTTCCTTCTCAAATCGTTACCGAGTAACTCTTTTCTCATCTTTAAAACCTCCTTAGTTTCTTGTTAGTAAGCGTGAGGCCTTTGGAGCATTCTCGTAACTCCCTCTCGGACCACTTGGATCATCGAACTCGGGTTCAGTGGTCATCACCCGGTCTAACACTGATCCCCTGGACGTAAGGTTCGTTAAAATGATTCCTAGCTGGCCTAGCTAGGTCCATAAAAACCAACACCTACCCGAACTTCTGGAGTAACTATACCTTAAATGTGCACATCCCCATAGGAATACCTCATCCTACGAGTTATATAGTACCCGGCGAATAGACTTCGCCCTGCAGTATGAACTGGTCATACAATATCCACAACGACCACTGGGCCATGGCACTTAAAGCCACCCGTGGGTCAATCAAGGTCCTCCTCAACTCGCTTTAGAAACTAAGGGTTTGAAAACATGATTCTTCCTTCCGTTTTTCTTTCTCAAATCATTTCTTTTGGACATATTTCTCATTTGAGTCCAATAGTTGAAATCGGCTATCTCATCAGCCCAAGAAGGATTTTCAAAATACTCTCAGTGCCCGCAGGCTTTTCAAATATCATTTTCTCATTTTTCTCACGTAAGTACTCACTCATTAAAAGTGGTATTTTCCTCAAAAAAGTAAGGTTTTGACAACCTGTTTACCAAAATAGCATACGTTCTTTCGACGTAAGTTTTATAAACATTTATTTACTCACAGGCTTTCCAACACAATTTCCCAAGTCACAAGAGTTGTACTTATCTCTTAACAACAATATTTTCTTCTAAGGTAATGCACATAAATTTTTCCAAGACCGATATTTCTTTGAAAATAGATCTCTTTTTGCCCGTAGGCCTATCAAATTTTGTATCATATACATACATAAACATTTTGGGAGATAATACAGTTGGAAAACAACTTAGACATAGTTTGACATCATGCCCAAACTTTTTGGACTGAAAATTCTGGACTGAACATTCTGGACGTCAGTGGACGCATGGTGGACGCGCGTCCACCTTGGCGTCCACACCTACGGCTTTTTTTCTCAAAAATCTGGACGCCAGTGGACGCACGGTGGACGCGCGTCCACTGGGGCGTCCACCCAAATCTGCCAGAAAATTTCTGGCGCAGTCCGAAAGATTGCGCCGGTAAAAATAGTTCCCGAACTCTTTTTCACTTGAAATTTTTATGGTAGAACCCCAACTTATAGTACTTAATGTCCATAAAAAGTTTTGGTCAAAAAGGTCCACGAATTAACACAGAAAATTACCTTTTTGCCCTTGGTCCGAAATATCCTTCTCACTGGACCAGTTTTGGGAAAATGAGCAAAAACCATACTTACACTACTCCGATCATTATGAAATTTTATATGTAGGTTCTACACTTGTTGATCTACATGTCTACAAAATTTGAAGTCAAAATACCTTACCGATTTTCCCAATAATTCTCGAAAGGTCACTGCCGGAAACTAGTTCGATTTTTACTCAATAATTTTGCAAGTATAGGTTTATATGGGCATAAATACAACCCATACATGTATAAAATAGCTATAACATGTAGATTAGAATTTACCAAAATCAAAGTAAGGATTTTGAAGCCAATTTATAGATCCATAGTTGTCACGTAAAAATTCCTAACCATATAATTTCCTAGCAATTGTCTATTTCCAAGTGATTGAGCCAACTTAAGGGATTCCTTACCTCCCAAATAGATTTCTAAAACCGCAGAAAGATGATGATCTCTTCCTTCAAACCTTTCACCGAAGATCCTAAACAAGAATTACCATAATAACAATATTTTCATGAATCTTTAGCTTAAACTTAAATTCTAGGAAGGATTAACCGAACAAAGCCAAAGTCTTTACCTATTTTAGAGCACTTGAGTTGGAGAGGTGACTAGGAATTCTTGATCACAAATAGGAGACTAGGATTTTCCTTCTTCTTTCTTCCTTGTTTTTTCGAAAATGGAGATAGAGAGGTGATGGTGGAAGACTTAGAGTAATTCTTCTTCTTCTTTCTCTAGGGTGTGATACGAAAATGGGATGGGGGTAAGAGAGAGATGAGTGATTTTGTGTGATCTTGTTCTTGAAGATCAAGAAACATAGTACAATGCACATGCTCCATTAAATGCAAGATCAAGACCAAATCTCCCTCTAGGATTTAATGCCACATGTCAACACCTCATTCATCCCTTAAGAAGATATTAATTTACTTGATCAGTTTAAGCCTAAATCAGATGAATGTTCGGAGGATTATAACTTAATTCGTGAAAATTCTAATACCAAAATTATCGTAAAAATATTCCCGTCGCAAATCACCAATTTCGGGAATTTTCCGATAATCCGCCAAATTTAGGTTCAGAGTCCGTAATAATTTATCCCTTACAGTCCTTTTAAAATTTCTCTTGAACTAATCTAGAAATTCAGGCCTAATCGTATGATACTTAATAATCCCAATTCTGGAAAATTCGATTTGAATCTACGTCCTTAAAATTTCCTCGGTACGTAACCGATACGTAGTTCGCAGCTCATCGATAATTAATCCTTAAGAGAAAAAATTATTTCGAGCACCGAATAGTTTTCTCTTAGATGTCATAGCTAAAAAAAATTATATCGCTATTCTCGAATCTTAACTTTGTCGTAAAAACCGAGGGGTTACACGTAAAACAAAACATACTGTTATAAGACCTTATATGAGTTAATACCATTTGGAGTCCTCTGAGTATAGTGATTTTGCCATGTTTAGTCATAAATTTTCAAATTGACCACTTGTGGTTCAAGTTAACCACCCCTGGTCCTTCAACTATCAAATCTTAATCACTGTCCTTCAACTATCAAAATTTAACCACCCATGGCCCTTCCAAGAGGACTACGTACGACTGATTAAATTTTGAAAGTTGAAGGCACATTGGTGGTAAACTTGGACCACGGGTAATAGTAATTTCACGTATTATTTTAACGTTATAAAACTTTCGAGTTATGTTAAAAAATTAAATTGTTTAAAAATGAAAAATAAATCCAAACTAAAAATTAATACAATTCTCCTCAAGCAATTATTATTAAATTCAAAAACTTGTGTGAGACCGTCTCACGGGTCTCAATCCGTGAAATGGGTCGGATTTTTAATAATATGGGTCAACCGTGGGCGCATTCCAGCATCATTCATTGCATTTGGAAGATCTTGTTTGTTAGCAAATACCATCATCATAGAGCTCATCGTCTTCATTCAACATCCTGTGCAATTTACATCTTGCCTCCACAATACGATCTCTATTGAAATTGTAATTGTGGGTCTTGAATGTACAATTTAGCTAAGGTTCCAACTTTGTTTTAAAGGAAATATTTATCTGAAAGAATTAAACTATAAAAAACAGATAAATTAACAACAAGAAAATAAAGCGATAAAAAGGAACCAGACACCAGAATTGGTCACGCAGTTCGGAGCTCCACTCCTACATCTGCGGGGCACTTCACGTCAGCCCAATCCACTAGATGATCACAAGGGTTACAAGGAGTCTAACAACAACCATCCTACACTAATGGTTACAAAAGAAAACTCCTAGCTAAGCCTTCCTCATCTTGGAGCTGACACTGTGCAGAACATCACGATTCACCAACACGGCTGAATCTTCAAGCAACCAGAACAAAAACACACGAAGAACTGTAGAAAAACCAGTATGAAAATCCTCTTATAGCATCTGATTTGGAAGAATATTGTAAGTGGGATTTAGAATAATAATTGGTGTAATGAATCCCAAGTGATAGAGCTATATTTATAGCCAAGCCATTATCCAACCTTCCCTTAAAGTTTGCAGCTGAAAACCACTCCAAATAAGGATCAGCCATAAGATTAGATATGAGCAAAATGAGGATCATGATGGCTGAATTCTGATTAGAATAAATCCCGTCCACTGGACTACTCGCTGGCGCTGCTCCAGAGTATGTGAGAAAAACTACTCCAGAGTATGTGAGAAAAACTGCCTTTTACCAAGATGACGGACCAAACTACCTAATAACAAAACATATGTTTTTGACTAATAATTAAGCCAATAAACAGGTAGTTCAAAGTGTATAACTTTGTACACTAACAAACTCCCCCTTTGGCAATTATTTGTCAAAAACCTATACAAATATAAAATTGGGGCATGCATAAGCCAAAACAAACTTTTATTAAAGTGCCACCAATTTCTATTTGTTTACAAAGACATCTTACAAAAGGTAGACTGTATCAGCTCAAACTTGGGACAACCAGCAGCAACTTAACTCATAACTCATCATGAACTGATTGACTTCTCAACACATAACACATGTTCAACCAAGAAAACTTATATTCATAGATCACACGTAACACATTAATCACATAACACATTAAACACAAAACACATTTAAAGCCAAAGAAACACTTATCAAAAAGCAAAGCAACATCTTGATTATCAACAAGGAACTAGCAAACAGAGACAACCAGATCATAATGAGTCATACAAAACCACAAAAGTTGCTAAAGTTGCTCCCCCTAACATTATTCTCCCCCTTTGTTGACAAAAAATTGTCAAAGTGATCATCTATTAGTGGACTGAGGAACCTGACGGAGTGCCCTCATCATCCTGTGAAGGGCCTTCAACATCTGGATCTTGTGAAGCAAGCTGTTCTTGAAGTGAAGAAACCGCAGATATAAGATTATCCAGAGTAGACTGATAAAAAGCATCCTGACTTTTTAGCTGGACCAGAACTGAAGCAGAGACTAGATCAGAGGCAGTAGGAGCTATAGATGAACCCGAATGAGTTTCCGTGAAGCATTGGGCAGCCAATTGTGTGATGCAAACCGAAACAGCACGGAATAAACTGTCGTCAGGAGATTAGATTGGATATCACCTTGCGGCCATTCAGTAAGCTGAGCATGAGTCAGGGCAGATGCCAAGAAATCCAGGGCAGGTTCATAGGGCTCCTCAATCTCAGACTTCTGGACAGTTTGAAGCAAATCTTGATCTTTCAACAAAGGAATGATATTGCAGTTGCGCATAATATCATCTACATCAATCTCCTTCTGAAGCAAAACACCACGAGAGCTGTGAGTAGGCCACTCTCTAAACAAGGATGAAACACGCAAAATTGGTTTGAACTTCTCAATCTTGATGCTTGCGGGTGGTGAGACAGGGTTGATAATCGGGCTAACAGAGGCAGCAGCATCATCAGATTCAGAGGCAGACTTGGACCGAGTCATTCTTGGAGTGGGAGTGGTCATAGGCTTTTTCCCTTTCCTCTTTTCACCAACAATGACCACATCACTTGTATCATCTAGCTTCCTTTTTCCAGAAACTTTCTTTTTAGCTTTTTGAGGAGATTGTTCAATAGGTACCTATATAAGATGCACAGACACAAGCATAGCAGATCAAGGTACATGCAATTTTGATATTAAAATAGATAGTAATTCGGTAGTGCTGGCAGACAATGGAACTGAACCAGATGAAGTTGGAACAGTGACTGACTCAGACACAGGCAAGGGACATGTAGTAACAGTGACCGGAACTGAAACATCAGATTTTGAGACAGGAAATGCAGCAGGCAAGTCAACATATAATGCAATATCACGTATATTAAACGTAGAAGCATCAGGAATTGTGACTTGCTCGGGCCTAGACCTTCCTAAAACAGAGTCAGAAGCAGAGCCAGAAACAGAGCATACTGGAACAGAGACAGAAACAGAGCCAGTAGCCACTACCGAATCAGCAGATAGCACAGAAGCAGGTAAAACAGAGTGTAAAGCAGTAGGCAAATGCACAAAATCAGAGCAAAAAAACTTTTTCTAAAAAAGAGGATATCGAAAGTTGAAGTCTTTTGATGTGAATCTGGACGAAAAGCTGTAGTATGTCTGGACCTGAGACAGTGGCAGATTTATTAGTACACAAAAAATTAATTCACACATACCTGGCGTATATTTTCGGCGATGATCCTTCAATGTAGATTTTCTAATCCAATCTCTTTATCTTCTCGAGATCCATTTTTCCCTTGACCTGCGTGAGGTATAAACTGTGATAGAAAATCTTCTTTCCTGACCCAAACTTGTCTTACAAATGGTGCAATGCGCTTGAGAGTGTATTTCTCGGTCCTTTGATCCTTGTAAAAATAGTAATACTCCGGTCTGGTGTGTCCTCGAATCCTGCAATAATGACAAATAGGATTATAAGACTTAGATGTACGTTTATACTTCATTACCATGTTGTGACGGTGCCTTGCTGAACTCATTTGTCTAGTTGTACTTATTTCTAGAGTATCTCCTGGATCAAGTCTAGTTGCTTTGACAAAAGTAGTTTGCCCATTGTTTTTGTCTCCGGTGAAGCCAAGACCATACTTGGTAGTTGATTGCCGACCTGTGTCCAGAATTTCATCAAGTGTTGATGTGTTGTCCATCATCTGGATTTGCTTTTTGAGAGAACCCAATTCCTGTGTAAGCTTGACCACATCCTGGTTCAGCGTGGCTTCTCGTTCAGAAGCTGCTTTGAGTTGTAGATCTCTTTCACTTATTTGATCTTTGTATACATTGATAGCTTTTTCTGATATCCCTACTTGACTACACAAGTTACGATTTGCCTTAAGTAAACATTCCCATTTTGAATACAACTTTTTATACTCGGTTTCATAAGAAAAAGCAGGGGCTTCAAGATCTTCTGCCGAGTTGTAGTCACAACCTTCCGAGTCAGCCGGATCTTCATCTTCATCTTCTGGATCAGTTGTAATCCTGGCCGTGAAAGCAACAAAATTGCCAGTAATCTCTTCTGTATCAGCTTCAACTTCTGGGTCAGCTTCATCATCGCTCCATGTTAGTGCTGTCATTGATTTTTTTCTTCGCAAGTAGGTGGGACATTCAGCCTGAACATGTCCGTAGCCTTCGCACTCATAGCACCGTATGTTTTTGCCACTTGTTCTTTCTCGAGGTTGGGTTGTTCGTGATGCAGACGGTTGTGTTGTACGAGACGCAATGGGCTTGTAATTTGATCCACTCGTTGTTGAATTAGATCTTGATTCGTTGGAGTTTTGAGGTCTGTTACCGCGGAAGCTATTCTTTTGTTTGACCTGTTTCAGGATTTTATTAAAATGCTTGGTTAACAAAACAACTGGATCATCATCCTCAATTTCGTTTGGATCTGGTACAGTACCCTGTTCGTCAGCTGTGAAGGCAACATTCTTTTGTTTTCTAGAATGGTCAGTCAATATTTCCATCTCATAAGTTTTGAGGTTACCCATAAGTTGAGCCAAGTTTTGGTCTTCCCACCCGGAATGTTCTTGTATAGCTGTTACTTTCATCCTGAACCTAGGCGGGAGAGAACGGATAACCTTTTTGATCAATTTTTGTTGTGAAAAAGGTTCACCCAGAGTGACAGCACGGTTAGCAATCTCTTGAACTCGTTCGTTGAAGCTTACTATGTTTTCATCCTCGTTCATACGTAAGTCTTCAAAAGCACTCTGGACTAGTTGAAGTTTGGACTGCTTGACCGAAGTCGTGCCTTCATAAGTGGTCTCTAAAATTTCCCAAGCTTCTTTAGCAGTGTCACAGCCTGTAATCAGGTTAAATTGACTTTCATGTAATAAAGAAAATATAATATCTAAGGCTCTAGCGTTGAAACTTGCTGTAATAGTCTCTGTAGCATCCCATTCAACTTCTGGTTTTAACACTTTTGGATCTCCTTCTTTTTCACCGTTTTTGGTAGGATGATCCCATGCGGATAGCACTGTTTTCCATACACCTTGGGCCCTCAGATGCGTTCTGGTGTGTGCTTTCCAGTACGCATAGTTTTCTCCGGTTAGTTCTGGAGGAGATCGGTGCTTATCCATCCTGGAGTACTTAACACACAGTGAGATGAATAAAATAGCGTATAGCCAAAACAGTAAAGCACTGTGAAATTGTAAGTTCAAGAAACAAAATTTCGAAGCCAGATCGGTTAGACTAATAACTTAAGTCTCCGGGCTCTGATACCAATTGAAATTGTAATTGTGGGTCTTGAATGTACAATTTAGCTAAGGTTCCAACTTTGTTTTAAAGGAAATATTTATCTGAAAGAATTAAACTATAAAAAACAGATAAATTAACAACAAGAAAATAAAGCGATAAAAAGGAACCAGACACCAGAATTGGTCACGCAGTTTGGAGCTCCACTCCTACATCTGCGGGGCACTTCACGTCAGCCCAATCCACTAGATGATCACAAGGGTTACAAGGAGTCTAACAACAACCATTCTACACTAATGGTTACAAAAGAAAACTCCTAGCTAAGCCTTCCTCATCTTGGAGCTGACACTGTGCAGAACATCACGATTCACCAACACGGCTGAATCTTCAAGCAACCAGAACAAGAACACACGAAGAACTGTAGAAAAACCAGTATGAAAATCCTCTTATAGCATCTGATTTGGAAGAATATTGTAAGTGGGATTTAGAATAATAATTGGTGTAATGAATCCCAAGTGATAGAGCTATATTTATAGCCAAGCCATTAACCAACCTTCCCTTAAAGTTTGCAGCTGAAAACCACTCCAAATAAGGATCAGCCATAAGATTAGATCTGAGCAAAATGAGGATCATGATGACTGAATTCTGATTAGAATAAATCCCGTCCACTGGACTACTCGCTGGCGCTGCTCCAGAGTATGTGAGAAAAACTGCTCCAGAGTATGTGAGAAAAACTGCCTTTTATCAAGATGACGGACCAAACTACCTAATAACAAAACATATGTTTTTGACTAATAATTAAGCCAATAAACAGGTAGTTCAAAGTGTATAACTTTGTACACTAACATCTATCATTGCTATCAACAACAAAGATGAGACCTTGCGTATTATATTACTGTAAACTATAAACTATTAATATTATATTAATATGTGAATATATGTTAACCAACGTAATATAATTAGTATCACTAAATTAAATAAGTTAATGGATTAAGATAGAATTATATTCCTTGCTAATCCGTCATCTGCTCCCAATTTCGGCAACGAATCATTTCCACTTTCACGTTTCCAGAACTTTCACTCCACAATCTGCTCCCAATTTCCATTTTCTATTCACTGTTCCGTCGATGGGCAACCAGCTCATTTTATCTAGCTTTTTAATACAGCTACACCATCACCTTAAGGAATCTTGACCTGCTACTTTGCAATCGATACACAGGAGTAAAGGTTCACCAGAAACGGCGTTTACACGATTTCTGGTCCGTGTATTTGAAAACTCAACCATTTCTGCTAGAATACTACTCCCTTTCACGCTGCCAGCCGACAATCATTGTAAATCGCTATAGCTTATGGTTATATGGTTGCCATTTTTGTTGGTTTTTCAACACCTTTTGATTTTCGGTTCCGATATTCCAATAGTTCACTCTCTAGGTTGGATCGAGCATCCAAGGTAAGTCTTATACTACATCTTTTACCTAATGGGTACTGTAAGATACGTGTAACCCCTCGGTTTTTACGACAAAGTTAAGATTCGAGAATATAGATATATTTTTTTTTAAGCTATGACTTTGAGAAGGTCTCGGTGATCGAGAGAATTTTTTTTTAATAAGTTA
>CP025659.1:37984276-37998581 GCA_003576665.1 Ipomoea trifida
ATTCTCACTAACCACATATATAATTATGGGTTATACATACCATATATTCACATAAAGGGTGACATTTAATTATACATACATACTCATATATGTACTCATAAATATACGGCCCTTATGTATATACATAACTCATACGTATAATTTGTATATAAATATATATATATACTCATATTATTCTACGCGTATATACATACTTTATATATGTATATATAACTAATACTTATATTAAGTACATATATATATACTATACTTACACACCCACTTTAATATGTATATATATATTCTTATACAGTAGGCTATACACACACACACCTCACGTGAAACATATATATATATACTCACACCATTAGCTACACACACACACTCTTCACGAAATTAAGTATATGTACATACCCATACACTTTTTATATATAAATATATATATAACATGAAACACAAATATATACACCCATATTTTTTATACTACCTTACATGTATATATACTACATATATTTTATAATACACCTAGTATACTTAAATTGGATATTTTGAGCACATTGACAACCACCTCATACCCACAATATTTTGTACACACATATATCATGAATAATATCATTATATATATTTACACATGCATAATGTACACAAATTTCCACCTAGCACTCAAAATAATTTCAACCAAATCATCAATTACCTAGTTTCAAACAACCTCAACCAAATAAAGGGATTCCTTACCTCAAATGGGTTCCAAACCTTGTAGGAGATCCTTGTAGATGTTTCCCCCAATTTACCCTAAAACCCTAGAATTTCATCAACCACATAACACAAGATTTCAAGAAATTTTAACTTAGATTTAGGTTCTAGGAGGCAAAATAAAACTATTTACCGAATAAAATTGAAATTTTACCGAATATCTTGGAGGTTGTGTTGAAGGTCTTGGCTATGGAAGTTGGAGTTTGAGGAAGAAGATGAAATTTCCACTCTCTCTCTCTCCCTTGAGTATTTTCGGCCAACACACAAAAATGGGGAAGAAAAATGGGTTTTTATGGTCTTGGTCAATGGTTGACTAGTCCACTCTTTTTAGGATAAGATCTCACCTAATTTGGAATAAAATAATCCAAAATATCTTAACTTAGACCGCTTGGGATTAAATCAGATAAATTCTCGGTGGAACTAATTTAATTCAAATAATTTTCGAACCCAAAAATTAATTCCAGTCTAAAACTCCAAATTGGGCTAGGTTCGGTACACCGCAGAATTTCGCGAGGTACGATCGCAAATAAATTTTGGCTGCTATGGGCTAATCTAATTAAATAGGAAATTCCAGAATAATAGTAGGGTGTCTAAAAATCCATTTCTTAGGTCAAACGGGTCCGAATACTAGTTCCTAAAATTATTACGGTTCGTGACCGGGACGTACGATCGCAGCTTATTACTAATTGTCTTTGCTTATAATAATTCTTTTGAAGCATCGAGTGATCATTTCATGAATGTTATAGCCTAAAGAAATATTTTTCGAACCTTAATTTTACTGAAATAGGTGAGGGGTTACAATACTAATGACAACACTAGTGAGTCTTCGTCTTCTGCAAATCAAGTTCAACCTTCGTCTATGGTAGTATTACTCGTTTCTTACGAAGTTGGAGACATACTCCTTGGAACCATTGCGAGCCCGTCGCAACATCCGTAGCAACTTCGCGACGGACGAAAATCGGTATCCTTTTCTGTCGCGACATGGGCGACGTAATTCAATTGGTCGCAAGTTAGGTCGCGAATTTTTGACCGCCAATATTTCGCAGGTTTTAATTTTTCTTTTTTCCAAAATTCGCGATCGAATTAAATTCTGTCGCCTTATCATTCGCAATATGGCAACGGAAGCTAGTCGATTGCAAAATCGGTTGCTATATGGCGACAGATTAATTTTCGTCGCCACATGGGTGACGTAATTCGATTCCATCGCGAGTTCGGTGACGAATATTTTCCTGCAAATATTTCACGGGTTTTATTTTCTATTTTGCCAATATTCGAGACGGAATTAAATTCTGTCGCCTTTTCCGTCACAATATTGCAACGGAAGCTAATCGGTCCCTATATGGCAACGGATTAAGTTCCGTGGCAATTCACTATTTTTCTTGTAGTGAAGTTCGTTGGCAACAAGGGTGACCCAATAGACCTTGAATGACTGCTTTGGTTGTTTTTTGGAAGGTGTAAACACACTTTTTTGTACTATAATGGTGAATGTATGTATGTAAACAACCATTAGATACTGTTGGCAAATGCTTTGGTAAACAACCATGTAGTAAGAAACAGTTTATGTAATGATTGTTTCCTTTTGCTTTGGCAAATGATTTGAACTCTGATGCCAATTGGTTAATAAAAAAGTATGGTTGTTTTGTTTACTGATTGTTTCCTTTTGCACTAACCATTTATACCTTGAAAGCTACCAAAACATACATTACCAAAACAAACCATCATTCATAAATCACCAAAACATACATTTCCAAAACAAACCATCATTCATACATGACCAAAACATACCAAATTCATACATTACAAATACATACCATAATTTGGATCAGTTCATTACATAAACCTACAACCGACAAATACTACAAAAATTACAGTGAATAGTACTACAACCTTGCTCATCCACTTACACACTTTAACATCATCTTTATCCCCTTTAATCTTCATATTTAATTTGCGTATCTCTTCATCTTTTTTGTTGATGCGTTTTAGCAAGCCCGGAATTATTCGCATTGAACGTTAGCACATTGGAGGATCATATCATTCAATAAGTCAGCATCCCACCTTCCTCTTTTAACACCTCACTTTTTCCACTACCGAAAATACGGGTATAATTTAATTTTTTTTATACAACAGCGGAAGCTTAAACAACAACTAAAAGGAAAAAGGGGTGTTATGCCACGCTCGAGTATCTCTCTTATACTCAAACGCACAGGCAAAACCTACTACCAAAATCACTATTACAATGGTGGAATTCCTAATGGTACAATAAAATCTTTATACAACGATTCACTCTCATGCCAAGTGACATGCCAAATATTTCCTGCAAAAACACTATGGTAGAAACAAAGTCAGCACGATGGTTGGTAAGACATACTCTACCCCGTAAAACATTTTCCACATAGCACTTTGGAGCACATAAATTTCCACATAATAAATTTCAACCCATTAACATGACATTTTTAATCTCATCAATATAAATCATCTTTAATCCATTAGAAGTATATCTTGAGGAAATCATACACATTCAAATATGTATAAAAAAGACATAACAAAAATATCTATAAAACTTCCAAGAGATAAGGTCATTGCCTATTTCATAATCCAAAATCGTTCAACAACTATTTCCTCAAGATTCACCATATACAATCTTGCTATCAATATTTCCATATAACAATTACCTCAATACAGATCATAATAATATCTTTATCTTAACTTTTCCATATAACAATTTTCTCAATATATATCATAATATCATCACTACTCAAAATTCCTTTAAACCAAAACTTATTTACCAATAGAGAGATTTTCAACTCTCAAAATAAATACCAAAGGAATAACTCCAATATCTCAAAATAATTATCAAATAGATAATTCCAATATCTCAAAACAAACATCCAAAAGATAATTCCATTATCTCAAAATTAACACCAAAGAGATAATCTCAATTTCTCAAAATAACCACCAAATAGAGAGTACCCAAACTCTCACAATAACCACCAAAGATAATTCTTCAAATAATTGATTAAACTTTTCATATATCCAAAAATAGTTATTATATAAAATATCAAGGAGGATTGAGGAATGGATCCAAATGGAAAGTTTCAACTTCCAAACCATCCGGACAAATCCACGAACCGATGGCCCAAAACCACATCAAAAATCAAATCCAAACCAACCCGACGATTCCATGATCCGGTGGCCAAAACCAAATAGAGAGATCTCAACTCTCATCATCATAATCTTAATCATAATAATAATAGTCATAAAGGATAGTTCAAAACCTCCAAGTATCACCATCCTCCGGGACAAAATATATAAATAACCGTATCCTTCAAAATATCATATCTTACATCTATAACCCAAAATTACTTATTTAATGTCATATCTTATGTCTATAACCTTCATATTCATAATATCCACATACCAATATTTTCCTTTTCATAATCCATATACCAATGATTTCATCACCAAATCTCTTCAACATCATAATTTCATTACTTATCATAATCTCTATAAATCTAATAATTTCACTAACAATCACAAGAACAAACAATATGTATTCACATCAAATAATTTCATAAGACATGTACTCACATTTTCACAAAATCATTTAAACATAATATCACATAAGCACATATTAAATATTTTGATTTGGGGTAAAATAAATTTTGGATAGACATAAATCTTACCTATAACCAACTCTTCTACTTCACTTGCCCAATTCTTCTCCCACACATATATGATTTCTCTCCTCACTTCTCCTGATTTTTCCTCCCCACACAACCCATCTATTTATAGGCAAAAGGGAAATGAAGACAAATCTTGAAGAGAAAGACATATGGGATAAGAATGAAGAAACTTGGAGATCAAGTCTCTATTTATAGCAACTCTAAATTAATTTAATACAAGCATGTGGTGTAGGGAGTTGCCAAGTGTCAAATTTCTATGGTAACTCAAGGAAAATATCTTTGGCTAGACTATTAAGGGTTAAAACAGATATAGTTACGGTAGGAAATAATTTAGGTAGGGGTAAATTCGAAACCAAAATTATCCCAAACTCAATTCTAACCTTAATTTCTAAAATCGAGCAAGGTTCGGTACATCGCGAAATACAGCGATGCTACGGTCGAAATAAATTTTCACTATTACGGGCTAATTTAATTAAATAGGAAATTCAAGGTTAATAGTACGATGCCTAATAACCCACTTCCTAGGACAATCGGGACAGAACACATACTTTAAAAAATTTTACGGTAGTCTTGACCGGTACGTAGGTTCGCAACTTATTGGAATGAGTGATGGGTTACAGGTTCATCGATACCGGTGCAACAAGGCATTTGTGTTGCAACTGGGAGATGTTCAACACCTTTGAGACTGTTGAGGGTGAGAAGGTGTGGATGGGAAACTCTACTTAGTCCGCTGTGGAAGGTGTGGGCAAGGTGGTTCTGAAGATGACTTCAGGGAAGGAACTGACGTTGAAGTTATGTTCCAGAGCTGAGAAAGAATCTAGTGTCTAGCTCGTTGCTGAATAAGCATGGCTTCAAGATGGTCTTCGGGTCAGACAAATTTGTTTCGTCAAAGTTAGGAATGTTTGTAGGCAAAGGTGTGACACCCCAACCTCACACAGGCTGAGATAGCTAAAAGCTTAACATAAAAGCTGCCAATCTCAACCAACAAACCAAACATAGCGGAAGCGAATTTAAAACTTAAGGGCGTCATGCCACATCTAGGTATATCACAGCCTAGATGCACAGGCTAAACATAAAGCGAACTAAACTGTATAAACGATAAGAATTCTCAAATGTATCTTAGGACATCCCACAACTAAACCAAAGCGTACAACATCTCAAATGGCGCACAGGCCAAAGCATAAGACTAAAACATAATCACTATCTAAGCCTCCTCGTACAGGTGTATCTCTATCGCGCTCACGCATAGGCTTTAAGGCAAACCTGGAAAACATACGAGGAACATTAGCAAAAGACTGCTAAGTAAACCACCACTCACACCCGCAAGGAAGTATAGATATATATAAGTTTGTAAATAGGTTTACACACCATATAAATATAAACACCAACAAACTGTTCAACAGTTCAAATCGGATACTCAAAAGGATAAACTGAATGAATCAATAACCAAGACTCAGTCAAACAAAGCCAATATCCAATAACGAGAGTACAATACGACGAATCCATAACAAGATATCAACTGAACGACAATCATAAGGAATCCAACCAATCATAACCAAGAATAACAAGGTATCAACCGAATAAACAAAGGAACTCACGAATATGCCAATCAAGAAGGAATCCCAACTCCAACCTCCGAACCCTCATACCAACCATCATACCAAGTCAAACCCATAGTCAGAAGTCAACGACATGGACCGAAGTCCGCACATGGACCGAAGTCCGCACATGGACCGAAGCCCGCACATGGACCCGAAGCCCGCACATGGACCAAAGTCCGCACATGGACCGAAGCCCGAAGTTAGAAGTCAACCACATGGACCGAAGTCCGAAGTCAATAGTCAATAGTAACCAATAATCCACCATCACAACCATACTCCAACACCAACACAACCAACCAAGATATGGGTTCATCTCAAATATGAACACCAACCAACTCCCAGATTATGAATCAAAGGATCAATAGATCAAGAGTACCAAAATGGAAACCAAGACATGAATCAATACTCAAAACTATGGTATCAAATACCAAACAACCAATCCAACAATAATCAGAAACAAAGGATCAACAACATCAACAAAGAACTGCTCACTGGAATCGAATTCCCAGGAGCCATGCGGAACACACTCACGGAGCTCACTCTCCGCCAGTCTCCTCCGCAAGAAGTCCTCCGTCGGCGGATCAACCTCCTCCGCCTAAGCCTACCGCTGCTGCCGCCTTGCGGATCACATTGACGGGTTACATTGTGCCGCCGCAGTTCTCCGCAAGACCAACCCGAACCCAGAAAACAGATACTGCCCAGACTTCACAAGATCAATTCCAGAATACAAAATCAGACTATATACACCAACATTTCATCCAATTTAGAGTCCAAGAATAGGGAAATCCAAACCAACGAATAAACACAATCAAGAACAGGCTAATAATCAAGGAATTGTAGGATTTCCAAATCACCAATCAATATCATATAGAGTGAGTGTAAAAATAGGTTTTGATGGACATGGATGGTTACCTTTGAAGCGTACTTAATCCCGAAAGCGTTTTAATCCAAAGCAACGTCAATCCTAAGCTCATAAGCTAGGTCCATAACCGTGGACCTGAAGAATTATTATAATTCTAATATCGTCACTAAGACTATTAAAACAAGGATGTTAATATTCCTGCTCCTATTTAGGGCCTCAACTACTATCCTAAAATATATATAAGCATACTAATATGATCATAAGAAACTATATAAGCGTACGCACAAACTACTACACTCAAATCTTAAAATGGGAGTTTACCTCAAAACTACTCAGCCAAGCTTCGAACCACTGCCCTCTGCCTAAACACCAAAGCACCACACCACCAGACCACTCTGCCTCTTGTGTTATATTGCGCAACCACTGGCCTATTACCCCTGGCTGTGAGTCTTCGGTCTTTATAAACGGAGAAGAGACTTCCGCCACCTTCGAACGCATTGCCGGAAACAGAGAGGAGCAGCCACCGCCGATAACCAACGTCCATCCTCGCAGCCGTATCGCGCCGTAGGAGAAACCACCGCCATAGCGCCTCCTCTTGTTGCGTCGCGAAACCACCAGGCTACTACCTTCGTACGTTCCGCCGGCTTGCCTAAACGGCAGAGAGCACTCCGCCCCCGAGCCCGCTACCACCTATCGGAGGAGGGGCTACCGCCGAGCCGTGCTGTTGCCTCTGTCGCTGGAGAAGGAGACGTCGCCGAGAGCAGGGAAAAGGGGGAGCCCACCGTCACCAACTGTTGCTACGTCGGAGGAGGAGGAAAAGGCCGTGAGAGGGAGCTGCTGGACTCCACCGTCGTCGATCGCGTACGACAGCCTCCATCGTAGCTCGGCTTCCATTGACGCTAACAGGAGGGAGATCTCACCGGGGATTCGCCGTTGCTCGTTGCGGAGGGAGTCCATTGCCAGAGTTGCGTCTGAGGAAAAGAAACAGGGGTGGAAGCTCCTCGCCGGGATCCTCCATTGCTGCCGGTCGGAGTCTTGATGGCCAACTAGACGGGAGGGAGAAATGAGAGCCAAAGAAGGGAGACGTGTGATAGGGAGAGGCTTTGGCTGCCAAGTTTGGTGCTCCAAAGTTCACAGCAAGGAAGGGAAACGAGGGAGATCGAGAAGGCTGCTGATCATCCTTCTTACCCTAATTGGAAACTTCCTAAAATAGCTAGGGTGGGGCTTCTATTTTGGGCTAAGAACATTTTGAGAAAGGCCAACTAGTTGGGACTAAAACAATAAAATAGTTGGGTCAAGACTAAACATAGTCCATAAAACATATATATAATTATGGGCTCAATAGTAATATTTAGGTAGGAACTATATGTATATATACATATATAACTATAGAAATATTGGCTATAGACTTTATTATGAATCATATCAATAACTTTTATATATATACAAGAGTTTATAATTCCAAGCCCATAGGAAATAATATATTATACTTATAATTATTTAAATAATTATTTAATAAGAAAAATAACCCCTTATAATATTCAGAAGAGTAGTAGGAATTTTCGGGGTGTTACACTCTACCCCCCTTAAAAGGAGCTTCGTCCCCGAAGCTCAGAAAAACGTTTGTGGGACAGAGAGTTAAAACGAGTACGATAGTACATATAGGGAAAACATTTATATAGTATATATATGCCCGGTTTTTGAAAAGTCTGACCCAACTGAACCAGGGAATGAAAGGTTTACGGTGTAAGGTCCAAGAACAACATCGGTTAAGAATAGAATCAAAGATTATCAGGGTTACAACTTAAGAAAGTAAGGTTGTCGCCTTACACGAGATATTTTCAAGAAAGCAAACATAACAACGTTCGAGAGGATGTGAAGAACTTTCAATAAAAGGAAGTGCCACGTTTTCTAAGGGAAGGAGAAGAACTCGGCTTTGAAAGAAATGAGAACGAGGTTCGCCTGTGGTTAAAAGAATTTTTTTCAATTCAATGGAGTATCGAGTTCTTTCAACAAAAAGAGAAGGAACGAAAAGAACTTGGCTTCGAAACAGATAAGCGCAAGATTTAGAACATCGGAGGAGTTTTCCAACGATAGGGTGTTTACCTTATTCGAGGAAAAGAGAGAATTAGATTCCAAAAGGGATTAAGAATGAGGTTTCGAAGACAGAAACGTTGGTTAATTATTCTTTCCCTAATCCTGAGTTGGTTGGAACATCAAGATTACAATCCCCTAATCTAGCCCATACCTTTTATCATATAGTTTTCCACCTTAATTAATTGATTTCTTTTATTCCACATCATTCAGTCTTTGTTACTTGGATTCTATAAATTCATATACTCTAGTGCCTAGTAATTCACACAGTTTCGTGCCATAACACCAATCCTCAGTGGAACGACATTACACCCTTTTTACACTCATCATTTGTGCTCATCAACGGCGTTTAGTTTCTCTCAAATTTAGAACTAAAAAGGTAGGTGTTTTCCCTCAAATTTAGGACCCTAATTTAGCAGATGTTTCCGCATAAGTTACTTAGGTTGTCTCACTCCTACGAGAACCTGGGCTTCATTTGGGTCACCCGACACAGTTTTGGTGTGATAATCTCGGTGCGACATATCTAGCAGCCAATTAGGTTTTCCACGCGCGTACCAAACACGTGGAGATTGACTACCACTTTGTATGGGACAAGGTTGCCTGTGGGGAGTTCGTGGTCAATTTTGTCTCTACTCGGGATCAGCTACCTGATATCTTCACCAAACCGCTTCCTGCTCTGCGTTTTCAAGATCTCTGAAGCAAGCTCAATGTTGTCGCCATCCAACCTTGCACTTGAGGAGGTGTGTTAGCAATATTATTATTATTCAGTCTTTTGTATATTATGTAGTTTATGTTTTATTGGTTGTAGTTTAGCCTTTATTATGTTGCCTGTAGAATAGGAGAGGCGGCCTAGGTTATCTCATATGAGCTCTCTCTCTCAGTGTAATCTAATTGAATTTTGAATGCACAATCTCATCCCTATTACTTCAAAATTCATTCCGTGAACCAAATGTGTTGTAACTATGTCAAATCACAAAGTGGTTGTCTTTCCCTCCTCTCATTTCCTCTTTCAGACAACTAGCTTTATCTACTAGAAATTGGTCTTTTGTTCAGCGAGGCATTTATTTTCTCTCAAATTTAGAACTAAAAAGGTAGGTGTTATGTTTATGATTTTATTTTATTTTATATTATTTTTCTGTTGGTACAGTGCTACTTTATCTTTTTCGTTTTCTTTTATCAAGTTTAAATTGAGTTTTTATTCATTTTTGATAAATTATTTCAATAGTAAACATTTTTTTTTAAACTTAACTATACAATACAATTCAAGTTAGAATTGTATATTGACCAATGTGATTATCTATTTATAAAATGAACTTAAAGTCCGATCTTAATAAATTGTTACAATTTCCATCTTTGTCAATGTATAACAAAAGTTTTTTAGCTACTAAAGGATATATATGAACACTGTGGAATGGCAAATTTTATTGTGGACCATGGTCTATCTAGCAAATTTGATAGAGTTATGGAGACAAAAATATTTATACCATCTAGCATAGAAATAAATCTCTTTTTATTATTGGTTATCATACATTAGCTAACCCAAACTATGGTATTAAAAAAAATAATCTTGTTATATTGAACATCAAATAATAAATGATTTCGATGAAAAATCCTAATCTGTATCAGTGTTGCAAAAATCACACCTAGACACCGGCAAGCCGCCTAACGTATCACCATAATCAGTCGTCTAGGCGGCCGACTAGGCTACCTAAACACTTGCGTTGACCGCCTAGGCCTCCTAGGCACCGACTAGGCCGCCTAGTCGGCCAATTAGCTATTATTATTTTAATGGGTTATTTTACTCAAAACGATATCGTTTTGAGCGAAATAACTCGAAATGTTTAAACTATAGATGTTTTTAGGTTAATATTCAATATTTCAATATTAATTAAAAAAGTATTAAATAGTTTATAATTATTAGTCTTAAAATTTTTAAAAATTTAAAATTTTAAAAAAATATTTAAAAATAAAAAAATAAATGGGGACCTAGCGATTTTTTCAACCATAATCTCTATAGCGTGATCATTTCAATTTTAGGATGCTAAAAAAATTAAGTAATTCAATTCTAGCGTACAAGGAATTTGTCAGATTTTTTTCAAAGCAGGAATTTGTCAGATTTTTTTTTGAAAGCAGGAATTTTTCAGATTAGATTACACAAATTTAACAATGCAAGTGTATGAAAAAGAAAATGTTGCCACCGAATATTTTAAATATATTCCCCTTAAAATTGCTTCCATATTGGGAACCAAAAACTAAAAAAGAATTTTTTTAAAACATTTCTTATTACCATATTTCATTTTAAAAATGAAAAAAATAGTTTATTATGTCAATCGAAAAACTGAAAAATGTTCGAATATTTTCTTTTCTTGATAGAAAAATCGTAAGGTTAAAAAGTATTGAATCCATTATCCTAATTATAGACTTGCTCAACAAATTATGCTAACATTGATTGGTAGGTTGAGATTAAAACCTGACACATTCTTTATGAAAAGCAACAATGATGTCATCAAATCACAAGGTATTTGATATAAAATTACTCAATTGGTTATTTTTATTGTATTTGGTAGCTATATGAAAAATTTTCACTTAGTGAAAATTAATATAAAAACAGCCAATAAGATTATAAATAAAATGTGTTTAATGTCTAAAAATTAAATAAATATTAGGATGTAAATCTAGATCAGAAGAGGAAAATAGCCTTTTACAATATTGTCAATAGAATTAATTATGCTTGACACTTTAATTGTAATTTAATATAAATCGTAATTTTCTAATAATTATTATCTTACCCTTCTTATGCATCATGTTATTACTACTGTATAAAACTTTTATAGTAATGTTATAATAGCCAAAGAATGATCGAGGTCGAATTAAAATAAATGAAGCATAAAATACGATCATGATACAAGATCATGGATGAGGTTTTATTTAGAAAATTTTTATAAATTAATTAGAGTAATCTATTAAATTTTGATAATTTTAATAATTAACTTTAAAAGTTCACAAATTAGGTACAACTTTTTCCCCCTTTACAAGGCCCATCTTCTTAAGAAAAGTGCAAAAAAGGTAGAGCTAGAGAGTAAAAAGGTAGGTGTTTTGCCTATGATTTTATTTTTATTTTTATTTTATTTTATTTTATTTCTGTTGGTACAATGTTACTTCATCTTTTTCGTTTTCTATTATCAAGTTTAAATTGAGTTTTTATTAATTTTTGTTAAATCATTTCAATAGTAAACATTTTTTTTAAAAAAACTTAACTATACAATACAATTCAAGTTAGAATTGTAAATTGACCAATGTGATTATCTATTTATAAAATGAACTTAAAGTCCAATCTTAATAAATTGTTACAATTTCCATCTTTGTCAATGTATAACAAAAGTTTTTTAGCTACTAAAGAATATATATGAACACTGTGGAATGCCAAATTTTATTGTGGACCATGGTCTATGTAGCAACGTGGACCATGAAATATGTATCATTTTAATTACACTTTACTTACTTTGAATTTGATAGAGTTATGGTGTAACCCCTCATGTTTACGACAAAGTTAAGATTCGAGAATAGCGATATAAATTTTTCTTTAAGCTATGACATTTAAGAAAAGACTGTTCGGTGCTCGAAATAATTTTTCTCTTAAGGATTAGTTATCGATAAGCTGCGAACTACGTTTCGGTTACGAACCGAGGAAAAGTTTAAGGATGAAGATTCAATTCGAATTTTTCCAGAATTGGGATTATTAAGTATCATACGATTAAGCCTGAATTTTTAATTAGTTCAAGAGAAATTCTAAATGGACTGTAAGGGATAAATTGTTACGGACTCTGTACCTAAATTTAGCGGATTATTGGAAAATTCCCAAAATTGGTGATTTGCGACGGGAATATTTTTACGATAATTTTGGTATTAGAATTTTCCCGAATTAAGTTATAATCCTCCGAACATTCATCTGATTTAAGCATAAACTGGCAAAATAGATTTCAGATCTTGTAAGGACTTCATGGGGTGTTGACATGTGGCAAGTGAATCCAAGCTTGGATTGGGCATTTAATGTGGCATTAATGAGGTATGGAGGCAAATCTAGACTAAGATTGATCATTTAATGTGGCATTTATGAGGTGCACTTGTTACTTGATCTTCAAGAACAAAATCACACAAGATCACTCATCTCTCTCTTACTCCCCATCCCATTTTCGAATCACACCCTAGAGAAAGAAGAAGAAGAATTACTCTAAGTCTTCCATTGTGATCCAAGAACTCCTTAGGCATTTCTTCAACTTCAAGAGCTCTTCTATAGGTAAGAACTTCGGTTTTGTTCGGTTCAATCCCTCCTAAGATTTAAGCTTGAACTTAAGATTTATGAAAATATTGTTATTATGGTATTATGTTAGGATCTTTGGTGAAGGAATCCAAGGAAAACACCATCAACTAGTACGTTTTTAAGGTTTCTACAAAGGTAAGGAATCCCTTAAGTCGGTTCAATCACTTGGAAATAGGCAAATGCTAGGAGATTACGTGAACTAGAATTTATTTTATGAAAATTATGTGCTATGTTATAGATCTAAAAGTTGGCTCAAAAATCTTTGCTTTGATTTTTGATAAATTTGTTATGCATGTTCATAGCTATTTTATGCATGTATATGTTGTATTTATGACCTTATAGACTTATACTTGTGAAAATATTGAAATAAAATCAAGCTAGTCTCTGGCAGTGACTTCCGAAAATTATTGGGAAAAATTGGTAAGGTATTTTGATCCAATTTTTTTTGGACATGTAGATCTATAAGTGTAGAGCCTACATATAAAATTTCATAACGATCGGAGTAGTATAAGTAGGGTTTTCGAATTTATTTCCAAAACTGGTCCAGAGAGAAAAATATTTCGGACCAAGGGCAAAAAGGGAATTTTCTGTGTTTATTCGTGGATCAAAGCGACCAAAACTTTTTATGAACATCAAGTACTATAAGTTAGGGTTCTACCATAAAAATTTCAAGTGAAAAAGAGTTCGGGAACTATTTTTACCGGCTCAATCTTTCGGACTGCGCCAGAATTTTTCTGGCAGATTTGGGGTGGACGCGGCCGTGGACGCGCGTCCAACACGCGTCCACCGCGCGCCCAGTGCGGGAAATCTGATTCGATGCCTCGGCCGAGAGGCTGGACGCGGGCACGGACGCGCGTTCGCTGCGCGTCCGTGGGCGTCCAGTTTCGGCGAAGAACGCCGAACCAGCGGACGCGGCTCGGACGCTTGCGTCCGCCGTGCGTCCGCTGGCGCGGCCAACTGCGAGTCCGCGCGACGCGGGCTCGTTTCGACTTGTTCTCGACCCGGTTTT
>CP025659.1:37999958-38020189 GCA_003576665.1 Ipomoea trifida
GATGTGACATCTTTGTTAAAGCTTAGGATTTGAGATCCTTGTTATTGATGATAGAGTTTGGTACGCCCTGTTGCGAGTAAGATTTCATGTTCACTAAAATTATTATTTACCCCATATATATGTATATCCATATATGATATGATATGATATCAAAATTATGTGTTTTGCAAAATTAATATGTGTGTGGATTCTCGAATTATCGAAAATGGATTTTTACGGGTCAAACCCGTGTGTTGAGTAAATGCTTGGCTTGGAATTTTGGTGTTATGTACATATACGTACTAAGAATGATATATTCTTATTGAATGAATTATTGTGGAGAAAAATATGTTTGAGAAAATATTTATGATGAAGAAATGATATATTTTGGAAATTATACGTACATATTTAGTCTTGGAGGGTAAGAATACTTGCAGCCATTGTGAGCCGGAAATCTCACAATTTGGTTTATGAAGTATGAAATTTGAGTATTGGTGCGGATTGAGTCCCCCAATTTGATTTTGACTTGGCTTATGATGCCTATTGGTGATTAGGGAGAGAGTTTCTCCACTTGGTATCTAATCCTCCTTGGCAAATATGTTATTTAGAAAATGATATCTCCACATGTATTTTGGGAAAATATTTTATGAAGATTATGAGACAAATGATATATATATCTATACGACTTTGGAAAGAATATGAGATTTTGAAAATATAAAACCCAAGCCAATATTTTACGGAGTGAAATGGAACTTACTTGCTTATGCTAATTTTGGGATATATACTCCTTTGTCTTTAGGCTAAATGATTTTGGGAAAATGTGAGTACACGTCTCATGACATTATTTGATGAGAATACATATTGGTTGCTCTGGTGATTGTTAGTGAAATTGTTAGATTTATAGAGATTATTGTAAGTAATGAGATTATGATGTCGAAGAGATTTGGTGGTGGAATTATTGGCGTCTGGATTCTGAAAAGGAAAATATTGGTATGTGAACATTATGAATATGAAAGTTATAGACATTAGATACGACTGGGAATAATTAAATTGGGTTATAGAGGTAAGATATGATATTTTGAAGGATATGGTTATATATATATTTTGTCTCAAAGGGTGGTGATACTTGGAAATTTTGAACTATCGTTTATGACTATGATTGTGATTATAACGATGAGAGTTGATATCTCTCTGTTTGGTTTTGGCCACCGGTTCATGGAATCGTCCGGATGGTTTGAATTGATTTTGATTTGGTTTTAGCCACCGGTTCGTGGATTCGTCCAGTTGATTCGGTATTGGTTTGGAAGTTAGAAACTTTTCCATTGCGCGTCCACCGCGCGCCCAGTGCGGAATCCTGATTCGCCTCGGCCGAGAGGCTGGACGCGGCACGGACGCGCGTCGTCTGCGCGTCGTGGCGTCCAGTTTCGGCGAGAACGCCGAACCAGCGACGGCGGCTCGGACGCTTGCGTCCGCCGTGCGTCCGCTGGCGCGGCCAACTGCGAGTCCGCGCGACGCGGGCTCGTTTCGACTTGTTCTCGACCCGGTTTTTCCCCGATGTTTTTAGGCTTAATTGTCGTGATGCTTTGGAAGCCTACGGGCATCCGGGTGAGTGTTTTTGAAGCCAAAATATTATACTTAAAAATTTTACAATTTTGGGAAATAATTGTGCTTGGAAATTATTATGACTCCTATGCTTGGATTTCGGTGACGTGACTAACACTAACCTAAACATGCGGATTGGGAGAATATATGTGAGTGAGGTATTGGTGATGGAGTCGTGTGATGTGAATTAAAGGTGGACGTGTTGTGTACCCCACCGAGAACTAACAGTGGATGTGTTTCGTACCCCACTCATGAATTAAAGGTGGACGTGTTGTGTACCCCACCGAGAACTAACAGTGGATGTGTTTCGTACCCCACTCATGAATTAAAGGTGGACGTGTTGTGTACCCCACCCTAACAGTGGATGTGTTTCGTACCCACTCATGAATTAAAGGTGGATGTGTTGTGTACCCCACCGAGAACTAATAGTGGATGTGTTTCGTACCCCACTCATGAATTAAAGGTGGATGTGTTTCGTACCCCACCGTGAATTAAACGTGGATGTGTTTGTACCCCACGCGAGAGCGTACCCACCGTGAATTAAAGGTGATGTGTTGTGTACCCCACCGAGAACTAATAGTGGATGTGTTTCGTACCCCAGAATTAAAGGTGGATGTGTTTCGTACCCCACCGCCCCCATTGTGGATGTGTTTCGTACCCCACCGTGAATTAAACGTGGATGTGTTTTGTACCCCACGCGAGAGTTGAAAGTGGATGTGTTTCGTACCCCACTTATGAAATAAAGGTGGATGTGTTTCGTACCCCACCGTGAATTAAACGTGGATGTGTTTTGTACCCCACGCGAGAGTTGGAAGGTGGATGTGTTGTGTACCCCACCGAGAACTAATAGTGGACGTGTTTCGTACCCCACTTATGATTAAGGTGAGAATTGTGCGCCACGGGCGATGTGTGAGAGCTAACTATCGGGTGAATTAATGACTGTGTTATATGCTTGAATTACTGAAATAAAGTGAAACTGCTTGTTGTTAAAATGTTTGCAGGTTGATTGCGATTGTTGGGTAATGTTATCTTACCTTGTTCTTATTGAATAATTCTTTTGAAAACCTTTGTTTATTTTCGAGTGATAATGGATATCCTTACTTAGCCGTCGCGCTAACTACACTTCATTGTGTCATTTATTAGATGCCGTCTAGCGTGGGCCCCTGTGGCCGATGAGCTCTGAATAGGATGGGAGTCGAGGTTGAAGACTACTCTATCCTAGGATAGACACCTTGGAGGATTAGTTCCATATGTACATTTTGGAAATGTTGATATGGTTATTTGAGGTTGTAAGTTTAGCCTTAGCGTTTGGGTATAGGAAAGATACCTAAGCGTGGCGGTAACACCCAGTTTTCTGCTGGTTAGACGCTTCCGCAATGTATTATATTTTAAGGATTTTGTAATAAATCCAAGATGTGAAAATTGGGGTGTTACATATGGAGACAAAAATATTTCTACCCATCGGGCATAGCAATAAATCTCTTTTTATTATTGGTTATCATAAATTTGCTAACCCAAACTATGGTGTAAAAAAAAATTAAATCTTGTTAATTGCACATCAAATAATAAATGATTTCGATGAAAAATCTTAATCTCTATCCGTGTTGTAAAAATCACACCTAGGGACCGGTAAGCCGCCTAACGTATCACCATAATCAGTGGTCTAGGCGGCCGATTAGGCTGCCTAAACGCTAGCGCTGACCGCCTAGCCGCCTAGGCCTCTTAGGCACCGACTAGGCCGCCTAGTCTGCCTATTAGCTATTGTTATTTTAATGGGATATTTTACTCAAAACGACATCGGTTTGAGCGAAATAACCGGAAATGTTCAAACTCTAGATGTTTTTAGGTTAATATTTAATATTTTAGTATTAATTAATAAAGTATTAAATAGTTTTTAATTATTAGTCTTAAAAAATTTAAAAATTTAAAATTTAACAAAGAACTAAAAAATAAAAAATAAAATAAAAAGTACATGGACGCCTAACGATTTTTTCAACCATAACCCATATAGCGTGATCATTTCAATTTTAGGATGCTAAAAAATTTAGTAATTCAATTCTAACGTACAAGGAATTTGTCAGATTTTTTTGGAAAGCAGGAAATTGTCATTTTTTTTTTGAAAGCAGGAATTTGTCAGATTTTTTTTTGAAAGTAGGAATTTGTTAGTTTTTTTTTTTTTGAAAAAAGGAATTTTTCAGATTAGATTACACAAATTTAACAATGCAAGAGCACAAAAACAAACTGTTGCAACCTAATATTTTAAATATATTCCCCTTAAAATTGTTTCCATATTGGGAACCAAAAAGTAAAATAGATTTTTTTTAAAAAATATTTCTTATTAACATATTTCATTTTAAAAATGAAAAAAATATATTTTATTATATCAATCAAAAAAGTGAAAAAATGTTCAAATATTTTCTTTTCTTGATAGAAAAATCATAAAGGTAAAAAGTGTTGAGACTCAAACCTGAGACATTCTTTATGAAAAGAAACAATGATGCCATCAAACCAAAAGGTATTTGATATAAAATTACTCAATTGGTTATTTTTATTGTATTTGGTAATTATATGAAAAATTTTAACTTAGTGAAAATTAATTAAAAAAAAACCAATAAGATTATAAATATAATGTGTTTAATGTCTAAAAATAAATATTATGTTGTAAATCTAGAAGAGGAAAATAACCTTTTACAATATTGTCAATAGAATTAATTATGCTTGACACTTTGTACTTTAATATAAATCGTAAGTTTCTTATAATTATTATCTTACCCTACTTATACATCATGTTATTACTACTGTATAAAACTTTTATAGTAATGTTATAATAGCCAAAGAATGTGGTCGAATAAAAATGCAAGAAGCACAAAATACGATCATGATACAAGATCATGGATGAGGTTTTATTTAGAAAATTTTAAAAAATTAACTAGAGTAATCTATTAAATTTTGATAATTTTAATAATTAACTTTAAACGTTCACAAATTACGTACAACTTTTTCTCCCTTTAAAAGGCCCATCTTCTTAAGCAAAGTGCAAAAAACGTAGATCTAAAGTAAAGAAGAAACCATCGTAGGTGTAGTACAAACTACTCTCTATATTCACCATCTAAAAACGCTCCCTTCATGGCCGGTGACGGATGCAAGGGTGGTTCTAAAAAGTCTTTGCCAATTCCGACGAAAGCACCGCCACAAGCTAATCAACTTCCGATGGTGGAGGGGCAAGATTAGTCTTCAGAGGGAGAGTTTGAGGAGGAAGACAAAGTAGACGAGAATGGTGAATCAAGCAATGAGGTTGATGGAGAGCAAGGAAAAAGTGAAACTGAACAAAACGGGCTACCAGATGGGTTTTACCTAGTTGGGGCCGTGAGGAAGAAGCGTGTTCGACAGGTTGGCTTTCGTTTAATTAAAAAAAAGTATTTTTCTTTTTTAATTTTACATTTTAACGTTTTGAAATTTCAATTTTATCTAAAAAGTAAATACACATTAACAGAATGCTTAGTTTATGAAATTGAATTTTGCCTTCAGACACAACAGCTATATTTTATTAAGATTTCTTTCCTGAAATATTTTCGGCATGCATTCATCATCTGTTTGTACAAATTAAAGCTATTTTATTAAGATTTCTTTCCTCAATCTGTCCATTTATTCATGCGCTTTTGGTGGCTACTTGACTTGGGTTTGCAAATTTTTGGAACTCCGGGCAAACCAAACAGGGCGAACCCCAATACTTAATCAAATGGTATGTAAAGAATTGGATTTAATTTTGAAGAGAAAGAACAATTTTCTATTTTCCTTCAATTTTGAAATTTATAATTTCACATTGATTTATGGTGGGTGTTTGAATTGTGCGAAGGGTGGGTTGGCCGGAGGAGTCAAACACGTGGGAGTCGATGGAGAATTTGGCATCTATCACCGATATGATAGATGAATTCGAAGGAAGGTTGTCTTTTATTTACAAAGAAAAAAGGTTCATTACTGAATAGAAGCTGTAATTCATTCTGACTTTATTTTTTAATTGTCTATCAAGTTTGGCTAAAAACAAAACAACCGAAGAAACCTTTACCTTCCCCTTCCCCTGTGGTGACCAAGAAGAAGAATGTATGTTGTGCCAATGCTGGGAAGACAAAGGAGTGTTCAAAGACAATGGAATCCCCAACAAATGGGCAACCTCAAGATCAATTTGGCACAAAGCTAATAATAAGTGAACCTAAAGAAGAATTAGCTGTGCCCAAAACCAAGATGGCTAGTGAGGATAAATCCTTACAATGCTCTCAGGAAGTCCAATCTGTTGGAGGGGCTAAGAAGAAGAAGAGTGAGTTTGGTCCCTCGGCTAAGAAGTTTAAATTTGTAATACCCCGTATTTTTCTACCATTATTATTTTAATAAATATTTTCAAAAAGATATTTTATTATTATTATTTTATATAAATATAACTATTTTGTTATGGGCATTGGGTCAATTTATTTATTTTTACTACTTAAATCCCTAAGCCAAATGTGATTATGGCGTAATGTTCTGAACCTAACTTTAGGCCAATTCCAAATTAATTATTTTAGCCCAATTTTATTGGCCCATTTATAATTCTCTAATTTTTCTACCGTAAAATTTTTAGAAGTATGTGTTCTGTCCCGATTGTCCTAGGAAGTGGGTCATTAGCCACCATACTATCAACCTTGAATTTCCTATTTAATTAAATTAGCCCGTAATAGTGAAAATTTATTTCGACCGTAGCATCGCTGTATTTCGCGATGTACCGTACCTTGCCCGATTTTAGAAATTAAGGTTAGAATTGAGTTCGGGATAATTTTGGTTTCGAATTTACCCCTACCTAAATTATTTCCTACCGTAACTATATCAGTTTTAACTCTTAACAGTCTAGCCAAAGATATTTTCCTTAAGTTACCATAGGAATTTGACACTTGGCAACTCCCTACACCACATGCTTATATTAAATTATTTTAGAGTTGCTATAAATAGAGACTTGATCTCCAAGTTTCTTCATTCTTATCCCATTTGGCCAAAATAAAGAGAGAGGAAAAGAGAGAGAAATTCTTCATTTTCATCTTCAAGACTAGGAACCTCCATAGCTAGCATCATTCATCAAGACCACAAATATTCGGTAAATTTCTATTTTTGTTCGGTTAAAAGCTTTGTTTTCTTCCCTAGAACCTAACTATAGGTTAAAATCTCTTAAAAATTATTGTTATGGTGGTATGTCTTGCTTAGGAATTTTTGGTAAAAGATTAAAGGTTCAAAAGCCATTCTTGCCAAAAGAGCTTCACCCAAGAGGTAAGAAATCCCTTAAGTTAGTTTTGTCACTTAAGATTTAATGATTGATAGTTGAAATAGGAATTTATGAGCTTTGTGTTGAAATATATGGATATATGTAAGTGTTAGTAGAATATATAAAGTGTGTTTTGTGTTACTAGTATTGTATATGATGAAGTGGTGAGATGTGCAAATGATTTTTGGAAACTATGCTTGAAAAAGCCTTTGGGCAAATAAAAATGTTAATGAAACTTACGTCGAAAAACGTATGTTATTTTGGTAAATAGGTTGTCAAAAACCTTATTTTTGGTGTGAGGAAAATTCATTATTAGTAAGTGGGTACCTTACTTGAAATATGAAAAAATGGTATTTGGAAAGCCTGCGGACACTGGAAGTATTTTGAAAATCCATTTTAAACAAAATCACCATCTTGGGCTAATGAGGTAGCCAATTTCATTTATTGGACTCAAATGTGAAATATGCCCAAAAGGAATGATTTAAGAAAGAAAATCTAAAGAAAGGAAAATGTTTTCCAAAACCTTAGTTCATAAGTAAGTTGAGGAGGACCTTGATTAGCCTACGGGATGAAGCGGGCTTAAATGCCATTTCCCAGTGGTTGTTTACATCGTATGATCTGTTCATGCTAAAAGGGGCGAAGTCTATTCGCTGAGTACTGTATAACTCATAGGATGAGGTATTCCTATGGGGGTGTGCACACTTAAGGTATAGTTACTCCAAAAGTCCGGGTAGGTGTCGTTTTAACGGACCTGCCTAGGCTAGCTAGGAATCATGTTAACGAACCTTACGTCTAGGTGATCAGTGTTAGACCGGGTGACGACCACTGAACCCGAGTTCGATGATCCAAGTGGCCAAAGAGGGAGTTAAGAGAATACTCCAAAGGCCTCACGCTTGCTAATATGAAACTAAGGAAGATTTAAAAGTAAGAAGGAGTTATTCTGTATCGACACTAAGAAGAAATGATTATATCCAAAATGAAAAGTTGATATTGGTTCACTAATCTCTTTTTGTGCAAGTCTTCGTTGTTAACTTATTTACAGGTGAAATCTCAATAAATGGGCACAGTTTACAAAACTCTTACATACTTGTTTTGAAAAACCTTTGTTGAATTTTGAGTGACCAGGGATTTTCTTACTTAGTCGTCGTGCTAACTACACTTCAATGTGTCTTTTTTTAGCAGATGTTGTCTAGCGTGGGCTCATGTAGCCCGATGAGCTCTAAATAGGATGGAAGTTGAGGTTGAGATCTACTCTAGCTTAGAATAGACATCCTGGAAGTTTTAGCATTTGGAGAAATACCCGGTTGTATTAAGTTTGAAATTTGGATGATGCATTAAGTGTTGTAAATTAGCCTTAGCGTTTGGGTATAGGAAAGATGCCTGAGCATGGCGGTAACACCCGTTTTCTTTTGGTTAGATGTATAAGTTTCCGCAATATATTATTAGTGATTTTGTATTAATTTTAAGATGTGAAAATTGGGGTGTTACAAGTTGGTATCAGAGTTTAAGGTTATAGGGTCTTGGAAATAGAGTTTGGTAAACTCTGTTACAAGTTGGTATAAGAGTTGTTCGAACCATTGGGAGCTTAGGCTATGGGATAGGAATTAAGTGGTGGTCTACCTTGAAACCTTAGATGTTAAGAAGAAAGTTTCGAGGACGAAACTCTTTTTAAGGAGGGTAGAGTGTAATACCCCGTATTTTCCTAACATTATTATTTTAATAAATATTTTCAAAAAGAGATTATTATTATTATTATTTTGTATAAATCTAACTATTTTGTTATGGGCATTGGGTCAATTTATTTATTTTTTACTACTTAAATCCCTAAGCCCAAATGTGATTACGGCGTAATGTTCTGAACCTAACTTTAGGCCAATTCTAAATTAATTATTTTAGCCCAATTTTATTGGCCCATTTATAATTCTCTAATTTTTCTACCGTAAGAATTTTTAGGAGTATATGTGTTCTGTCCCGATTGTCCTATGAAGTGGGTCATTAGGCACCATACTATCAACCTTGAATTTCCTATTTAATTAAATTAGCCCGTAATAGTGAAAATTTATTTCGACCGTAGCATCGCTGTATTTCGCGATGTACCGTACCTTGCCCGATTTTATAAATTAAGTTTAGAATTGAGTTCGGGATAATTTTGGTTTCGAATTTACCCCTACCTAAATTATTTCCTACCGTAACTATATCTGTTTTAACCCTTAACAGTCTAGCCAAAGATATTTTCCTTAAGTTACCATAGGAATTTGACACTTGGCAACTCCCTACACCACATACTTATATTAAATTATTTTAGAGTTGCTATAAATAGAGACTTGATCTCCAAGTTTCTTCATTCTTTTCCCATTTGGCCAAAATAAAGAGAGAGGAAAAGAGAGAGAAATTCTTCATTTTCATCTTCAAGACTAGGAACCTCCATAGCTAGCATCATTCATCAAGACCACAAATATTCGATAAATTTCTATTTTTGTTCGGTTAAAAGCTTTGTTTTCTTCCCTAGAACCTAACTATAGGTTAAAATCTCTTAAAAATTATTGTTATGGTGGTATGTCTTGCTTAGGAATTTTTGGTGATGAAAGATTAAAGGTTCAAAAGCCATTCTTGCCAAAAGAGCCTCACTCAAGAGGTAATAAATGTGAATAGTGAGTGAATAGTAAGGAATAGTGTGTGAATAGTGCATGAATAGTAAATAAGCTCTAGGAAATTGAAATGCTCAGTACATGCACTTTGAATATGAAGACTTGTAATAAAATATGCAACGTAATGCTATGCATGCACACGTATGACTTACATCACCCAGATAGATATATCAGTTAGTGGGTTAGTACGGGATATGCATGCAAGAATAAATATGGTGCAAGTAAAGTAAAGAGACACAAAGATTTATAGTGGTTCGGAGATGATGTAATTTTCCTACTCCACTCCTTCCTTCACTCCAAGGAAGATTTCCACTATCTTTAATCACCCAGATACAAATAGTGGATCAGTGCCCTTCTAGCATCTGCTACTCCGAATGCTCTTTGCCTACAGCAACACTCAAACCCGAACGTCTTGCACCCAGCTACGTTCACGAGAGTCTTGCACCCAGCTACGCTCCTCAACCAAGTGTTTTGCACCCAGCTACACTTAGTCTTCACGAGTGTTCTGCACAAAGCCGCACTCCTCCGAGTATCTCGCACAATGCTATACTCCCGAGCTTTTCTCCCGAGCGTCTCCCTACGCTCCCGAGTGTCTCGCACAAAGCCACGCTCCTTCCGAGTGCCTCACACTCAACTCGGATTTCACAAGCCGCACCTGCTACTCTCCTTTCCTCTACTCACAGTAGATATGATGTTACAAAGAAATATTTTTCTTCTTCTCTCTCAGACTTGAATTTTTCTATTCAACTCAATACTTGCACTCTTCAATTTTTCTTCTCTCTTTTTCCAAATAATAGCTCACTTTTAGCACACACTCAATTTTTCTTCTTTCAAATGATATCTCAGATACGTAAGCAGATGAGTGATTTAAGAGAGGTGAGAGAGGTGCATGTCTTCAAGTTTTGCATGAGTATTTATAGCTTTAAGAAGCTATCTACCCGTTGTGGATCTATCAATCTTGATCGTCCATTTTGAATCTTGAAATAATTTGTCAACTTGTTCTGAAGCTCTCCATGGCCTTTATCAGATGAATTTGAAAATTGCTCCTTGTCATTACTCTTTTAGTGGAAGCCCATTCGTCCAATTGTCTTCACTCAATCTGACCTTGATATCTCCTTTGATAAATGGCCACCAATTTTGACTTCTAAAGTGTGAATACTTGACTTTTGCATTTCTTTTGCTCAGACATGTCAAGTTGGTCTTTCCAAAATATTTCCTCCGGTGGCTCTTGCTTGAGCATAAATTATATCACCGAAAATCACCGACACCTCCAAGTTGGTCTTCACTTGCTTAATTCGAAATTTGCCTCCAAAAATTAATTTTGGATTTTCGAATTATTATCCCAAAATTAAATTTAATTTTGGCTCCAATTTCATTCCAAAAATAAGTTTTGGATTGAATTTTTGTTACCAAAAATTAAATTTCCACTTAGGAATTTTATCTCCAAGAATTCAATTTTTCCCTCGGAACTTCCATGGCTATTCCCACTGGAAACAGAGTATCATCCTGAGAAGCTTAAAATAAATTCCTCACATCTAGATTCAAACACTGGACCTTCTAGTTCATGCTAGGTACTCTGACCATTGCTCCATATTAACTCATTGGTTAATATTCTTCTCAAATAATCTTTATTCTCAGAATGGCCTTAGTAGCATTTTCTCCATCTTGAATGAATACGAACTAGCTTTATGTTCACCCTGAAAGTTGTCTTCCTGCCCTTGCTGAGTCATCCTCATGTTCAACAAATAAAATGTTGATCCTGGGTTTTGAACCCGAGACCTTTGGCTTGTACTATGTGCTCCTTGTGCATCCATCCATTTCCTCTTTTAATGACTTTCACAGCATATAATTTGTAAGTAACAATATGTTGATTAACTCTAATTCTCTTCAAATTCGTATGACTTTGACTTTAGACTTGGACCTTTGGAGATTGTACACTAGACTCTAAAATAAAATAAGGGGACTAAAAAATTACAATTTGGTTCATCAAAACTATTACATTTTATTCCTAACAAAATCACTTAAGTTGGCTTTGTCACTTAAGATTTAATGATTGATAGCTGAAATAGGAATTTATGAGCTTTGTGTTGAAATATATGGATATATGTAAGTGTTAGTAGAATATATAAAGTGTGTTTTGTGTTACTAGTATTGTATATGATGAAGTGGTTAGATGTGCAAATGATTTTTGAAAACTATGCTTGAAAAAGCCTTTGGGTAAATAAAAATATTTATGAAACTTACGTCGAAGAACGTATGTTATTTTGGCAAATAGGTTGTCAAAAACCTTATTTTTGGTGTGAGGAAAATTCATTATTAGTAAGTGGGTACCTTACTAGAAATATGAGAAAATGGTATTTGGAAAGCCTGCGGGCGCTGGAAGTATTTTGAAAATCCATTTTAAACAACATCACCATCTTGGGCTAATGAGGTAGCCAATTTCAAGTATTAGACTCAAATATGAAATATGTCCAAAAGGAATTATTTAAGAAAGAAAAACTAAAGAAAAGAAAATGTTTTCCAAAACCTTAGTTTCTAAGTAAGTTGAGGAGGACCTTGATTAGCCTACGGGATGAAGTGGGCTTAATTGCCATTTCCCAGTGGTTGTTTACATCGTATGATCAGTTCATGCTAAAAGGGGCGAAGTCTATTCGTCGAGTACTGTATAACTCATAGGATGAGGTATTCCTATGGGGGTGTGCACACTTAAGGTATAGTTACTCCAAAAGTCCGGGTAGGTGTCGTTTTAACGGACCTGGCTAGGCCAGCTAGGAATCATTTTAACGAACCTTACGTCCAGGGGATCAGTGTTACACCGGGTGACGACTACTAAACCCGAGTTCGATGATCCAAGTGGTCAAAGAGGGAGTTAAGAGAATACTCCAAAGGCCTCACGCTTGCTAATATGAAACTAAGGAAGATTTAAAAGTAAGAAGGAGTTATTCTGTATCGACACTAAGAAGAAATGATTGTATCCAAAATGAAAAGTTGATATTGGTTCACTATTCTCTTTTTGTGCAAGTCTTCGTTGTTAACTTATTTACAGGTGAAATCTCAATAAATGGGTACAGTTTACAAAACTCTTACATACTTGTTTTGAAAAACCTTTGTTGAATTTTGAGTGACCATGTATTTTCTTACTTAGCCGTCGTGCTAACTACACTTCAATGTGTCTTTTTTTAGCAGATGTTGTCTAGCGTGGGCTTATGTAGCCTGATGAGCTCTGACCTATATTTAGACCTGCAACAGAGATGAAAGACCTCCATTTCACTTTAGGCATGACATTTGCATGAAAAAACTAGTTTAGAAAAGCTGTGCAGAATTATACCTTCAATAATGGCAAAGAAATTAAAACACTAAAAAATGACAAGGCTAGGGTCATTATTAAGTATACATAGGAGGGTTGCCCCTGGAGAATAGGATTAAGGAAAGTAGTTAACTCACTGTCATGGAGGATTTTAAACATGACAGCTGAACATGAAGGGTGTCCTTGGGTTTGGGAGAATAGAATGGTGAAATCTACTGTTGTTGCTAAGAGGTGTGCAACTGAATTAAAAGACCACCCAGATTGGATGACGAAGAAGTTCAACGATAAGGTGTGCAGTAAGGAAGGATTTTATGTCAATGATCAACAAGCTTATAGGGCAATTTGGAAGGCAAGGAAGCTAAGAGTTTGCAATGGGGAAACTATCCTTTCAATGTGTAATCTCACAACCTTTATAAGTTTTCTGTTCCTATGCAAGTTGGGAGGCCAAAGAAACTAAGGAAAAAAATCAGCTGGTGAATTGAGTCAAGATGGGCTGAAAGTTTCTAGAAAGCATATTCCGCTCCACTTCATTGTTCATTGTGTTGAGAAGCTGGACATAATAGCAGAAAGTGTCCTTCAAATCCAAATAAAAGGTTTACTGTCATACTACTGTTGCAATAAGCTTTTAATGAGGATTGTTTTGAATTTATAGTTTTTTTTTCCGTTGAAGCCAAAGAAGAGGGTCATATATGCCACCAACCAAATTCCCAGCCACTTGCCTTCAGCTTCAGGACAGCAGCAGCATGTTGACAGCACTAGATCAGGAGAACAGCATCAACAGGTTGACACCACTGGACTAGGAGAGCAGCAGCAGCATGACACCACTAGACTAGGAGAGCAGCAACAGCAGGATGAACAAGGTAACTCCAGCAGCCAATTGAACTCCAAGAGGGGAACCAAAGTGAAGCAATCCAACCGCAAGAAGCCATATTATACAAGGAGCAAGACTGTGTTCAAGTCTAACGCTACAAGAAAAATCGCGAATCGGGACGGAAAAATTCCATCAAGAATCCCGGATTGCAACGGAATCTATTCCGTCGTCTATCGCCTTGTTGTATTTCGATAGACGACAGAATAATTATGTCCCCAAATTTCGCGACGGAATTGGTGATGGAAAGAGGCGTCACGAATTGGCGACTGAAATATTTCTGTCACAATTTTACAACGAAAATTACTCCGACGCTAATTCCGTCACCATATTCGAAACAAATATTCCGTCGCCATATTTTTATTCCATCGTAAATACCGTTGCAAAAAAACGACGGAATTGTTTTCCATCGCGATTCAGTTGCAATTATTATAACAAATATTCCGTCACGATTCCGTCGTAATTTTTGAATTATTTTTAAATTTTTTTATATAAAATTAATATTAATATTTTAAATAGTAATGCCTGTTTTTAAATTATTAATATAAAAATGCAATAATATAAAAGACACTATTAATTATAAAATAAAATATAACATAATTTTAATATATTATCAATCCACATTAACTTCAAGTAACAATACATTATCCATCCACATTTAATAAATAATAATAGTCAATTCAAGTCCAAACAACAATGCAATAGTCTTCAAAAACAACAATCGCCATGGAAATAAAATATAGAAAAAAATATCGCGATGGAATAAATTCTGTAGTTAATTCCGTCGCGATATTTAGTGAACAAATCGCTTTCAAATCCTTGTGATTCTTTCTGTGAAAGATCGGCGTATCTGGATTCAAAGAGAGAGAATATATGGTCTCCGCCCCTTGCATCTCAAGTCTCACTTCCTTCTTCTGCTAATGCTACTCCCACTATATTATTGTAAATATACTAAACCACTATTATAAATAATATAATGGGACTTATCCTGTTACAAGGTTGACAACTACAACTAGTGAGACTCAGTCTAAAAGTAAATGAAACTTCCACTCTCAGGCATGCCAGTTCTTTATATCTTTGGAAAGCGCATTGAAATGTAAAGGAATGCCATGAGAAAAACCTTGGAGTGGAGTAGATTATTATCTTCAATCGATAACCTAAAATTGTTTGATCTTTGTAAAGAGTTCGTAGGCTATCTTTGGATGAGAATACTGACGACAACACTAGTGAGTCTTCGTCTTCTGCAAATCAAGTTCAACCTTCGTCTTATGGTAGTATTACTCGTTTCTTATGAAGTTGGAGACATACTCATTGGAACCATTTCGACGCAAAAAAAAAAACTGTTGCCACCTAATCTATTCTATATATAAAAGCATTATCCTCCTCCATAATTTTCCCGCCCAAACGTACAGGTATTTTAGTAATATGGTAATTATTATAATATTAATAATACTAAATATTAATTATTATTATTATTATTATAGAATAACATTAATGATAGAATAAAATATTAATTATAATTGGTTATAATAGGTTATTAGTAATTATTGTAATTATTATGATAGAATAATATTAATGAGATAAGAATGTGGTTTTGATTGTTACAATTTTTTGGTAATATTTACCTAAATGTACTCATATTCTGGTTGAGATACAAAAATTATAAATGTCAATCATATTATATAATATATTCTAATAATATCTAATAATTATAATTGGCAATTGCCATGTAAAATTAAATCAAATGTTTATTATATTTTATTTTCAAACCATTTCTAACCAATTCTCATATGGTAATAACCTACTAACACGAATTGTTTGCTTACATAATATTATTTTATTAAATTAATTTTTTTTATTAAATTGTAACAAATATTAGTATATTAATGTCACTTATACACGGTAATAGTAGTAATGTACTTGCAATAAAAATTGGTAATATTTATATATACACGAAAATTGTTGTCAAAAAAAATACACAAAGATCACGTCCATAAAGTCATCATTTATTAGTAGAAAATTAAATCAAGAATATGAGATATTATTGGAATTGAAAATTAAATCAAGAATATAACATATTATTGGTTATATATATCATTTATTAGGGTCATGTTCAGGTGTGGCCGCGCCCTTACGTGCGGCCGTTCGGTTCACACCACTCAATGTTAAGAAATGCACCACTCAATGTTACTGGTGCATTTCGTAACATTGAGTGGTGCATTTCTTAACATTGAGTGGTGTAAACTGCACGGCCGCACGTAAGGGCGCGACCACATTTGAATATATATATATATATATATTAATTATAAATTAATTTGTTCATTAAATCATAACAAATATTATCATATTAATGTTACTTATACACGGTAATAGCAGTAATTTACATGCAATAAAAATTGGTAATATATATATATACACGAACATTGTCTTAAAAAATATATATACACGAATTACGAATTCTGACTGAGATACAAAAATTACGAATGTCAATCATATTTTATATATATATATATATATATATATATATATATATATATATATATATATATATATATATATATGCTAATATATGCTAATAATCTATATAACTATATATCTATATATAATCTATAAAAACAACATCCTCCTCCCAAATTTTACCAGTCAAATATATTAGTTATAATTGGTAATAAATAAATAGCTATAATTGTATGGAATTCTATTAATTATAATTGAATTCCATATATATTATATTCCCATACCTATTTGTTTACAATTCCATTTATTTATTAACAATTACCAATTCATGCCAAAAGATATGCTATTATTACGTTAATGGTGAAAATATATTAACGGACTCCATTATATTATATTACATACATATTTGAATTCCATATATATTATATTCTAATACCTATTTGTTTACAATTACATTTGTTTATTACCAATTACCAATTATTACCAATCTATAATATAATGGAGGTTTTCCATTCATATATAATAGCTCTGCCTCTCTCTTTATGGCTATAAATACAAGAAGAGACTCAGTCAACCACTACACCAATTTTCATATCTCTTAGTTAGGTTGTTTTTCGTTTGTGAAAAGCATCAATGTACATAGGAAGAACCACCCTCCTCCATAGAAGTGTGACATATTTACTGTTTTTTTTTACTATTCTTATCTTATCTTTTTTAATTTATTTTATTTTTTTAGTTACATTCATTGTAGGTTCGTATATTTTGTAACCACAATCGTTGGGGTTAATTGTTGGTAGCTTCAATTCAATTGTTGAAAGGTAATTAAGCTAATTTGTCAAATAACTACAACTTTTATTCTAAGTATTAACTATTCTTTTTTTAATTGATTTTTTTAACTATTCTTTTATATTTGAAATCTTATATTTCTAGCTCTCTTGATCCTTTAATTACAAATGCATATATTTGGAGTCTAATAAGCAATGTGATGCAAAGGATAGTGGATCTGTTAAGAGATGTGAAAGTTGAGAAGCAATTAATAAAATATTTTCCGGTTGAAATCCTACACATTTATGTTTTTGGGCATTAAAGATTTCAAATTTTGAATTTGTGTTTGTTTAAATCTTAACAATTCATGGTTTTACATTACATTGAATATTCAGTTGTTTTATTCGTTTATTCATACCATGTTCAGAGGTGAAATTATAGTTCAAAGAAAAAGAATATTAAAAAAATAATTAACTGAAAATTAAACGGCACGGAATTTAGGCCATTTGAAAAAGTAAATTAATATTAATATTTGTTTGAAAATTGAACGAAAAAGGAAATGAATTTATTTCGACAATTAAATTATTATAATTATATTAATCATATTAACATTTATGAAGGAAAAAGAAAATGAATATATTAATATTTCATTGGAAATATAATTGACAATTATATTTTTATAATTATATTACTTATTAATTATATGGAAATGAATATTAAAATCTTTTTATGAATGATAAAGGATATAAATATTACACACGGGAATCTGTTATTAATATTATGTTACTAATGTTACTAATTGGCACAAGAATCAGGCTAAATGAAAAAGGAGATTAATAATAAAAATTCACTATAAATATAACATAGCTTTTCCTATGCAAAAATTAGTAACACTAAATGAAATATTAGGAAAAAATTATGAAGGAAAAAGAAAGGGAAATTAATATTTATTCCTTTTATGAAAGAAAAAGGAAATGAATATATTCATATTTCACTGAAAATATAATCGAGAAGTATATTATAATTATAATTATAATTATATTAATTATTTAGAAAGAAAAACAAAATGAATTTATTAATATTTCACTGAAAATGTATTCAACAATTATATTTTTATAATTATATTACTTTTTAATCTTATGAAAATTAATATTAAAATTTTATGAACGAAAAGGAAATGAATATTACACGGGAATCAACTATTAATATTTTCTTACTAATTGGCAAGGAATCAAGCCAATTAATTGGCAATTATAGGAAAAAGAAATGGAAAACAATATTAATTCTTTTGATAAAGGAAAAAGAAAATGAATATACTCAAAAGAAAATGAAATAATATGAAAAGTGAAATGAATATATTATTATTTCACTGGAAGTATAACACAACTTTTCTCTACGAAAAAATTAGTAACCACCAAATGAATGATTAGAAAAAATTATAAAGGAAAAAAGGAATGTAAAATAATATTAATTCTTTTTATGAAGGCAAAAGGAAATGAATATATTCAAAAGGAAATGAGATATTAGGAAAAATAAAATGAACATATTAATATTTCACACACAGCTTTTTCTATGAACAAATTAGTAACCAACAATTGAAATATTAGGAAAAACTTAAGAAAAGAAAAATGAATGACAATAAATTTTTCATTTTATAAAGGAAAAAGGAAATTAATATATTCAAAAGGAAATTAAAGTATTAAGAAAAATTAAATAAACATATTAATATTTCATTGGATATATAATTGACAATTATATTATTATAATTATATGAATTAAATATTAATTAATTATTTATATTAATAAATACAGCTCCATATGCACAAGAACGTGCTCTTTTTGGTCGTAGACTCGTAGAGTTAACCAAAACTCCCTCCAAAACAACTAACTTATCACATAATTAATATTTATTATTAACTAGAAGGTTGAGCAATCCTCTCACCAACTTTAGATGTCGTTGGTCAAATTAATTAGTACACGTGTGACATGAACACTACAGAAGGTCAAACATATTTAATATATAATAATAATAATAATTTTTGTATATACAAATTGATATTCCTGTTAACGAAAAATAATTAATTTTGTGTAATTGACTAATAATAATTGCTTAATAACTATTATGGTAATTTAGCTAAATATTGGTCGTTCAATTTATTTTTATACTCCGTAATAATTAAAGTTAAATTATTTCTCATTTTTCAATATTTATTTTTGTAATAATATAATTACATAATTTATACGGAGTATTAAATATTGATCATTTTTAAGATAATTGTAAACAAACAAGTCATATATTATTTAATTAATTGAGTGATACTTTTGTACTAATCTTATAATCAAATAAATGTACATGTTCAATAATAGATTTTTTAAAATAATTTTATCTTTAATTTTATTATCTAAATAAATAATAAAAACTTTATCAAGTGAATTGCACGGATAATTGGACAATTATTTGCTCTAGTTCAAGCAAAGAAAACATAAAAAAAATATAATCAATCCAACCAATTTCGTGAATTGCGCTATATAATATTCGATGTTATAATTTATGTAATTGTATATCAATCCAAATATTCTTAAAATATTATAACATATTCATTCCGTGCAACGCACGTGCGAAAATACTAGTATTTTAAATATATTCCCCTTAAAATTGCTTCCATATTTGGAACCAAAAACTAAAATAGAAATTTTTTAAAATTTTTCTTAATACCATATTTCTTTTTAATGGTAGAGCTAGAAAGTGAAGAGGAAACGATAGTAGGTATAGTACAAACTACTCTCTACATACAGTATCTAAAAACGCTCCCTTCATGGCCGGTGATGGATGCAAGGGTGGTTCTAAAAAGTCTTTGCCCATTCTGACGAAGGCATCAACCAACTCAACCCTCCACCATCAACCACCTACCCAGACCATTCTTCTAACATCCTCTACGACATACTAGCAATGAATAGGTACTACCATTCTTCTAACATCCTCTACCACATGCTAGCAATGAATAGGTACTATGAATGAATGCATGATGAGGAGGAACTAGAAGGGTTTCTTTCAGGTGTTACCCTTTTCCTTTTTGTATTTTCCCCCCTCTTTTTAAATGTTGGGGGTGGGGACAAATGAATTAAAAAGGAATCAAATCAAGTTCCCTGATTTGTTTCTATGCAAGGAATCAGTATTTCTTCAGCTCTTCTCATCAAAATTTCCCAGAGGTTAGGGAGGTTGACCTTGAAAGTTCAGGTTTGCATTGGACTACAAAAATTGATGGACAATTTTAATAAGTCCTCGCAAGTGAACGAATCAGTTGTAGTGATAGCGTG
>CP025659.1:38070978-38093979 GCA_003576665.1 Ipomoea trifida
ATCTAAATCCCCAATAATATATATATATATATTATATATATATATATATATATATATATGATATTATAAAAATTTATATATTCAAATATAATCAATTAAAATACTTCATATTTATGCCAAATATATTATTATACATTAGTAATGCTACATTATATACTAATAAGAGCCAAAGAGAGTTAGGCCTAAAATGGTAGAAAAAATGGCGGTAATCAAATGGATGGTTCAGATGAATTATTTAATCAAATAGATGGTTAAAATAATTCAGATTAATATTATTGATAGAGATTACCTAATTTAACCTTACTTTTATGATTTTCCGTTAAATATTCTCTTCTCTGTTAATATTCCGTTAACTTTTAACTTACCCGTAAGAAAGGTCTTAGGTTCGAACCTCATCTCAATCAAATTTGACATAATTAAGTTTTCACTCTATTTTACTCTTATTAAATAAATAATAAATTAGTAGCTACAACAAAAATGATACATATGTATTTCTTTAATTTAGAATTATGTGTCTACAATACCTTTATTTGAAAAAATTATTCATTATCAAAAAATTAAATTAAATAAGAGAAATAATTTCATTAGTTATATTGTCTTTATTTTCTCTCATGCAAAGATTCTTTACATTCAAATTTATCAATTGATATGTCATTACATTGTCCATTATCTTATTTTTACAATATCTTGTAATTAAATATCAAAGTTATAGTACAAAATAATGTTATATATTTATTTACCAAAAATTTTATTAATACTATGAAATTTTTAAATAATTTGAAGCTAATTATATTAACTACTTAGGGATTGGTTGACAAAGGGAGTACTCAAATAGCCCAATAAATTGAAGCGGAATCACTCTATTTTACTCTTATTAAATTAAATAAATTAGTAGTTACACCAAAAAATGATACATATGTATTTCTTTAATACCATGAAAAAAATAAAAAAAGAATAGTTTGAAACCAATCATATCTGTAATTTATTAACAGATATAATTGTATCGAGTAGTACTCAAAAAAAAATAGAAAAGATGAAGACAATGACAATTTTACTCAAAAGAGAATTAAGAACACTTAGAAAAATTCAAATAAAAGTAGTATTTATTTAGACTGTCGATTTTACAAGGTTGCAAAACATTTATTTAGTAATAATTATAATGAATTTTTTATATTATCTTGGATTCATATACTTTGAGTTAGATATTTAAATAAAAAATTCGACATTCAATTACCCATGTATAAACTTCTCTATATAATCTTGCATTGATATACTTTCAATCTAAATCCCCAATAAATATATATATATATATATATAATAATATATAATATATATATATGAATACTTATAAAATATAATAATAATAAATATATGATAAAGATATCTATTTTACTTAATGCGAACATGATGATTTATTTTATATGAGTCCACAGAAATGCTACATTACTAACTAATAAGAGCCAAAGAGAGTTAGGCCTAAAATGGTAGAAAAATGGCGGTAATCAAATGGATGGTTCAGATGAATTATTTAATCAAATAGATGGTTAAGAATAATTCAGATTAATATTATTGATAGAGATTACCTAATTTAACCTTACTTTTATGATTTTCCGTTAAATATTCTCTTCTCTGTTAATATTCCGTTAACTTTTAACTTACTAAGAAAGGTCTTAGGTTCGAACCTCATCTCAATCAAATTTGACATAATTAAGTTTTTCACTCTATTTTACTCTTTATTAAATAAATAAAATTAGTAGCTACAACAAAAAATGATACATATGTATTTCTTTAATTTAGAATTATGTGTCTACAATACCTTTATTTGAAAAAATTATTCATTATCAAAAAATTAAATTAAATAAGAGAAATAATTTCATTAGTTATATTGTCTTTATTTTCTCTCATGCAAAGATTCTTTACATTCAAATTTATCAATTGATATCATTACATTGTCCATTATCTTATTTTTACAATATCTTGTAATTAAATATCAAAGTTATAGTACAAAATAATGTTATATATTTATTTACCAAAAATTTTATTAATACTATGAAATTTTTTAAAATAATTTGAAGCTAATTATATTAACTACTTAGGGATTGGTTGACAAAGAGTACTCAAATACCCAACAAATTGAAGCGGAATCACTCTATTTTACTCTTATTAATTAAATAAAATTAGTAGTTACACCAAAAATGATACATATGTATTTCTTTAATACCATGAAAAAAATAAAAAAAAGAATAGTTTGAAACCAATCATATCTGTAATTTATTAACAGATATATTATCGAGTCAGTACTCAAAAAAAAATAGAAAAGATGAAGACAATGACAATGCTTACTCAAAAGAGAATTAAGAACACTTAGAAAAATTCAAATGAAAAGTAGTATTTATTTAGACTGTCGATTTTACAAGGTTGCAAACATTTATTTAGTAATAATTATAATGAATTTTTTATATTATCTTGGATTCATATACTTTGAGTTAGATATTTAAATAAAAAATTCGACATTCAATTACCCATGTATAAACTTCTCATATATAATCTTGCATTGATATACTTTCAATCTAAATCCCCAATAATATATATATATATATATATATATATATATATATATATATATATGAATATATAAAACTATATATTCAAAATATAAAATGATTTAAAATACTTTATTATTATGCACATGATATATTATACATATCAAAATCTACTACTAACTAATAAGAGCCAAAGAGAGTTAGGCCTAAAATGGTAGAAAAAATGGCGGTAATCAAATGGATGGTTCAGATGAATTATTTAATCAAATAGATGGTTAAGAATAATTCAGATTAATATTATTGATAGAGATTACCTAATTTAACCTTACTTTTATGATTTTCCGTTAAATATTCTCTTCTCTGTTAATATTCCGTTAACTTTTAACTTAATTAAGAAAGGTCTTAGGTTCGAACCTCATCTCAATCAAATTTGACATAATTAAGTTTTCACTCTATTTTACTCTTTATTAAATTAAAATAAATTAGTAGCTACAACAAAAAATGATACATATGTATTTCTTTAATTTAGAATTATGTGTCTACAATACCTTTATTTGAAAAAATTATTCATTATCAAAAAATTAAATTAAATAAGAGAAATAATTTCATTAGTTATATTGTCTTTATTTTCTCTCATGCAAAGATTCTTTACATTCAAATTTATCAATTGATATCATTACATTGTCCATTATCTTATTTTTACAATATCTTGTAATTAAATATCAAAGTTATAGTACAAAATAATGTTATATATTTATTTACCAAAATTTTATTAATACTATGAAATTTTTTAAAATAATTTGAAGCTAATTATATTAACTACTTGGGATTGGTTGACAAAGAGAGTACTCAAATAGCCCAACTAAATTGAAGCGGAATCACTCTATTTTACTCTTATTAATTAAATAAAATTAGTAGTTACACCAAAAAATGATACATATGTATTTCTTTAATACCATGAAAAAAATAAAAAAAGAATAGTTTGAAACAATCATATCTGTAATTTATTAACAGAAATTGTTCAGTAGTACTCAAAAAAAAATAGAAAAGATGAAGACAATGACAATCTTTACTCAAAAGAAATTAAGAACACTTAGAAAAATTCAAATGAAAAGTAGTATTTATTTAGACTGTCGATTTTACAAGGTTGCAAAACATTTATTTTAGTAATAATTATAATGAATTTTTTATATTATCTTGGATTCATATACTTTGAGTTAGATATTTAAATAAAAAATTCGACATTCAATTACCCATGTATAAACTTCTCTATATAATCTTGCATTGATATACTTTCAATCTAAATCCCCAATAAATATATATATATATATTATATATATATATATATATATATATATGAATATATTAAAACATAAACAGTAAATATCAAATAAATCTTATAAATCTCTCAATTTTACTTTATGCAAAATGATATTATTATACATTTAGTCCAAAAATGTCTACATCACTATACTAATAAGAGCCAAAGAGAGTTAGGCCTAAAATGGTAGAAAAAATGGCGGTAATCAAATGGATGGTTCAGATGAATTATTTAATCAAATAGATGGTTAAAATAATTCAGATTAATATTATTATAGAGATTACCTAATTTAACCTTACTTTTATGATTTTCCGTTAAATATTCTCTTCTCTGTTAATATTCCGTTAACTTTTAACTTACCCTAAGAAAGGTCTTAGGTTCGAACCTCATCTCAATCAAATTTGACATAATTAAGTTTTCACTCTATTTTACTCTTTATTAAATAAAAAAAATTAGTAGCTACAACAAAAATGATACATATGTATTTCTTTAATTTAGAATTATGTGTCTACAATACCTTTATTTGAAAAATTATTCATTATCAAAAAATTAAATTAAATAAGAGAAATAATTTCATTAGTTATATTGTCTTTATTTTCTCTCATGCAAAGATTCTTTACATTCAAATTTATCAATTGATATTCATTACATTGTCCATTATCTTATTTTTACAATATCTTGTAATTAAATATCAAAGTTATAGTACAAAATAATGTTATATATTTATTTACCAAAATTTTATTAATACTATGAAATTTTTTTAAAATAATTTGAAGCTAATTATATTAACTACTTGGGATTGGTTGACAAAGAGAGTACTCAAATACCCAACAAATTGAAGCGGAATCACTCTATTTTACTCTTATTGAAATTAAAAAATTAGTAGTTACACCAAAAATGATACATATGTATTTCTTTAATACCATGAAAAAAATAAAAAAAGAATAGTTTGAAACAATCATATCTGTAATTTATTAACAGATACTAATTAACGAGTCAGTATCTCAAAAAAAATAGAAAGATGAAGACAATGACAATGCTTACTCAAAAGAAATTAAGAACACTTAGAAAAATTCAAATAAAAGTAGTATTTATTTAGACTATCGATTTTACAAGGTTGCAAAACATTTATTTTAGTAATAATTATAATGAATTTTTTATATTATCTTGGATTCATATACTTTGAGTTAGATATTTAAATAAAAATATTCGACATTCAATTACCCATGTATAAACTTCTCATATATAATCTTGCATTGATATACTTTCAGGGGTTAGAACCACTCCTCCTGTGAAAACTGCTCACTGTACTTGTGCATAAATAATGAACACAATCTTCTCTAGAATAGTGTGTTTGCTTTATGTAGACGATTTTGTCATTACGTGCATTCATGTTGCTTCGCAAATTCTCATGGGATGGAGTGTTTCATCTATATACACGAGCTCACACACATACACAATATTGGAAGCAAATTTTTAGAAGTCAAATCCGCATTAAATCAATTAGTGTCAGATTTTGACTAGGTTCGTGGATCAACATCATATTCACTTTGAGTAGATACGGATTGAAAGGGTGCAGATTTAATGAATTAGAGTGAATTTTGCAGATCATTGCTCACCCTTATCTATCTCTTTAATAATTTTTTTAGAAATAAATAATCTAATTATAATGAATAAAAGATAATTTAGTGGCTAAAGATATGTTCTTTTTAAAGTAGGAGTATAAAGCCATATTGATGATATGATTCCTGACGGAGGGTTCAATTCCAATGTCATATTATCACATCTAAAAAAAGGGTTCTATTTTACTAGCTTACCCAATGATGAACATGGGCATTCTGACCAGTATCATACCACAATTGTGGTCTCAGATAGTGCAAACCTGGTCCATCCCATTATATTCCCGGTCCCAAACAAGACTAATTGGGACACGTTATTATTATCACTCAAATTTGTCCTAACTGTTAATTTTGTTTTATACGACCAATAATATTTTAGTTTATTTCATCATTTCGTACGTTACTCACACTAACAATTTATTCAAATGTATCCAATTTTACGCATGCACCCCATCATTCCATATTATCTATTTAACTTGCTACCTAAAAATATAAAAGGTAAAAAATTTAAAAAAAAAATAAAAATTAAGCTTCATCTATTTTTATAAACATAATTTAGAAATGACGGGTTAAAATAATAACATAACATAAACTTATAGGGCGTTTGGTTGGAGGGAAAGAATTAGGTAGGATTGTAGCTAGGAAAGTAAATGCAATTCCATGGGAAAAGAATAATGTGGAAGTTTAAATTCTAGTATTTGATCCAAATGAATAAAATTACATACTGAGAATTTCAATTCTGATGTTTAGTATGCATACGAATTGAAAGCCAATAAGTAGTATAAAGTCTAAAACGCCCAATATTATTATTATTTATAAACAAAATAACAAACACACAACTCATGCCATTCACTGTTGTATAGATCGACGAAGAGAATGAACATTATACAACACACCCACCATCGGTGCATAGAATGAAAATTTTGTTGTTCAAAATTTAGGCAAATACGCTATATACACATATCAAATTTAAATACATGAGAGTTTTGAAAAAACATATTTGATTAAGTTTGACCTAGAATTATTATTGCTCAGGAACGGCGTTCTTTATTGATAGTAGTCAAAGATTCGAAGAATAATACATGTTAAATTATAATCTAGAATGGAAGGTTAAACATGAATTTTAGATTTAAAAAAGGGAGGGGTAACTTTGTCGCTGGATTATTTTTTTTCTTCCTAAAATCCATGGAATTAAAATCTCAAGGGGGGGCCATGGGATTCTAATTCCATGAAAATGCGGGAATTGTAATTCCGTGGAATTACAATTCACTCCAACAAAACGTAGGAATTTAGTTGCCTTCGGAATTAGATGGATGGGAATTAAATGGGAATGGAGAAACGCCCCGTTAGGTAAATTTTTTTTGGTTATATATAAATTGATGCGTTATTATTATTGGAACCAAAACAATCAAATTGATTGAAATATTAAAAACATATATATCTAATAATCTACAAACTTAATAAGAGCCAATAAAGTTAGGACATAACAGAGACTAAAAAATGTTTGTGTAATTGTTTGTTGAAATAAATGGTTCATATTATTTGATTTTATTATTTTTTTAGGGATAAGGGTCAAATAGACCCTCAAACTATACTCAATTGTGCAATTAGGCTCTTCAACTTCAAAAAGCTTAAATTAGGCTCTCAAACTTGTTATTTTGGAGCAAATAAGACTTTTAACCTATTTGTGACATGTAATTGCATGCCAATTAGAATTCCGGCCAACTCTGGCTCCGGCGAACAAGCCAAAGCATTATCCACTGGAGATGGCGCCATCTCCGTCACTGGATATGGAGACCAACTTGGTCGCCTTCTTCACTGTTGGAGAAGGCGACCAAGTTGGTCGCCTTCTGCCCGGCTGGCCGGACGCCATCGACGATCGTCGGTGGTTGATAATTTGGCTTGTTCGCCGGAGGATCGTTTGACCTGCAATTACAGGTCAAATTAGGTTAAACGGCTTATTTAGTCCCAAATAACAAGTTTGAGGGTCTAATTGAAACTTTTTGAAATTGAAGGGCATAATTGCACAATTGCGTATAATTTGAAAGTCTATTTGACCCTTATCCCTAAACAATAATAAAATTGAATAATATGAACCATTTATTTGATAAAGGCTAAAGTGTCATCGGACACTCTGAACTATATCCGATTGTTCATACCGCACCATGATCTTTCATAATTACCGTTTTGATCCACAAACAATTATTTTTTTTTACTTTTCTTAATTAAATACCCTAGTATTCCGCACGAGAAGCTGTGACTTTTTTTAAAAACCCTTGCATTCCGTCAGAGAAGATGAGAGGATAGCGTTCATCAGAGGAGACGAAAAAGTAGTTTTGGGCGTTGTTTAGTTAAGAAAGAAGGGAAAGTAGAGAATGTGTATTTTGCTTTTTGGTTTTCTTTTTTTGTTGTTTTTTTTTTTTAGCGAGAGCAAATGATCCGAAGGATAATATACGCCTGTACTACGAAAGTACAACGGCATATTGCTAATTTTTTTATTTAATGAAAAAAACATGTCCATACTGTAAATACTACAGATGCTTATTCTTCATTATTGCTTTTAAAATATTCATAAAAATAAGCATTTGTAGTAGGTTACTATTGATGCCATCTGTTGAGAAATTCTTTTACAAATACATTATGCGTATTCAGTAACATCACTGTTGCAAAAATCCCCGCCTACGCCGCCTAGGCACCCGCCTAGGCGCTCCTAGACCGAGGCGAATTGTTCCCTAGGCGTCCGCCTAGGTGGCCGGCCGTCTAGGAGGCCGCCTAGCGCCTAACTCGGCCGACTGGGTCGAATTTGGCCGAGTTAACTCGCCTAACTCGGCAGAGTTAGCCGAGTTAACTTGAGCAAGTCGGCCTTGTTAATTTTATTATTATATTTAATATATTTAAATTTATTTATTTATATAAGTAAGAGAAGTAAGAGAGATATATATAATATATATAATATAATATATGACATACACCCACACACATGAATTAATTTTTTGTTTTTATAGGTCGCCGTCTAGAACCGCCTAGGCGCTGCCTAGACCGCTTAGGCGCTAGTCTACCGCCCGACTAGCGCCTAGCGCCTACTGCAACCATGAGTAACATACTATTGATAGATGCTAATGAATTGTAGTTTTATCGTGGGTGTGGTTATGTGACAGGGTATCCTTACACCAAATATCGTTATCAAAGATTGGTAATAGGAGTGTAGCGTTTTGCTTCTCAAGCACAAAGTACTACCACTTCAATTGGAAATCTACCACAAACAAAAGATTGCAGAATAACAATTAAAATTTCACCTATCTTAATTATTATGTCTAGTCTAATTATGTTTCTGCCTTATCTATACAAAGATTATCAGTTATGAATATTAGGTGATATTTCGCACAGATCATGCAATAGTAGTATACATAATAATGTAAAAAGTAAACGTAAAAACTAAACTGGCACATAGTAGTGTTAACCTAGTTAGACGATTACAGTTCGACCAATCCACTATACTCAACGCCCAACGTTAAGAAGGTAAGAGAAAACATTCTCACCCATGTGATCCCTCACAAGGTATCTACCCGACTGACCTAAGCTTACAATAGACTGCTAAGACCGACCGGAGATACGTGTGTCAGAAGTCCAACGAAGTCCCTTTGTTGGAGAGCTACTTTGAAACAGTCTATCTTGATGACTCACCCTTCACTGATCCACAATTGCATGGTCTTTACATCTACTGTTTAAGCTTCAATGAGTTTGGCATTCTCAAGATCTTCAACATTTAAATCTCTAGGTCTTATGATACACCCATGGTGTTGCTGTAGTTATTATTATTATTATTATTATTATTATTATTATTATTATTATTATTATTATTATTATATAGTCATTTGGAGTTGGTTGTATTGGTTGCTCTTCTTCGAGTCAAGAGCTAAACTCCAATGGCTGCGCTTCGAGTGGCAGCCCAACTCCAAATGACTATGCTTCGAGCGATAGTCTAACTCCAGAAAGGGAATGTCACCAGACATAATCCATTAATTATATTCTTCAGTTCCTCCTTTTGTCAGATACATACAGGATCATAGAAACTATCCACTACCCCTGTACCCCACTACTTGTATAACTACCTATTAAATGGCTAGTGGTTATCCCACTATATAATAATAATAATAATAATAATAATAATAATAATAATAACAATAATAACAACTACAGCAACACCATGGGTGTATCATCTTACTTTCTTGAGAAGACAAGTAGTCAGAGTTGAACTATTAGAACTTAGGAAAGATGGTTATTCTCTTGTTTGTAGAACATCAATAATATCTTATGCATGAAATTATATATTCCAGTAATATATAATTTTTTTTGGGAAACAATTTTAAAAAATAGAAAACCTTTTTTTTTTTTTTTTTTCTCGATCCACCCCCTGTTTTGTTTCTCCGTTCGGCTCCGACGGTGGTGGCCGTGTTCGACGATCGGCGATGACCACAGTGGCAACGGAGAAAGGCGCTCAGACCGTGATCGGCATTCTGGTGGCGGCGGTTATCCTGTGCGACCGGCGACAGAGGGCAGCGGCGTTTCTGGCTGCGTTTTGGCGACGGCGACGCGTCTCGGGTGACGGCGGTGAGCGCCGCTGCTTCCCGCCTTTGGCTCAGCCGTCTCCCTTTTTCTCCTCCGTCGATCTTGGATCGGACGGCTAGTAGGCGACCGACCCTCCGGCGGAGGGTTTTGCAGACATATGTTAATATGTTATATGAATCTAGATATAATGGGTCTGGCCCATTACGGCAGTGGATATGGGATTTAATTTGTCCCGTATATATTTTACTAGTTTTATACGCGCATTGTGCGAATGAGTTAATGCCCAATGTTTATATTTAAATAAATATTTGAAAGTATAGACTATATAGGAGAAGTTTATACATGCATAATTGAATGTCGAATTTTTTTATTTAAATATCTAACTCAAAGTATATTAATCCAAGATAATATAGAAAATTCATTATAATTATTATTAAAATAAATGTTTGCAACCTTGTAAAATCAATAGTCTAAATATTTGGTCTAAAAATGATAGTCTAAATAAATACTACTTTTAATTTGAATTTTTCTAAGTGTTCTTAATTCTCTTTTGAGTAACATTGTCATTGTCTTCATCTTTACTATTTGTTCTCTTCCTTTTTGTTGGTAGTGTGTTATTTGCAATTCGGTTATTGTTGGTAGCATAGATGACAACGTCATGCAATGAGATTATCATATATGAGCTATGAACTTTCCTTTAGGTGTTCTGCTTGGGGTTCATTTGGTTCAACCATTATTGTTGAATGAGTTATTGTGGATAAAGAAATCCCTAGTTTAAGAAAAAAGATTAAATAAATTAATAAAGATTTGGAAATTTAAAATATTATGTATTCCAAAGATATTAAAAGGTAGTTTCTCGCTTCAATTTGCTGGGTAATGAGTTATTTGAGTACTTTCATTATCAATCAATCCCCTAAGTAGTTAATATGATTGGTTTCAAACTATTCTTTTTTATTTTTCTTATGGTATTAAAGAAATACATATGTATTATTTTTTTGTATAGCTACTAATTTATTTAATTCAATAAGAGTAAAATAGAGTGATTCCGCTTCAATTTGTTGGGTTATTTGAGTACTCTCTTTGTCAACCAATCCCCAAGTAGTTAATATAATTAGCTTCAAATTATTTTAAATTTTTTTTCATAGTATTAATAAAATACTTGGTAAATAAATATATAACATTATTTTGTACTATAACTTTGATATTTAATTACAAGATATTGTAAAAATAAGATAATGGACAATGTAATGAATATCTATTGATAAATTTGAATGTAAAGAATCTTTGCATGAGAGAAAATAAAGACAATATAACTAATGAAATTATTTCCCTTATTTAATTTAATTTTTTGATAATGAATAATTTTTTTCAAATAAAGGTATTGTAGACACATAATTCTAAATTAAAGAAATACATATTTATCATTTTTTGTTGTAGCTACTAATTTATTTAATTTAATAAGAGTAAATAGAGTGAGAAACTTAATTATGTCAAATTTGATTGAGATGAGGTTCGAACCTAAGATCTTTCTTATAGAAATTAATGTGTAAGTTAAAAGTTAACGGAATATTAACGAAGAAGAGAATATTTAACGGAAAACTTAACGGATAATTATAAAAGTAAGGTTAAATTAGGTAATCTCTATTAATAATATTAATCTGAATTATCTTAACCATCTATTTGATTAAATAATTCATCTGAACCATCCATTTGATTAAATAATTTGACCGCCATTTTTTCTACCCATTTTAGGCCTAACTCTCTTTGACTCTTATTAGTATAGTAGATATCTTGATTATGGGCTAATGTCTTGGTTCATTTCTAATAAACTAAAAATTGGGCCTATTTTGATATGATGGACCATCTTTATTTTATTGGGACAATTTAATTTTGTGGTGAAGATGATAAGAATTGTTGTTAGGCTCAATTAACAGATCAAGGTGATGGATTATTTTGCAAGATCAATTAATTTGAGCCTCTTTTGATTATTTAAGGCATTTTAGACTACCTTTCAATTTTAGGCCAAATTATTTTTGAGGTTTTGGGCCTATTTGTTGAGAAAATTATATTAAATTATAATTCAATTTGAGCTTCTTAAATTTTTTAGCTTGTTTTGAATTTTAATTTATTGTGTGCTCATATTTAATTGTCTAAGTATTACAATTTATTTATGATATATGAGCCCTTCCAGTTTCATAATATGCTTAATCATATTATGCTTTGCATTGCTATGAATATGCCTATAGAATATCAAATTTAAGTATCCCTTAGTGCCTCTAGAAATGATTTTGCATATTATTATTTCTTGCTTATGTCAAATCAAAAGACACATTAAAGAATCCTAAGTACCTCTCGGCAACGGCTCTTTATGCCTTATAGAAATCCCTGAAGGATAAAATTTGCCTATCAAATATTAATGGTTCTTTTTAAAAATCAAAATTTGCCTACCGAGACCTTGTTTTCTTTTCCATATCACCGTATTTCCCGTGAGTGTAGACGCACCACCAATTGGTGCAAATCTATGATGCATGACCAATTGGCTCTGTTCTGGTGCCCGAAGCACACAAATGTCACTTACTGCGGAAGAATACGAGAAAGAGAGCAGCAGTGGCAACAACAAACAGTCCCGTAATAAAAGGCAAAAATGACCCCACTTGACGATAAGCAACCACAAAGTCTTAACTTTGGCCCGACAGCAAGTTACGCTTTACATATGGGTGTAAGAGGCGCTGGTCACTGCGTGACACACCCCGAAGCATTTTGTTGAAACCTATGTGAACAAGCACATTGTTGAATCCAAATAAGTTGCATTACCTAAAGTAACCGCTCTTATTTGTCAAATTGATGACCTACTATCCTATCCTCCAACAAATTCTTGATAAGGTTTCTTTTGTGGGCTCCGGTAGAGCATCATTTTTTTTATAAACAAAAAAGATTAAGTCCGTTGGTTTTCTTGGCAAAATCAGACCTTATCATAACCCAAAATTTATATCTATCCCAGAAGTGATTGGCTCTTCCTCTGTAAATTACAATAGTAGTTCTGTTGCCATATCCTCGATATTTTGAACGGGTGCATGATATATGTTCAGTTGAAGATCACTGTCCCTCAATGGTGATAGTTCATCCCATATGAATGATCATCAGTAAGATCATTAATGATAAGAGGAATGAGAAATTCAAAATTCTCTCTTAATGTTGTATACATCTAAGTCAAACCAAATTATCCACATCATCTTATACGATATTCCTAGCTTTAATTTTATTAAAGCTATTTTTGGCACTTTTAAAGACTCATACCGTACTTATGATTATCTTTTGGTGTGTCAAAATGTTATGATAAAAGACCCACACAGGTATTGATGTTTTTGGGGACGTCATACTTGATATATTCAAATCTAGCTCACTGTATATCAATATCAATCCCCCATGAACCTAGTACGTGTCAACATTTCCCATTCTGCGTTCCTAGTCTTAGTGTGCAGTCCGATTGTTATATCACCACCGTTTGCGTATCTGTATGGGCTATAAAACTCATATATTTACATAAGCCCATGATGAGGAATCAATAGATACGGTGACTGCATACTGAAGATCTGTTTCTCGGCATTAGGAGGAGATATACCCAAATATAAATGACGAGAAATCCCATTCAATGATATTCATTATAATCCACGTACTAGTAAGATTGAACTAGAAGTTCAGAAGATAATCTATTTGCAATATTAGCAAATAGTTTGCCAAATATATATACCGATAATGTATATATACACTGATCATGTTGATCATAAAGAAAAGTGGCAATGTCTTATTCATAATCCCCAAAATTGGACCAAATATGTTTATCTCGATACTCCTTGACGCCAGAAGCATAGGAGATCTATCAGTTTAAAAGATGTGAAACATAACTCTAGATCTAGCAAAGAAGCATTGTCACCTTTGCCTTAAAAGGGAATTATTATGTCCTAAAAACCATTTGTCCAAAAGACAAAAACCCTAGTAAGGTGCACCAAACAAACATAATACTAGGGATACGGAACAATCAGATCTTAATACTGGGAAATGTCAACGATCTGATTAAAAATTGTCATGATTTTTGGAGAAAATTTTAAAATTATCTACAACACATGCCTATATAATTGCTCATTTAAATAAACTGGATCCAGGTGAGATGCCAGAAGCATCCTCATTATTTAATATTTAAAGAAGCAATTAAGGCAAAGCTCGACTCGCTAAAACAGATTCTCTTGACAATACATACACCATTGAATAATAACCTTGTTGGTTACAAATGGATGTTTGTACGAAAGAGAAATGAAAACAATAAGGTGATATAACAACGAGTGTTTGTAGCATATGGGTTAACGCAGAAACCCTTGATTAATTTTAATCAAATCTCTCATGTACGATGACATTACATTCCACTATATAAGATAATTGGCAGTACAAACTTAGATATGCAGCTAATAAACGTTGTGACCATATGACAATAAGGTCACTGGACGGTATGGTCTTTATATGATCTTAGCACAGATCACAATTAACTGAGTAATTTTCTCCTAAAGTAGGAAAATGTAAAAATCAAAATATACCGTAGTACTTATTGAATCATAAAGAGTTTAATGGTATTAGCTCCAAAAATGAATTTTAGAAATTAAAGTATTTGGAAAACCAAGTATTATCTCGACTTGTAGATCGAGTATTCCCTTGAACTCATCACACTAACGGTTATATCTCTTGCAAAAGATAAGGAACCGTTTAGACTCAAAAATGATATTGAGGACACTTTAAGACCTTAAGTCCATTTCTTCATTATTGGAACACTACGAAAGAACCAGAAGTTCCGTGATCATATTAGGACTAACATTGTCCATACAATGAAATCACTTATAACACCTAGCGCTCCAAATATCATCTAGTAAACTTATGCAATAAACCACTGAGTGTTTCTCATAGATTATATTACTTGGTATTGACTCTTTTTTTCAAACTTGGTATTGTACTCTTTTTCCCTTAACTAAGTTTTTCCCATCGGGGGTTTTTTTTTTTCCCCACCGAGTTTTCTTAAGTTAAGGTTTTTAACGAGACAATCAGGAAGGTTGTTGTCTTCAGGGGGAGCAACAGCATACACAGAGATTATTGGTCCAGAAGACCACCAACTCTTGCAAATCCTGAAGATTAAACGCAACAAGTTATGGTTGTACTCTTTTCCCTTAACTAAGTTTTTTTTCCACTGGGTTTTCTTAGTGTAAGGTTTTTATTGAGGCAACCAGGACTATATATGAATTTATAAATATCATGTACTCTTTTCTTTAACTAGGTTTTTCCCACGTGGTTTTCCTAGTGAAGTTTTTTAACGAGGCATGAAAGTATTTGAATATACCATTCATATATACCGTATACTCTTTTCTTGTCTGGTGTGCTGGTTGTACAACATATTCCTTCTACTGCTCAGCTCGCTAATCTTCTTACCAAGCCGCTCGGACGACACTTGTCCCTTCAGTTTCGGTCCAAGATTGGAGTCTCCGACGGATCCTCAATCTTGCGGGGGCGTGTTAAACCTATATGTGGCTGATATTTTCTACAGTTATTTATCTGTTCTAAATTTATTCCTGTAGACTAGTTTCTGTTGTAACTTATGCTACTTCTCCTCTATTGTATACTATTTATAGCCTGCTCATTTGATCATTAATGAACAAGATAGTTTTTACTCCATAGCTTTACATGCTATACCATGGACCAGGGTTCATATTGCATTGTGAACCTTGATACAAAAATTTTGTATCTTCATTAACACATTATATTCTGTACTTATAGTTAATGTGCATGTAAACAATTAACTTGATAATTGTTGACACATAATATGGTAACTACAAGCATGGTTGAAAAAATTGCTATGGGTTACTCGCGCGCCTAGGAGGAGATTAATCGGTGCCTAGGCACCCGTGTATTTATTTTATTTTATTTTTTAAAATTTGTTTAAATATTTTTAATTTTTTAAAGACTAATAATTATAAACTATATAATACTTCAATAATTAATACTAAAATATTAGATATTAACCTAAAAATTATTTAGAGTTCGAACAATTTAGAGTTATTTCACTCGGTCGATGTTGTTTTTGAGTAAAATAACTCATTTAAAAAAAAAAAAAGAATAATAGTTAATCGGCTGACTAGGCGACCTAGGAGGCCTAGGCAGGCTCTTAGGTGGCCTAGTCGAGCGCCTAGCCAACTGGCTGCCTAGACCAACGATTAAGAGAATAAGTTAGGTGGCCGGCCGGTGTCTAGCGCCTAGGCAGAGAGTAATTGAGACTTAGACGGGATTTTTGCAACACTGGCTACAAGTTCAGAAACTGTCAACATGTACAGAATGCATGTGCCAACTACATATACTGAAGATTATTTTTAGACCGGGTCTACAATGCAATGTAGACCCTGGTTCATGGTATAATTTGCCCCTAATTTTTATTGATTTTTTGGGCTCTTATCTTAGAAATGTTGGAATTCTAGATATTTATGTCCTGATGTCTAGAAATTTGCTGAATGCTTACGGATTTGTATATGTTTATTATACATAGATCGATGCTTGAATTGAATGAGTTAATAACTAGATTTTTTAATATAAAATTTTGATATCTCGTACAACCTAATGACCTTCTTTGCGATTATGTTATATCTGTTTTCTCCTTGGCATATTTGTATATTCGAGCTATATAGTTTATCAAGCTGAAAATTCTTTATTTCTTTACCAACTTGATACCTGGCCTTTCTTTAGTACGTAATATGCCCAATTGATTTTTTTCATTGGAGAAACATGACGGACGATATAGGATATTGGTGTTTGGTCTACTTGAATACTTAGCTTAATTTAATTTGTTAGGCATATATCCATGATGTGAATGAAGCATTTTTCTTACTTTTTTTGTTTTCTCATATTTGGTTTTGTGGTCAAAATTTCGTTATCAGCTAAATAAACGCATTCCCATGAGTATTAGTCGTGATTAATTAAGAGCAAACTCTAAAGCCTAGAACGAGATTATCCCAATGTGCTTATTAATGCATTGTTCTTTGTTGTTTTATAAATACCTATTTATGCATTTAGACTTTGTAAACTTATATCTTTGTTATAGCGTGGCTTTGTTATATTATTGTATCATTAAATTACGTTATTTAAAATTATTATATGTAATCATTATACTCCACTCCACAAGTGACGATTCTCCTTGGGCCAGCTCCTGTGCCTCTCGGAGCGAACGTGGGTGGACCCCGGACCGTTAAACGGACGGAGAGAAAGACTCTGTAAATTTACCAAAAAAAAAAAATTATACTCCACTCCACTCCACTCCCATCATCGGAAGGAATTCACTAGCTATATTCACCTCTGGTATAAAAATACAATGAATTGGATCAAATGCTTTGTTCACATTAAAGCCAGCATTGATCATAGGATTTCACAACTTCCTTGTTACTCTCCCCTATCTATCCTTGGTAGAGAAATATAACACAACGAACAAAATTTCCTCCCACGTAACTAATAAGAGACTAAGTAAATTGATAATTTTTTTTTTCCTGTTGAGTAGCCTCTTTTTGAACTTGATATGATTAGCAATGAAAGTGTTTTGAATGCTTGTAGCTTGAACTTATCAATATATCTTTTGTGTCTCTTCTTTAAATCTTCAGGCTATTTAAAGATGAATGAGTGAACTTGTCTATTGGAGAATGAATAACAGGTTCAAATTGCCTTTGATGGGTTGAATTATTATATTACTCGCAAATTGATATGAAATTCCAGCTTTGTAGACTTCAAGATACTTTTAAATTTGGCATGTATCGTTCTTGAAAGTTTTGCAACATACTAAAAGCAGTAAGAGAATCAAATGAAAATGCTCGAACATCGACGGTGGCAGTGTGAAATTATATTCAGAGTGAACAGATTTCTTGTGTACATCAACATCTGGCTCTGATCTGTTTGTTGAGCTATTGAGTCAGCGTAATTTATATCATCCTAAATATTTTATCGGGTCAGAGTCTGAGGGCGTTTGGGGTTAGAGATTCATTCTTGGTAGAAGAGTATGATAAAGCTCAAAAGAAAATAAATGAGATTGCTCCCACGGGTGACACCCACGCTCCGAGGTCAATCTTTCTTTCAGACAGTGTTTAGCTTTTTTGAGAATCTTTGTAACATATAATATATGTATAATATTAAACAGGATGTCCCCTTTTCCGGTTAAAAGTTTGACACGGACGCATCATTGTGCCGTTCATCTCTGCCCGCATGTGCCCCGTGGGCCCCCTCTCCTAACATGCACATTATACAATATAATCTACTTAATATTTGACATAAAATAAGATTTAAAATATGTTTCAAATATAAGTTAAAGGTATTAGTTTTCTAAAACTCTCAAAATAGACTTCAATTCGCCAGTAGGATCAATCAATCCGACTATATAAATCTTAGTCTAAAATTAATGAGTTAATTAATTTGAAGATCAACCACATCGGAAAAAGCTAACCGCACAGGAATCCATATATATATATAGTGGTGCATTTCTCAACATTGAATGGTGTATACCGCACCGACCGCACGGGAAGGCGCGGCCACATTTGAATAAATAAATAAATATATATATATATATATATATATATATATTAAGTGCATGTCTTTTTTCTATTAAAAATATGTATTCCTTAATCTTAAATAAATGTTATTGTAAGAAAAGTAATGGATATCATTTTATAGACAATACTAGCAACATTATATGCGTGGCATTGTTCATTATTAAAATGATGATTATATTACCTAGGTTAAAGAAAATAAATAAATAAACAACAAACTTTAAAAAAAAACAATTTTTTTTATTTAATCATAGATTGAGTTAGTAAAAAAAATGTTTAATAGAGTACGCTAAAATTTAAGGAAAAAAAGTTGATAGAAAAATTTGTTCTATCTACCTTAGTTTTTAAATTAGTAGGGTATGCTTGCTTCAAAAAAAAAAAAAAATTTAATAAATAAACAATAGTAGGGTATGCTACTTCAAAAGTTAAAACACACACGCACAGTCGCACGCACTCATCCTCATATTTAATTATTTATATTGTAAAACATAATGTTTTATACGAAGTATCTCTTTATTTATATTGTAGAAACATAATGCTACCCTGTAACTGGGCGTTTGGTTGGGAAGAGGGAATTAGGGGAGAAAAGAATTGTGATTCGGTGGAATTGTAATTTAATGAATAAAGTTAGAATTGAAATTACAATGTTTGGTATGCAGAAATAGGAGTACAGTGAATTGAAAGGTAAGAAGAGATAAAATGACTAAAATGTCCTTATGTTGTGGTAGATGTTGTAGTAGTAGTAGTAGTAATAATAATAATAATAATAATTCTTTGAAAATAATAATAATAATAATTCTTTCAAATTTAAAAAAAAAAAAAAAAAAAAAAAAAAAAAAAAAAAAGACAAGATATGGGAGGAGGGGCAAAATTATTTTTACACCAACAAATTACGCATCCTCTCCACCGAATTGCAATTCCGCGAAATTGCAATTCTCTCCAACCAAACAGCCATTAATTTTAATTTACAATAACGATACACAATTTTCTCTATTCCGCACTTAACTTGTTTCTGAGTATGCCAAAAATTAAGATTCATGAAGTTCTAAATGAAAAATGTCAGGAAACTCACAATTTGGTAGAAGACATTGAAGCAAAGACAAAGTTTTGTATGAAATTCTAAAAAGTACCACAATAATTCTTTGAAATCTTAATTTCAAAATGAGAATTATATAATTTACTTATTGAGATAGAGATAAAAGTTACAGAAATATATTTGTAGAATATAAAAAATTTAGGGGCGGGCATATCGGTTCGACTTATCCGAACTGAACAGTTATGTTTTGATTTATTATTAAAAATTGATTGATTTTATATTTTATAAACCAAATGGTTTCGGTTTGGTTCAGTTAAAAATCGAATCAAACCGAAAAAATGAATGGTTTTATATTTTTTTCAATACTATTGACTCTATTACAATGCAGTATCTGTTTATACTTACTCAACCTACTGAACCACAAAGAACCAATGCCCCACTGGGAATCAAACCTGTGACCTCTCATCTCACTTAGGAGGGTCACAACTATGTCGCTTGACCACAAGGCCTTTGACTGAATGAATGGTTATATATATATATATATATATTAAATAATTATATATTTTATTTATATCCAAATGCTTTTATATTTACAAATTCACCCAAATGTATATACTAAATCTTAGAATCTCTAAATCAAATTTTCACAATTGTTCTTTGTTCTCAATTTTTCTTTGCGAGTTTGTGATGTTGTTGTCGGATGGAAGACGCGGGTAGAGAAGTCGGTCCGGTTTGGACTTATTTTAGATTGAAAAAATTAAAATATACATTGTTGACTTGTTGTTTAGATTTTCAAATTTAAATTATTAGTGAAAATAAATAAATAATTATGTGCACAAATGAACTAGCTAGGGAATGTTTGTGTTTTCAAACAGAACCAAAATCCAAGCCTAAACCGAACTATTTCAAACCGAATCGAAACCAAATCGAACTAAAATTTGAAAACGAATTGTTTCATTTTTTCAAAATCGAAAAAACTGAAAACAAATCAATCCCAAAAAAAAAAAAAAAAGAATTGAAAATTGAAACGCGCACACCAAATTTTTTTGATAAAAGTGGCAAATAGATCACTAAATTTATCATTTTTGTGTAATTGGATCACTAAACTTAAAAGTGTATAATTAAATCATTAAACACGTAAAATATGTGTAATTTGGACCTTTTTTTTCTGGTAGAATCCAATCATATTCATTATATCGTATGTATCAAGAATTGTAATTTCCTCTATCATATTGGTTGTGATGAAATATTTAAATGTTTTCAACTTAAATTGTATAATAATAAATCATAAAAATATCTCGATTGCACATATTTTATTTGTTTGACGCACACTTTTTAAATTCTATGATCTAATTACTCAAAAATAATAGGTTCAGTAACCTATTTAACACTTGTTACTAAAAATTTTTAGCTAAATTTCAAATTGGATGCAAAATTAAAATTTTACAACTTTTTTCAAGTTATTAAAACATAATTTGAACAACAATATATATATGGTGGGTTTAATATTGGCAGTGATTATGACACTACTAACTGGGCATTGTTTTTCAAGGTTAGTTGTACTTTGACTTGAAAAAAAATTGAGTAAATTAGAAGAATGATGGATTTCGTTTTAAAGCTAATTAAAAATGCACAAAATTTAGTAAATTACTTTTTTGTTTAATTATTACGGAGTATCATTTATTTCCTCTTTGCCACCAAATTTTCCATCATAATTCATTTTAATCATATGCTGAAATGATTACAAAAGGATTGAATGGAATAATAGAGTTAATACCATAAATGGTCCTCTGACTATTATGCTAGTACTCCTTTTAGTCCTCGACTTCCAATTCGACCACAAATGGTCCTCTAATTTTCACTTTTGACCACAAATAGTCCTCCATTAAAATTTCTGTTAAATAGGTGTTAAGTCTAGGGGTATTATCGTCAAATAGATGTATATAATTGTCACAAAATAAAAATGTTTACAATTTTTCACCAACAAACATAATTGAAACAATTAACAAATATAAATACTCATAAATAAAAAGACAATATACATTATTCTCGTAATTATGCGTACAAAATGAAAATTTAATATTAGAGCTATCTGTTTTTAATTTAACGAACAGATTAAAATGGAAGAATTTTTTTAAAACTTGTTTCCATAATTTTCATGGTTGCTCATACATGACTGATTAATAGTTTTCACTTTTCATTAATGGATCAAACATTTTGTTTGGGACATAACTGAAGGTCGCCACCGTTGAATTAATATAATTAATCAAGTACAAATTGCGAACATTAATCATGAAATTTTATTTAATTTGTTCATTTATGTTATTTTGTCACGTCCATTTTGTTATTATATTTATAACTTAATAACCTAATGTTTATTAATGTTTGAAATTAATTATGGTGTCATATAATTCTAAAAAAGAAGTAATCATAATAATATTAATCAATTTGACGATATTACCCCTAGATTTAACACATATTTAACAGAAATTTTAACGGAAGACTATTTGTGGTCAAAAATAAAAGTCAGAGGACTATTTGTGGTCAAATTGAAAGTCGAGGACTAAAAGGAGTACTAGCCTAATAGTCAGAGGACCATTTGTGGTATTAACTCGGAATAATACAGTATTCTTCACAGTCAAACATAGAACTAATTTCCCACAGTCAAACATAGAAATAATAATTTCCCACAATCAAACATTTTGATTAGTAGACTGTTTCCCAAATTTAAAGTTGAATTCTTTGGCGGAAATTAATGATTCTTTAATATCATTGATCATATGGTCAAACGTAATGTTCTTTTTCATTGTCGTCTTCGTCATTCAAGATGAAGTTCATATAAGCCATGACCATTTTTATGTTTCAAAAAAAATAAAATTGCCTCCTTATTAAAAATTGAAAAACTGAAAAAAGCATGAATCCTCTTATAGAATATAAACCCTTAAATAATATTTAATTTGTCATACAATGCTGAATAAAGAAACAACAAAGATTCTGAAAGTGAGCTAGAAATTATAATCATCTCACAGATAAAAGAAATCCCAAAATTAAACCAGAAATCAACGGCGGCATAACTTTGTTACAATACCAAAAGGAGTCAATTTCAATTTTCATCCAATAAAAAAGAAAGGGATTAACCTTTTTACAGTGGATTAGAATACCTAAAAATGAGCACCACTGTAAAAAAAGATAAAAATTAACCACATCTCTATAGAACCCAGCAGAATACATTGATTTGAAGACTGTGTTCAAAGGATGGTAAAAATTACCCTAGGCGCTAAACCGGCCGGCCGGCTAA
>CP025659.1:38094979-38130843 GCA_003576665.1 Ipomoea trifida
TGATGATCTTGGTGCTCCTGACGATTCCCACCACCAGACTCAGTCCTCATCTCATGGTGCCATAGTCGAGGCTATCCATGTTCTTGAAGAAGAGTTGGTTGCCATCCATGCCGAGCAAAGAGACTGGCTTGCCTAGTGTCAAGATTGACAATATTCTGAAACGCTTCGTCGTGAAGACGCGGTGCATGTCGATGTTCCTTCTGAGGTTGCATCCTCTTCAGCCTCATCCTCGAATGAAGACTCACCAGCTTCCCCTTCTAGTTGATGGCTAGTCCATGGGTAAATTCTCTCGGTTTTGTCTTAGTAGATTTAATAATGTTGTTATTTTTCATGCAGTAGTATATCTGTAGTTGGTGGATAGAATCTGTGTCAGAAACTTATTACCTTTCCCATAACTTGATTTATCCATCACAAATTCGAGCCTTAAAATCCTACATTATTCTGTGTGCTCCGATTTGAGATACTTGTAATTTTTTGTTTGCGATTGCAATTGCTTTCTACTATATGCGCAAACACATTCCATATTATTGCTCAGTTGTCTTACTGGTGTATCATGTTTGTTTGGGCTGTACCTAGAAGAGGGCTACCCGTGCTTAATATGGTTCAAAAGGAGCCTGAGAAGAGTACGGTGTGAAAGCTATCTAGTGTACGTTTCACTTAGACGAGGGCTACCCGTACTTAATATGGTTCAAAAAGAACCTGAGAAGAGTCCGGTGTGAAATCTGTCTAATGTGATATCATTTTCGCGGCCTCTTTTCTGTACTCCATTGCTCCACCTCTGCCTCCAAACAACACATAAAGACTCTACCCTAACGTGATCTATTCCTACTAGCCCTTCATATCAATTCTATCTGCTGATTGCTTATGTATTGCTCGTGATTGAATTCCAACTTTATTATTTCACTAATGCTATGCTTAAGTTGCCTTTGGCACTTGTTTATCAAAAGGGGAGTATACGAAAGGATAGTGCGAAGCAAGCAAATCAGGGGGAGTATACAAAGGGGGAGTACAAAGTAAGGGGGGTCAGTTGTTTGATCAACATATGCCAAAGGGGGAGATTGTTGGTACAAAAATCATGTTATATATTTGGCATATATTGATCCATGAATGAAAGAAATATTTTAATGCATGCATACATGTGTGACACAAAATGAGTGGATATAATGCAATGCATGATATGAAAAAATGAGTGGAGCATATGAAGAATGGTGGATGGATCTGGCAAGTGGCAAAATCAAAGCTTATTCCTAAAATTTGTGTGAACCAGATTTTTTCCCTTTCCCACTTTCATGCTTAGTGTCTGAACATGGGATGGGAATTCCTAAAAACAAGGTTCCAAAAATACTATAAAAGGGGAACCTTGTAATGAGATTAAAGTGAAGTTTCAAGGAGTAACAATTCAAGAGTCACTGACTACACAAAAGAAACTTCAAAGGTTCGGGTCTAGAAACGAGTACTATATTTGGAGAAGCAGCTCCGCGCAGTACTAGTACACCTTGTGTCGAAATCCAGGTTGGCATACAATTTGTGTAATTGATAGATTAGCTCAAATTGTATTTAAAATTTTCTTACTGAGTTATTGTATAAGGTTGGCGTTAAAATAGGCGGTAGGCCTAGTTTTGTAAATCGTTGAACCTTGTACTTGTAAAAACCAGCGGGTTGATCTAGTGGAAAATTTGGGCGTGTGGCCCGCAGATTAGGAGTGTTCTCCGAACTGCGTTATTAAATTCGTGCGTTCATTATTTACATTATATCTATTAGGAGTATTATCAGGAGTAACTGTCTCTTGCCTAATTCCCTAGTTAAATATAGTGTTTATTCGTTGGTATTCTCACTACATACTTACAGTTAAGAAACACACACCAACAATGTTAAGAAACACACCACAGTGCATATTGTTGTGGTGGTGTTTCTTAACATTGAGTGGTGTATTTCGAGTGGTGTGAACCGCACGGCCCGCACGGGAAGGCCGGCCACACCTGAACATGACCCTATATATATATATATTATATATATATATATATATATATATATAATATATATATATATGCTTTCTCTCATTTTCTTCTTCTTCTTAACTTTTTTATCCCTTTTTATTAATACATAATAATAATTACCATAAATACTTATTAATAAATGTAAATTTATATTAGATAATTATATTAATTATTAAGAAAATATAATTTAATTGTACTATGGAAACATTATTTTTAATAATTTCGATTTAATAATATTATATCTTAGTTATAAAAATTCTACCTAATAATTTTAATATTACAAGAGACACAATAAATATTATAAATAATGTTTAATAATTGTCAAGTTGTATTTGGCAATAAAAACTAATACTTAATTATTAAGTCAATTATAAAAATTTTGTACCTATAGACACACTATTTTAATTATTTCAGTTTAATAATATTATATCTTATTTATAAAAATTTAAAGTAATACTTTTAGTACTACGGATGTGACTAAGGATTATCTTAATTATTAAGGATATGTATTTAGCTTGGTAATAAAAAGACTTCAAAAATATGAATTATAGTAGCATGGTACGTAATCAATTAGTAATACAATTATATTAGACAATCTAATTAATAATTTACTTTTTAAATTATTTTTAATGATAGAATAGTTTCCTAAAGTATATACAGAAATTATACTAATAATATAGTGTTAAAAGTATATATATATATATATATATATATATATATATATATATATATATATATATATATATATAAAGCCATAAAAGTGTCATAATAATTAAATGGAAGAATGAGAATATAATTTATTCTATAATAATATTATACCTTACACATAAAATAAGTATATTAGGCAATTATGTTAATTGATAACTAATATTTATTTACATTCATTTTGGCAGTTATTACAAAAAATTAATTTCTTATAAGTGCCGAAATTAATGTACCTAAATATTAATTATCTATTAGCAAAATTGCCTAATATACTTATTTATATTTAATGTATAATATTATTATTAGTACAAAATAAATTATATTTCCATTCTACCATTTAATTATTATGATACTTTTATGGTTATATATTTATTTATTTATACTTAAGGTATAATATTATAAGAACGTAGAAAATAAATTATTCTTTCTATTTTTTCTGTGTAATTACTATGATAATTTTATGCTACTTTCTCTCTATATATTTATATACTTAAAGAATAATGAAAGTATAATTACACAATATTTTTTTTACAAACATAATTACAGAATATTAGTTTAATTGACTAATATTTATTATGATAATTATAGTAATAATTACCATTACCATAATAATAATATAATACAATTATACATATATATATATATATATATATATATATATATATTATACTTAAAGTATATAAAATTATAATTGTACAATATTAGTATAATTACCTAATAATTATTATGGTAAGTAACTAAAATATTAATCACACATATATTAGAATAATTGACTAATAAGTGTGATGATAATTAAGCTAATAATTATATAAATATTAATATAATTATAATTAAACATGGGTCGTTAGATTTTTATTTTATAATTATACACACACACATAAACATGGGTGTGTTTGATTTTATTTTATAATTAAAATTAATTTTTTATTATATGTGAGAGAGAGAGAGATAGAGAGAGAGAAAACAAAATAAACAATCATTCATATTCTGATTATGATAATAATAATAATTATGCTAATTAAGTAATTATAAATACACAATATTAGTAGTATAGATTTAGCTAAACATGAGCTGTTGTATTTAGGTTTATAATAATTAGAATTAAATTATTTCTCTTTTTAACCATATTTATTTTAGTAATAATATAATTACACATAGATTTTTTCAAGATAATTGCAGACAAACGAATCATATATTGTTCAATTAATTGAGTGATACTTTTGCATTAATCTTAAAATCAGATAAATGTACACTTTCAAATATTAAAATTGTTTATAATTTCATTTTTATTTTATTGTCTAATTATATAATAAAAAAAATTTATTCGTGCATCGCACGTGTAAATTGAGATATGAGCGCATTTCAGATTGAGTGAGAGGGGGAACGGTCGTGGTAGAGGTGGGCAAATTATGCTATGGACCAGAGTCCACCTTGCAAGGTGGACTCGGGTCCATTCATAATTTTAGAACTCTATGTTTATCAATGTATTTTTTTTTAATGTTAATAAATAAATTAGCTTATCCAATGTATTTTTTTTTATTCTAAGCTATACAGTTTTCATCCGATCACCATATTATTTGCAAACATAATTATTTTACTCTAAGAAGTCTAACTATAACACGTTAAAAAAAATTAACTAAATTAATTACACAAATAAAACCCTAAGTAAAATAAAGTATAACCTAAAGAGCCAAATTTTGACATGTTTAGGTAGAATTATAGCTCTTAACATATTATACAGTCCAACTGTTACGCAAAAACACACAACAAATAAAACATGTCCAGAAACCAAACAGAAATAAGGTTAATCTATACACTTAAAAAACAGAGTACTATACATGCTTGCTTTCGAAATATCTTATAATTCATGAAGTACTAAGGTTCTGGATATTTTACTCCAGTAATTCTGAAATAAAGCACTAAAAAGTTGTAATTCTAGATAATTTACTTCATTAGTGATGTAAATTAAAATAAGTATAAAAATTTACAATAACAATATATAATATAGGGAAAAGGGTCAAATAAGCCTCCAACATTACCTAAGGAGTCAATTAGGCTCCTGAACATTTTAAAGTAGCAATTTAACCCATCAACATTGTATTTTTGACCGGAATCCCAATGACATGTGATCACATGTCATTAACATGTTTATGGACTTTTTTTTGCATCAAAATACAATGTTGATGGGTTAAATTGCTACTTTAAAATGTTCATGAGCCTAATTGACTCCTTAGGTAATGTTGGAGGGCTTATTTGACCATTTTCCCTATAATATACTATCAATGTCATCTACAAAAATGTTTTCAATAATGTGTAATTCAAAATAGTTACATTGATATACTATTATTTTTTCTTTTTATACAAAGATGACAAAATTGCTATAATATTAACACAGAAAATATATCATCCGTATAAATAATTTCTATAACTGAGTTGCTGGACAACGAGATAATTAGCCCAATTAATACAAATCATAAACATTGATATATAAAATGTCTAAAGTTTCAACACCGAATGCATATATATACACATTGGCTATTAATTAGGTAATTATTTGCTCAAATTCAAACAATGATAACATCAAAAAACATAATCGATCAAACTCAATTCTTCAATTGCACTATATAATATTCGATATTATAATTTACATAATTGTATATCGGTCTAAATATTCTAAACATATTATAGCAAATCCATTCCGTGCAACGCACGGGCGGAAATACTAGTATGAACAAAAAATCAAAACAAAAATTTAAAAGCACTAATCCAAACTTAAAAATCAAATTATAGTGAGTTATTGAAATAGTAAATGCTGATTTGGAAGAGTGAGAAATAGGAGAGAGAGGGAAATTGGTGATTCTGCAAATGCAAAGATATTTCGGTTCCCAATAAAAAAAAATTAAAGTTGGCTGCTGGTTGTGCGCGTTTGGCGCACAGCCGCGCCCATGCAGGCCTGACAGCAGCATGAATTAGTATATATTTATTTTATTTTCAATTTTATTTTGTTTTTTTATTCATCCCTCCCCATTTTCTCTTTCCTAATCACACTTACAAAAACTCTTCAATAACCGCTAAATATCCCCACCGATAAGGATGCTCTTACAACAACAACACAACACCAATGCGAAATATCCCACTGATAAGGATGCTCTTACAACAGCAACACAACACCAATGTCTTCGCCCTCTCTCTCGTGTTCGTACAGCAACAACACAGTGCTATCGTCGCCATTCCTCCACCTCTAGTGTACTCTCTCATTTCTTAAAATTAGATTCTAGTAATTAGGTAATTTAAAAAGTTCAATTTTTGTAATTAGCTAATCTTACCCATGATATTATAAATTCAAAAAAAATTTCACAAAATTTTCAACGTGAAAATTTGAATATAATTTTTAAAATGAGATTATAAAAATAGCATTTAATTATGACATTTAATCTGATAATAAAAATAGGCTTATAACCCCTGTAACACAGACCATTACTGTTATTATGAATATATAGAAGGAACGTTATGAATCTATTATAAAGTGGACGAAAATACATATGATGTACAAATTAATTTACAGATTTGATGTACATATGAAAATTTTCAAATATAATTTTTAAAATGAGATCGCAGATTTGAATCCGTAAAACAAAATTATAATAACTACAGTATCAATGCTGAACTTTATATATTCCTACTTTTAAAAATACAAGATTTAAATTTCCTAAATTTCGTATAAAATGACTAAATAAAAAAAAGTCTTATATAATTTAGGCAATCACATAATAATACTAGCCTTTAGTCATTTCGTTTCATTTTTAAACAATTTAAATATTGTTTTTTTTTTAAAATTTGTAAAATTAACAATAAAGTTTAGCATTGACGATTGTAATTATTATAATTGCTTTGTTTACAGGATTAAAATCTGTAATCTCATTTTAGCAATTATATTCAAATTTTTACGCTGAAAATTTAGTGATTTTTTTTTTCGAATTTATAATATATATCATGGGAAAGATTAGCTAATTATGAAAATTTAACTTTTTAAATTACCTAATTACTAGAATCTAATTTTTTTTAAAAGAGTAAGCCGTAATGTGATATTTGTAATTTTTAGTAAAAAACTAATACTTTTTAAAAGAAAGTTATGCTGCCTGAGTTGTCTTGTAAGTTATCTTTAAAATTTGACTTGTGTGAGTCACCTTTACCAGTAAACAACTGTATTTTTGTGTTGTCTGAGTTGCCTTTGCATACTGGCTGTCTTTGCTCCATGCCATGGTTATTTCAGATTTGTGATCATCATCAACGCTAAACACCATACGAAAGCGCACGAAGCATGCACGATCAGTTTGTAATCCATGGATCCGGAATGGGGTTCCAAGTTCCATCATCTTCGACTACTGCAGCTACCCACACCGACACTCCATAATCATAATTCAAAATCTAATGTGGTAATTTAATTATTTATTACAATTGTATTCATTTCTTAATCACATCAAATAAGTAAATGCACCTTAAAAGTTCTTATTTCAAAGGAAAATACTATGTACTAATTATCTATCCATAGAGCAATACTTTTGTTACATGCCTTCTTAGTATGTAATTGAATAAAATATTAACAAAAGAAAAAAAAATATAGTCGTTAAATAATGCCACCAACAGTTTTCAATAACTTTTCTCATGATTCTGGCATTTCAACATGAATTATTTGTTTAACCTTTATCATCTAAACACTTTTTTTTTTTGTTTAAAAAGGCATAATGGAAATGATCACTACTTGGCTTCCATATCACTCATCCATTCTATTTTAGGGTTTAGGGATCCTATTATTTTCTATTTGTTTGTACATTGTCGAAACAACTATTTTCCATTCAAATTTAAAAATAAAGATCAAAACATAAAACACATAAGCCTGGTGAATAACAATTCTTTGATTGTTTGTTGATGACGGCAATATAATCAATCATCTTTCACCATTTTGCTTTGTCTTTTAGCTCTGATCCTTTCCTGGCAACCACTACATAGAACACATAAGCATGCAGCAGGATGGCTGGTAAGAATTTGATTGTCTGTTTGCTGATTACGAAAGCGCACGAAGCGTGCACGATCAGCTTCGGAATGGGGTTCCATCATCGAAGGAGTTTAGAGAGTGCAGGCATTGCAAAGCTACGGAGACACCACAATGGCGTAAGGGGCCGATGGGGCTCAACACTATTTGCAACCCTGCGGTGTTCGATACCGCACTGGACGGCTGTTTTCGGAGTACCGACCGGCCAATAGTGCGACGTTTGTTCCTACGTTGCACTCCAGTTATCACCGGAAGGTTGTGGAAATGAGAAGGAAAGGTGATGAGGAAGCATCCATGGTGGATGAGGATTCTGTGAAGAGAGATGCTGAGGAAGAGAAGAAGAAGATGGAAGAAGCCAAAAAGTGAAATAGACTCAAAGTGTGTGGTATAACATAGCAAAAAATGAAATGAATCCAAAAAATGAAATTATAGTGATTTTGACTGAGACAATCTAAGCATGGGCTATAAATTAAAGTTTCTTGTAGTTTTATTGAAATTTGTGCTATGTGAATTAGCATTACATGAGAACTGTATTTTGTGTTGTCTGATTAATTAAACTTTATTGTAATATTATCTTTAAACTCGTGCTTGGTGTGTCACTGTTACATGACAATAGTATTTCGTATTGTCTGAATAGTCTTGTAACGTTATTTTAAAATTTGGACTGTATGTGTAGTAATCTTTACGTGACAACAACTGTATTATTGTGTTGTTTGAGTTGCGTTTGCATTGTGGCTGTCTTTGCTCCGTGCCATGGTTGAATATTCCCTCTTAACATCATCTGCAATTCTGCATACAATAAGTTTTCATAGTTATGGTTACTTCAATATTAAGTCTATTAAGTAACCTGGTGGGGTGGCAAGGTGACCCCCTATCGCCGTACCTGTTCATTATATGCTCGGAGGGTCTCTCGATCTTGCTTCAGCTGGCAGAGGCTCGAGGGGACATTCATGGTGTTAAAGTTGCTAGAGGTGCACCACCCGTATCACATCTTCTTTTCGCGGATGACACTCTCCTCTTCTTTAAGGCTAACCACAGGGAGGCTCAGGCTATCAAGGACGCCATCGACATATACTGTGGAGCTACAGGTCAAGCTATAAACTATGGAAAATCCAGTATCATGTTTAGTCCTAGTACGTCTACTGAGTTGAGGGAGACAGTAGCGTCTCTGCTGAATGTTCGTGTATCTGCTGATCTAGGGAAGTACCTTGGCCTACCTTCATTTTTGGGGCATAACAAGAATGCCACGTTCCAGTTTTTGGAGCAGAAACTGAAAGATAGACTTGACTCATGGCGTTATAGATTTGTTTCCAGGGCTGGAAAAGAGATTATACTCAAGTGTGTGGCGCAGGCCCTCCCAATTTTTGCCATGTCAATCTATGATCTATCTATTACCGAAGTCACTTTGTGATCGCATGGAGAAGACAATGAATCGTTTTTGGTGGGAAGGTGGGAGCTCAGGCAGCGGGGGAATCCATTGGTTAAGCTGGGAGAGACTGTGTAATCCGAAGCATTACGGTGGTCTGGGCTATAAGCGGATTCACGAATTTAATGTTGCATTACTGGCTAAGCAAGGGTGGCGTCTGTTATCTAATCCGGACTCCTTGGTTAGCAGACTGTTGAGTGCAAGGTATTATTCCAATGGGTCTTTTTTGGATGCTAAGCTAGGCTCTAATCCAAGTTATATTTGGCGGAGCATACTGGCAGGCCAAACACTACTGAGGGCGGGTGTGGTGCGACGGATTGGGGATGGAATGAGCTCTCTGATTTGGGGCACACCATGGTTGGCGGATGCTGACGACCCAAAACTCCATACTCCATGTATTGCATCTCTTGCACAAGCGACAGTAAGTGGATTACTGAATCAATCAGGCTCCTGGGACGAGGATGTAGTTAAAGATCTGTTCGAACCGTCGGATGTACCCAGGATACTGGCCACCCCAGTCTCACCCGACTCTTGTGATGAGTGGCGTTGGCGAGATGATATACGTGGTATCTACTCTGTTCGTCAAGGCTACCGACTACTCACGCCGATTTTTGCGCATGCAGATCCACAACTGCAATTTGTTGAGTGGAGGAAGTTATGGAAGCTGCCAGTTCCCCCAAAAGTCAAGAACTTTCTATGGAGGTGTATGAGGTATGTTCTGCCGGTTCGTGAGACGCTAAAGGCTAGACATGTGTGGGCAGGGGGTGGGTGTCCGTTATGCTCCTTTGATATGGAGACAATGGACCACCTATTTTGCTCATGCCCGGCTGTTGCTCAGGTTTGGCATGATTCTTCCATTGTACATCATGATAGCTTAATCATGCTTGTGAATGGTTGTTTGTGCAGCCCGAGTGCGAAGGAGGCGATTCATGTGGCGGCAAAACTCTGGCTTCTCTGGAAAGGTAAGCTCCTGTGCGTAGCAGACTTATTGAATCACGTTGTGCGGTTGTGTGACTTGTGGTTTTCGGAGTATAGTAGGGGCGAGGCTGCTGCTGGCGTCAATATGAGTGAAGTTGACTGGTCTCCGCCACCGCCTAATCGGTTAAAATGCAATGTGGATGCGGCAGTGTATGGGGATGGCGCTGGTTTTGGGCTGGTATTAAGGGATCACACTGGGACTTTCGTCTCAGCCTTTAATGCTCGCCTCAATTGTGGTAAGGACCCATACTTAGCGGAAGCCATGGCGATAAGGGAGGCACTATCGTGGTTGAAGAACAATGGTTACACCAATTTTATTTTAGAAACTGATTGTTTAAATTTCTGCTCTAGTTTTAATTCAAAGACTTTGGATTTGTCTTACGTAGGGTTAGTAATTAAGCAATGTCGTAGTATTGCCACTAACATTGGGAATGTGTCTATTCAACATGTCAGAAGGTCAGCGAATCATGTAGCTCATGTCTTAGCACGGGCAACAGGTTCTATGTCTGTCCTAGGGTTGTGGATGTCTGTTCCACCGGCCTGTATTGCTCATTTGGTTGGTTATTAATGCATTTATGTTTTACCCTTCAAAAAAAGAAAGTAACCTGGTGGGGTAGCTCAAGTGACAAGTGAGCTCTCGTTGTGGGGAGGTGTAAACATATGAACTAAACACTCCCTTATGTTATTAAACATGTCGCTTTGTAGTATAATGCTCGTATACATTAAGCTTTGTCATTACAGATATATAGAAGAAACATTATGATGAGTCTATTATAGAGTGAATGGAAATACACATGAAAATTTTCAAATATAATTTAATCCGTAAAACAAATTATAATAAGTACAGTTATCAATGCTAAACTTTATATATTTTTTCACTTTGAAAAATACAAGTTTTAAATTTCCTAAATTTCGTATACAAGGACTAAATAAAAAAAAAAAAAAGTTTTATACTCCGTACAATTTAGGCAATCACATAATAATAATAATACTAGCCTTTAGTCATTTCATTTGATTTTTAAACAATTTAAATATTGTATTTTTAAAATTTGTAAAATAAACAATAAAGTTTAGCATTGACAATCGTAATCTCGTACTCAAAAAAAAAATATCTATAATCTCATTTTAAAAATTATATTCTAATTTTCACCCTGAAAATTTAGTGAAATTTTTTTAAATTTATTATAATATCATGGATAAGATTAGCTAATTATGGAAATTTAACATTTCAAATTACCTAATTACTATAATCTAATTTTTTAAAAAGAGTAACATTTATATCAAATATTCATTATACTTCCACATTCACAAAATAATCAAAATCACAATCACAAAATAACATAAATTCGAAATAAATTGCTAAAAATCATAAAATACCACATTTATCAATATAATAATAAATTAATAATACACAAATAGAGTTAATTCCCAAAATGATCCTCTGACTATGGTCTTTTCTTAAATTGGTCCATTAACTTTTAATTGCAGACAAAATGGTCCTCTGACTTTTGAATTTTAAGCCAAAATGGTCATCCGTTAGCTTTGGGGGTTAAGTAAGTGTTAAAATGAAGGGTAAATTAAAACTGGATACCATCAAAATCCATTTACACTTGTTCATGATAGTGACATAGGTAAATACAAAGTCATATTTTGGGTTGTGCAAGCTGGGCTATAGTACAAGGCTCTGAATTTTAGAGGGCTCAATATTTAATTTTTACCTAGTTAGTTAATTAAGACATTTAAAAATAACAAGTTTGCAATTAATTTTAAAAGATTCTAAATGGAGAAACTGTAAAAATGCCAATTTATTGTATTTCAAATTGGAGATTAGAGGTTCTAATCTTGCTTGCTGATCCAACTTTGTGCATACACAACATTTTTTTAAAGAGCAAATATCAATTTTAGTCCCACTACTATTAGTAAAATGACAATTTTGGTCCATATGTTTCATTTCTACCAATTTTGGTCCCACGACTATTGTTTACTACCAATTTTGGTCCCACGACGGCTGTTTTAGTGCCAAAATTCATCGCGTCGGTCACTAATCCGTTTAAAACGTGCCAAAATCTAAAATTTTGAAGGTATTTTCGTTCTTTTCAACTCAATATTAAAATTTGAGCATGAATAAAAAGATTTAAGCCCTAAGATCAATCACAATTCACAATTCCCCTCCTCAAATTAAGGTAAAATGAGGAGAAAAACTGCGAATTTTGATCGGTTTTAGAACTTAAATCCATTTATTTATACTCAAATTAAGATATTAAGTTGAAAATGATGAAAATACGCTTAACAATTTTAGATTTTTGCACGCTTTAAACGGATGGGTGACGACGCGATAAACTTTGGCACTAAAACAATAGCCGTGGATGGAAATTAGTACTAAAACAATAGTCGTGAGACCAAAATTGGTAGAAATGAAACATGTGGACTAAAATTATCATTTTGCTAATAGTCGTGAGACCAAAATTGATATTTGCTCCTTTTTTAAAAATCCTTTTGTCTTTCTCTTTGTGCACATCATCATTTTACCACATTATTATTATTATTATTATTATTATTATTATTATTATTAAAAATTAAGGTATTGATTTTAAAGATTACGCATTTGGTAGGGCCCCATTTATTTACAAAACTGGGGCCACAAAAATCTAAAAATCAGCCCGGAGTAAATATATACTGAATAGTGTCCAGTCGTCGGCTTTAAATATGTTAAAATATTAAATATCTTATACGGCTACTTAATACAATATACGGTGGCATTTAAAATGCCATATACCTAAAATAAAATTAATAACTATGGGTCACACTTGTGTGAGACCGTCTCACGGATCCTTATTCGTGAGACGGATCGGGTCGGGTCAAAGCACTATGCAAATGTCATACTTATATGTGAAATTATTATACTTATATGCTCAAATATAACACTAATCAAGAATTCAATTTTTGTTACTTATTAGAGCAAAAGTAATACATTTTTCATAATAAGTAATGTTGACAAGTGCCCCTTACTTATAAGGGCAAATATAATACTTTTGTGGAAAAATGTAATACTTTTAAATCGAAATGTAAAAGTATTGTATTTTCCCTTAAAAGTATTACATTTACCCTTATAAGTAACAAAAATTTTATTCTTAATTAGTATTACATTTGAGCATATAAGTATGACATTTGTGCATATAAGTGTTACATTTGTATCTTGACCCGACCTGTCTCATGGTGAGACGGTCTCACACAAGTTTTTGCCAATAACTATATGACAGTTGTGGTATATAGTATCTATAAATAAAATCTATATACGGGATTCTGTATATAGTATCTGATAGTAAATATTACCCGATTTTACCACCCTGCACGTCCACACTCTGAATTTGTAGTCGGGTCAAAGTCAAACTGGAGTAAATGTCAAAATTAGCACTCAGGCCTATATAATGGCCATTTCCACACAAGGCAAGCCGGTTTTGATCTCTCACTAATGCTGGTTTATACAATGGTTAAACCAGCCGGTTTTTAAGTTGTAAGTATTTTGAAAACATTTGGCCATATCAGCTATAAATTCCATGCAATAATACCCTCGTCATAATAAATTGGCGGATATGTAAATTATTAATTAATAAAAATTGCAGGTTTTTAAGTTGTAAGTATTTTGAAATTTAAAAAGGTTATGGTATTTAATCTGTATATAAATTTGTAGATATTTTAATATTTTCTTGTAGTAAAATGGTTGTAATGACAAAATTATAAACATATTATCTTATACTTGCATGAACAGTTCAGTTGGTACTTGGGTGGTAGATTGTAAGAGTTACGACATTTAATGTGTTGAAATTTTTGTAGCAACAGAGTCATCGTAATTTTATTCTTCCACCATTATGTCGGACCGGGATGTTTGGAGTAAGAAATTTCATCTTTCATGGTCAAGAAATATATTACATAGTCAAGATATTAATTATACTGCACTAAAATCGTGTATTGTTTTCAAACAATATTAATTAGGGAGAGAGAGAGTAATTATAACGGAAGGATATGTAACTCCACATATATAGACTTAATTATTGGTCAGGCTAATCTTAAGAGCCACTGCAAAGGTAAATTGCGAGTCAGTCTACCGATCAAACCCTAGTCTGTTATGTTTGCAAAAAGGATCAGATCTAATTCAAACCTTCTATCATCTCGGGCTTTTTTTTGCCAATCATGTTTTCAACTCGAACCCCCACACTGTGATCTTCAGTTGTGACATCAAGTCAGACGACAAACCATTACGCTAAACTTTGAGCATTGAGGGATAACGTAACGGTGATAGGTAATTATTTTGTTTTAATGTAATTAATAATTATATATACAAATTTTATTTTTTTTATTTTATTTTATTTTATTTTTTTTTTTTTTTGTATACAGGTAACGGTGGTAGTTAATTAGAAGCGAAGTAAATGAAAAATGATGGGAGCATGGAAGTGAAAAGTCATGTTAGTGAAGTGTGGTTCTCATCGATGTTCAATTCTTGCTTGCTTTCTTTCTTTTTCTTGTGAAATCATCACCTCTTCATAATTAAGCATTGTTTGCCTGTTGGCAGACATATTAGGTTTCCCGGCCTAAGTAGATCTCCGCCGCTCGTTCAGATCACTCATCATCTGCACGGCTCAATGTTTGTTCATGTGTACAGTGTACTGTCAGCAACTTTTTTTTTCCCCACTCGAAATGGACAAAAATAATTTTGTTGGTTTCATTTAAAAAAAAAAAACTACAAATCGCATAATATTAATTTTTTTTGAATATGTTAAAATGAAATAAAATTATATATTATGCTTGCAATTTAGAGTCTACATTTGATCTTTCAAATCTTAAAACTTATAGCTGGCAAAATCTCATATGACGCCGTCTCATGAATTTTTATTTGTGAGACAATGGATAGTATTTTTCGTAAAAATTACACTTTTCATTATAAATATTATAGTTTCCTTCATAAGTAATTCTTCAATTATTAAATATTACATTTTGATTTAAAAATATTACGTTTCTCTTCAAAAGTATCACATTTTTCTTAATACAGGTAAATATTACATTTTTCCTTATAAATAAGGAAAAATAACACTTTTTCTCCCTGAGCTATATACTTATAACATTTTCCCCTGAATTATTCATGTATTCATATTTGCCACCTCAATTAATATTCTAAAAGTGATAGTTTTCCTCCTGATATGTTAAATGAACATTTTTACCCATAAAATAAATATTTCATTAATTTTTATTATCCAACAAATTATGATCACAGTTTGGTTCAAACTGAATAAACACTATAGCAACCAAATCGAAAAGTTTCGGTTACAATTTAGAATCGGAACCCGATATTTGGATTTCAATTTATTAAAATTGCGAATCGGGACAGCCAGTTCCAGGTTCAAACTGAAAAAATAGAATATATTAATTGTTAAATTTAGACTATTTTAAAACTAAAAAAAAATTTAAAAAAGTTTGAACCAACGGTTCAAACTGGATCTAGAACCGTGAACCGACGGTTCAAAATCATAACTGAATTGCGACCATATCTACTTATACGTGAGAATAAGAATAAATGCGAAAAGGAACATACACTATTTGCAAATATTATAATTCTAATTTTAAGCTAGTACTAGTAGTTGTTCCTATTTTGAACTGCCCGGCCATTTCACAGTTTAGGGTCGAGTTTTTTCGATTCGCAATTTTAATAAACTGAAACCCAAATATTGGGTTATGGTTCTGAATCATAATCAAAATACATTTCAGCTCGAACCAAACTGTGGTCATCCCTTCATATAAGCAATAATTTGTTGGAGAAGAAATATAAATGAAATATTTATTTTAAGGGTAAAAATGTCAATTTAATATATCAGGGAAAAAAACAGTCACTTTTAGAATAATTTAGGGCGGCTAATATGGATACATGAATAATTCAAGGAATAAGAGTGCTATAAGCATATAACTAGTATTTTTGCCCGTGCGTTGCACGGAATGGATTTGTTATAATTTTTGAAGAATATTTGGATCGATATACAATTATATAAATTATATCATCGAATATTATATAGCTCAATTGATGAAATTGGTCGAATTGATTATGTTTTCTGATGTTTTCCTTGCTTGAATTAAAGTAAATAATTGTCCAATTATCAATGCGATGTATGGATAAATTTTTTTATTAAACATTTAGATAATAAAAATAAAGAGTACTAAAAAAAAAAGATAATAAAAATAAAGAATACTCAAAAAAAAAGATAATAAAAATAAAGATGAAATTATAAAAAAAATTATAATATTTAACATGTACATTTATTTGATTATAAGATTAGCGCAAAAGTATTACTCAATTAATTGAATAATACATGACTTGTTTATCTACAATTATCTTAAAAAGATCGATATGTAATATGACTTATGTAATTATATTATTACTAAAATAAATATGAAAAAAATGAGAAATAATCTATTTATAATTATTATAAAAATAAATTTAACGACCGATGTTTAGCTTAATTACCATAATCATTATTAGGCAATTACACTGATATATGTGCAATTATACTTTTATACCTTATGTATATTCATTTTCACCATATCGCATTTAATTTTTTCTTCCTCATCTATATTCAAATAAATTAATTTTAATTATTATAAAAAAAATCTAACAACCCATGTTTAATTAATTTTTTAAAGTTTAAATAATTTAAAGTTTTTAAAAGGGAAGTGTAATTAATTTTTTTTAAAGTTTTTTAACTAATTTTCAATAAATTAGTAATATCTTTCCTTTTTTTTTTTTTTTTTTCACTTTGCCTAGTTTTCGTCTCCTTTTTCATTAGGATCTTTTTATATTTTCAATCAATTAGAAAAATTAGCTTTTCTTTTCCGTTTTATCTTTACTATTGTTTGCGCGGAAATTTCATAAAGGCCGATTTTATTTTCATTAAATAGTAGTATAGATATAGAAGTATAAATATTTATTATTATTATGGTGTAAATAATAATTATTATTATATGGTTTAATTATTCTTAGAATTTGGTAATAAATTTTTACTTAAACTTTATTAATTTATTTTATCAATTAATTAATAATATGTTTGTGCCGGAAAGTTGAAGGGGGTTTTATAACTTTTGTTAATAGTGTTGATACGTGAATATAAAAACAATATTACCAATTAATAGATATTAGTTAATTTCCATTTTACATTTTCTTACCAAATAAGTTTTATTAATTATTTGACCAATAAAATATTTAATTAATTGACCTCAAAAGTTTGGGCGGAAAAATGAAATCGAAGAATTTTACTTTTATATATAAGTATAGATAGATTATATAAAGCTTATGAAATAAAGTCATTACAGGTATACATCAATCAATAATAATTTTATTTGGTAAGCTTTATATATATATATATATATATATATATATATATATATATATATATATATTATATACATATACATATATAATATTTCCAATACTATAATACATCATATAGTAATTTGATTGTTGGAATTTTTTCTTTTAATATTATCAACAGAGAAATTTAATTACTTACATTAACATAATATAGTAATATTTTTTTAATACTATAATATACATCATATAGTAATTTGATTGTTGGAATTTGTTTTTAATATTATCATGAGAGGATTTTTAATTATGTACATTAACATAATATATTAATATTTTTTGTGAATACTATAATATACATCATATAGTAATTTGATTGTTGGAATTTTTTTTGAATATTATCGTGAGAGGAATTTAATTACGTACATTAACATAATATAGTAATATTTTTTAAATACTATAATATACATCATATAGTAATTAGATTGTTGGAATTTTTTTTGAATATTATCATGAGATGAATTTAAACATAATATAGTAATATTTTTTTGAATACTATAATATACATCATATAATAATTTGATTGTTGGAAATTTTTTTGAATATTGTCATGAAGAATTTAATTACGTACATTGACATATATATGGTTATTTTTTTTGAATATAAAATATAAATCATATAATAATTTGATTGTTGGAATTTTTTCTTTTAATATTATCATGAGAGAGATTTAATTACGTACATTAACATAGTAATCTATATATATATATATATATATATATATATATATATATATATATATATAATACGCAAGATTAATATATTCATATAGGAATTGAATTGATTAAAATATTACATTAATTTCCGTGTATAATAAGGAATGGAATCATATTTTGAATATTTTGTCAATTTTAGCCATAAATAAGGAATGATAAAGAAGGCTCGAATTTCTGATAAGAAATTATTATATAATATTATGTTGACCGATTTCAAATTTTTTGGACTAAAATGAGCGGGAAAGGTAGCACTTCTGTTTTAATATATATATAGATTAAGGAAAAAAAAACGTGTCATTTTCCTTATAAATTATAATCAATTTATGAATGATTAGTATTACACTTTCCCTCGTAAGTATTACGTTTTTCCTAATAAGTAATAATCAATTAATTTATCAATGATTAATATTACACTTTTCTCATAAGTTATTCTTCAATCCTTAAATATTACATTTTGCATTTAATAAATTATACTTTTCTTTAAAAGTATATATAACATTTTTCTCCGATCCCATAATAATCATCAATTTGTTTTTGATTAGTATTACATTTTATCTAAACCTGACCTGTGTCTATAAGTATTACATTTCATTATCTTCATTAAGTTTCCACTTAAATTGCATGAAATATTATATTTTTACTAAAAACATTCCTTAACACTTATTATATAACTATTTTTTCTTATGCGCGATGCGCAAAAAATAGGTGCCAATATTAGTATGTTATATTAAAATTTTAAATTTATTTAAATATGGGACGGCAGTGGTCCGCCGGCAAGCTCGTTCTGATCTTGGGCGCAGTACATTGGCCAAAAAAAATTTATTGGTTCGGCGTGACCTTAACAGCGCCAATTATTTTAATATAGTAAATAATAATAATAATAATAATAATAATAATAATAATAATAATAATAATAATAATAATAATAATAATAATAATAATAATAATAATAATAAACGTAAAATATTTTTATAAATTGGATATTTATATTTTAAAAAATAACTAACATATAACTCTAATATTTAATGTGTATATATTATTATTATTATTGAAGAAGATAAGAAAATATATGGTGGATGCATGTGCGTAGTGACAATAGTGGAAAAGATAACGGAAGTTATAACAGTAGGGGTATATTTGTCCAAAATATTATGTAGTACAACTTTTATAGCATAATGTACAAAAAAACTTAACGGAAAAAACGGACATAAATGAGGGGTTCATTCACACACTAATACAAAATTGATTATAAATATAGGACAATTCGCGTTCGGAGTTTCAACTCCGGACGCGTAAAGTAACGCGGTGACATTTTTGTAATTAAAATTGTCACTATTTAATTATTATTATTATTATTATTATTATTATTATTATTATTTTAAAAATAACGGACCATCTCCGTAGCGTTACACCATCGGCGTCCCAAGTAGAACTTCGCTGCCTATTTATTTATTTTTCCGTTGAGATGTTTAGATCTGAAATTTCAAAAATTCAAACACCATCGCCGCACACCACACCCATCTGCAACACATCGCCCTTCCCCACACCACACCCATCGCCGCACCACCATCGTCGCACCACCATAGCCTCCCGTCCACAGCCATCGCCGCCGTCCACAACCTCCGCCGACGTCCACAACAGCGTCCCCGTCGCCTCACGCCATCGCCTCACGCCTCACGCCTGGATCCAACGCCATCGCCTCAAGCCTCACGCCTCACTGTCCGTCGCCTCACGCCTGGATCCAACGCCGTCGTCGACACAGCCACTCGCCGCCGTCGCCCCTGTTGCCCTCGTCGTGGGCCAACTGCTTCGCCCCCGGAATCGCGCTGCTTGTCTCAATGTTTTGGATTTACAGGTACAGTATAATGATTTAATCTTGATGTTTCTTACCTTCAAAAAAAAAATCTTGATGTTTTACTGTTTACATAACATTGAATTTGCTCCCCTTGGCTACATCTGCACCTAGAGTATGTTACGTATTTCTTTTTATTTCTTGAATTCGATTTTCTTTTATAGTTTAATATGTCACCTCCTTAAATCCCTAAAAGACCGGATTAAGAATCCCTAAAATCCCTAAATTACTAGATTAGTATTAGGAGACCATACTTGTGCTATTGAATTTCCTAGTTGAATTTCTTTAGAGTTGGTTTTCTTGCATGTGTTCAATGTTCAAGCCTTTCAATACTGCAGTAAAGGGATCATATTGAAAACCATTTTTATGTACCAATTTGCTATTAAAAACATTTTTTGGTGTGTTTTTCATGTAACAGGCTTAAATGTTCTAAATAAATTTTTTTTGTAATCATTCCCTTGATTAAGGAAGTTTTTTTATCTGATTACATTTTAATATTGTGTGCAATATGCTTCTAGAAACTTTCTTCCAACTGTTCCAAGGGCAGAAGAGGCTTTTTATATACACAGTAAACTGAATTTTCGTGTTGATCTTTGGCGTTAACTGGTCAACATATTTCCTTTAGTTGTTACATTAACTACCAAGATGTTAATGTGTAATTATTACAAAATATGTTACCCACTAATTTTATTGACCATTGTGATTTCTTTCTGTAAATGGAATCTTCTGATTATATCCTAGTTCAACTTTTCTTCTATTTTCTTTTTTTCCATTTCATTTTGTTCTGTTTTTAAGCAAGTTGAGTCTTTCCTGTTAAATGTGAAGCAAGCACCAGCCAAGTCCATGCACTGATTGTGGAGAAATTTATTAGGCATCCTGATACTGATGTGAAGGTTGCAGTTGCTTTTTGCTTAAGTGAGATTACCAGGATTAGTGCACCAGATGCTCCATATGATGATGTAAAGATGAAGGTACCAAACATCACACTATTTCCTATTTTTTATTTCTCCCTTCATAAAATTCCAATTAATAGTCTCAATTTTTGAGAATTTATATGATGATTTGAGCAAATCATTCAATAAGAGGGTTCTTGAAACTTTTGCAAAGGTTAGGTCATGTGTTATCATGTTGGATCTGGAATGCGATGGACTTGTCATTGAGATGTTTCAACACTTCTTTTCTTTAAGACCATTAGGTATATCTTCTGGCTCATGATGCCTTTGTGTGTGTGTGTGTGTCTGTGTTTTTTTACTTAAATTTATTATTGTTGTTATTTTGATTACTAAAAATACAAGTTCCAAATATTTGATCTAGTGAACCTTTCTTGTATTTATTTTTTTGGTGGCATTTTTAATTACGTGGATACTTATATTCTCAATAAGCCTATGCTTACTTGAACATATCCTTTATGCAAAAAAGAGGATGTAGTATTTGTTGAAACTTGCCTGTCAATGCCATCATAGAACAGTTTCCTATATTTGTTTATGGTTTGTAATTTTGTATAAACTGATCTCATAAAATTCTAACAATGCATTTTCAAAAATAAAAAATAAAAAAATCTAACAATGCACTATGGAGAACTGAAATGTGTTTATATGCAAAAATTTTAAGAAAATTACTGTAAGTGTTGATAATTTATTGATTCATTTTTGCAGATTTGACTGTATTTAAGATAAGAGTTATGATGGTACTAAGAGGTTTCATACTGATGGAAGTGAAGTTTTCTAACTGCTCTTTGCTCTATATTCAACCTACAGAGATTCTTATCCTGATAACGTCTTCTCATCCATGGGATTAATGAGTCTTATAATAGAAGAAAGCAAAGATGCATCTGTGGAGTTGCTTACCCAGCTATTGGCTAGTGTGAAAAAGGTCGGCAAGGTCTAGTCTTTGTTTCCTAAATTCTTTATTGGGTAGTCCTTGACTATTTCTGATTGTTTACCATCTTCCAGGATATTATGCCAATTGGTAAAAGGTTGGGGGAGAAAGTGTTTGCAGACAGTGCATTGAAACTAAAGCCTTACTTGACACAAGCTGTAAAATCTTTGGATCTCTCTTTGCATGGATACAGTAAAGTTGTTACCTCAATACTGGAAGGAACTACTATAGTTGTTGAGCATAGTAGTGATCATACTTTGAAAAACCAATTGGTAAGGTAATCTCTTGTTTGGTTATCATAGTCTCTCTACATGGAATTTTGGAGTATTAAAAGAAGTTATTATCTCTTCATTGGGCTTCTTTATTGGCCTCCCTAAATCATCAAACTTTCAAGCAAAGCTGATGGATTAAAATTACTTTTTCCTTGATTGGACTTTTGGCTACACAATTTTTTGTTCCCCAGTTTCTTGGAGTTTGTTTCATGTGCTAACATCTTTTTTCATTGTGGATTTTGGTTAGACTGTTGGGAGTAAAGCAGCTACTGCATCTTCACATGAATCAAGCCAGGCATGTGGTTCATTTGTTGTACTTTTTTTTTGGGATATCAAATTTGAAAAGCTAGCAGGCTTATTGACAAGAATAGTTGATTTCCCTGGTAAATTTTTTGGGGCTCACTTTGTGCAACACAATGGAGTAGTTGCAATAATCAATCTCTTGTTTTATCAGAGGGCCGAGGACTCCCAAAAACATGTATGTTCTGAAGACGTCAGTCATGCTGTGAATACATCTCCCAAATCAATTACAAGCAATGGTTCTCGGACCAGGAATGGCGGGATTTCTGTGCAAATAAAATCTGTAAAAGAGACAGAGCATCATGGTCCTAGCAATCAACCAGCTACTGCAAAGGACACATCCAAGTCTGAGACTAATGACCCACATTCTGGGGAATCAGTAAAATCCTAACTCATGTACACAACTAACAGAATATTTCGACCATGCATTTTCAAGTATTCTTTTTAGTTTTTAAAATTCTCTCTTGGATAATTTTCTCTTTTTTATTGTTCATTATGTTTTTTTGGCTTTCTTTCTACAGGAGAACTTCTTTAAACTCTGTTTCAGATAGTTCCCTATATTTTAGCATGGTGTCTTCATGTGCGGTGTCCTTCCAGGAGAGGTAATAAAATCTCCTCAATATATTATGATTTTAGATTTACTTATTGATCTGATTCATTGATTCATTTTGTAGACAATAAAGTGCAGTGGGATCTAAATGTGGAGAGGGTATACTTGAGTTCAGGGAAACCCTTGGTATGTTTGTTCTTGTGACTTTTCTTTTTTACTGCTCATATTTTGCATCCTCTTCTCTTTTTCTTGGTTAAATTTTTTTTTTTTACTACTCATGTTTTTTTTTTTTTTTTTTGGTGTTCTTTCTATGTATTTTTAAGTTCGTTTTACAATTAGTACTTATATTTTTATGTTATGCTCTATATAGTTGAGCAGGTTGAACTAAGTCTAAGTGGGAGGTATTAGGACTCTACACATTTGAGTCATATTACGAGTCTTAGTTCTAGTCATATTAGGAGGTATAAAAGAAAGAGCTTGAAGAATTAAACAGGGAAACTGATATGTTTTCTTGTGTTAATTACTTTTTAAAGTTATAGTTTTTTTTACGTTTTCTTTTTATATATTTTTTAGTTTTCGCTGCATATTTTAAAAGTTCGTAGATGTATTTTTATTGATTCTTTTATTTCCTTAGGTGTATTGACAGTATTTTAATCTGTTTTTCGCTATTTATTGTGTGTGTTTGTAGCTTTGTGTGTGTGTGTGTGTGTTGGTTTCTCTCTTCACTGTTCATTTTGTTTTATTTGACAATCTAGGTTTTTTAGTTTTCATTGCATATTTTCAAAGTTTATATTACAATTTAGTACTTATATTATTATTATTATTATTATTTTCACTAGGCCACCCTTATTTTATTTTTGTTTAAAATGATTTTCATCTTATTCGACTAGTGTAGTCACATAGAGGTGAATATTAACATCCTGGACTTCTAAATTAGGGATTGGATATTACTTATCATAAAAAGCAAAAAAAATAATTAGGGAGATTACTAGATTAGTATTAAGAGACCATACTTGTGCTATTGAATTTCCTAGTTGAATTTCTTTAGAGTTGGTTTTCTTGCATGTGTTCAATGTTCAAGTCTTTCAATACTGCAGTAAAGGGATCATATTGAAAACCATTTTTAAGTACCAATTTGCTATTAAAAACATTTTTTGGTGTGTTTTTCATGTAACAGGCTTAAATGTTGGTCTGAATAATTTTTTTTTGTAATCATTCCCTTGATTAAGGAAGTTTTTTTTATCTGATTACATTTTAATATTGTGTGCAATATGCTTCTAGAAACTTTCTTCCAACTGTTCCAAGGGCAGAAGAGGCTTTTTATATACACAGTAAACTGAATTTTCGTGTTGATCTTTGGCGTTAACTGGTCAGCATATTTCCTTTAGTTGTTACATTAACTACCAAGATGTTAATGTAATTATTATAAAATACATGTCACCTAGTAATTTTATTCAGCATTGTGATTTCTTTCTGTAAATGGAATCTTCTGATTATATCCTAGTTCAACTTTTCTTCTATTTTCTTTTTTTCCATTTCATTTTGTTCTGTTTTTAAGCAAGTTGAGTCTTTCCTGTTAAAAGTGAAGCAAGCACCAGTCAAGTCCTGATGCTGATGTGAAGGTTGCAGTTGAGAGCTGAAATATGGAGAGCTTAAATTTGTTTTTTATATACACAGTTCTAACAATGCACTATGGAGAGCTGAAATTTGTTTATATGCACAATGGGGGTGCAAGAGTTGGTTAGTTACTTCTTATTTTATTTTATTTTATAAATTTTAAGAAAATTACTGTAAGTGTTAATAATTAAGCGAAGATGTATCTTTGGAGTTGCTTACCCAGCTATTGGCTAGTGTGAAAAAGGACAGCAAGGTCTAGTCTTTGTTTCCTAAATTCTTTATTGGGTAGTCCTTGACTATTATTTCTGATTGTTTATCATCTTCCAGGATATTATGCCAATTGGTAAAAGGTTGGGGGAGAAAGTGTTTGCAGACATTGCATTGAAACTAAAGCCTTACTTGACACAAGCTGTAAAATCTTTGGATCTCTCTTTGCATGAATACAGTAAAGTTGTTACGTCAATGCTGGAAGGAACTACTATAGTTGTTGAGCATAGTAGTGATCATACTTTGAAAAACCAATTGGTAAGTTAATCTCTTGTTGGGTTATTATAGTCTCTCTACATGGAATTTTGGAGTATTAAAAAAAGAAATTATCTCTTATTGGAACTAATATTTGTTTTTTCATGAATGCAGCTAAATCTAAGGTATCAAAAGCAATATTTGATACCACACCAGATAAGCTAAGGTATCAAAAATTCTCTGAAACTTTAGTTTTTTTTTTTATCCTCAAAAGCTCCTAGCCATTATCTATATTAACTTTACGGATTTGCCTGATGGTTTGTGTGGTAGACAATAAAGTGCAGGTGCAGTGAGACTAAATGTGCAGAGGGTATACTTGAGTTCAAAGGAAACCTTTGTATTGTTTATTCTTCTAACTTTTTTTTTTTTTTTTTAATTTTTTATTGCTCATGCTTTTACTTTTCATATTTTGCATCGTCTTCTCTTTTCTCTTGGTTGTTTTTTTTTTTTTTCCTGCCCATGCTTTGTTTTTTGTTATTTTGTTGTTTTTTTTTTCCTTTTCTTTTTGTTCTTTCTACGTATTTTTAGGCTTGTTTATTTTTATGGTCGTTTTACAATTTAGTACTTAAGTCTAAATGGGAGGTATAAAAGAAAGAGCTTAAAGAATTAAGTAGGAAAATAGATAAAAAATTAACAGGTAAATCACCTTTTGTCATTTATTACATTCTAAAAAAAAATTTATTAGTTGCATTTAAATGTTTTTCATGTGTTACTTTTTACAGTTATAGTTTTTTATGCTTTCTTTCTATGTATTTTATAGTTTTCTATGTATTTTATAGTTTTGCCTGTGTATTTTATAAGTTTGTAGATGTATTTTTATTGATTAGTTTATTTCTTTTAAAAGTATTGACAATATTTTTAATATTTTTATAAATTCAATTACTCTCTTGTTAACAAGTCACTTAAGCCTAAACCCTAAACACACCATAAACCACTAACGCTAAACCCCCCCCCCCCCCCCTAACCCTAAGAGCCTAAACCCATTAAAGCATAAAATCATTAACCATAGACCATAAACCCTAAACATTAAACCTTAATTCTTAAAACTTTAAACCATAAACCTTGCCCTAAACCCTAAACCTTAAATCTTAGAACTTTAAACCATAAACCTTGCCCCGAACCCTAAACACACCCTAAACTCTAAAGTATGCAACCCTATTCCTTGCAACCCAAAATCTTGTAACCCTCATGCATCCCAAAATCTTGTAACCCTCATGCAACCCTAAACACTAAACCTTGCAACCCTAAACTCTAAAGCATGCAACCCTAAACTCTAAACCTTGCAACCCTAAACCCTAAACCTTGCAACCCTTACCCTAAACCCTTTAATCCTTAAACCTTAAACTCTTAATCGTTGAACCCTAAACCCTAAACCAATCCTAAACTCTAAAGCATGCAACCCTTAAACCTTAAACCAACCCTAAACTCTAAAGCATGCATCCCAAACCTTAAACCCTTAAACCCTTAAACCCTAAACCTTGTAACCCTTAACCTTAAACTCTAAACCCTAAACCCTAAGCACCTAAACCTTAAAATTTTAAACCTATTTTGCAACTCTAAACCTTAAATCCTAAACCTTGCAACCCTTAACCCTAAGCCCTAAACACTAAACCTTGCAACCCTAAACCCTAAACTAACTCTAAACCCTAAAACCCAAAACCTTAATCATTCCAACCCTAACTTTGCAACCCTTGACCCTAAAATCCTAAACTCTAAACCTTAAACCCTAGATTCAAACTGTAAACCCTAAAACCTTAAATTTTAAACCTTTAACACCCTAAACCCTAAACCCTAAACCTTGAAACTCTTAATAGTTAACCCTTAACCTTAAACCCCGCGACCGCAAACCCTATTACTTGCAATCCTTAACCTTTAACCCTAAACCCTCAACCCTTAAACGCGAAACCATAAGACCTTGCCACCCATAACTATCTAAGTATTCAAGCAATCCAAGTCCCTTACTAGCTTTTAAGTACTTTTTTGAGAGATTCTTACTGTACTTATTTTCTTAGCCATCAAATTGTTTACTTAGCATCCTTTAGCCCCCTAACTTAGCTATTATGAGTAACAAAATAGCTAAAGTCGAACGTGACAATTGGTATCAGAGCCAAGAAAGTGATTTGGTTGCTAGTTCGTTGTGATGACCAACGTGGAAGATATTGTGTGTCTAACACAATGGAAGAATGAGGGAGGAGCTTGTTTCAACCAAATCAAGGCAAGGGAGGTTGGTGCTTTAGAACAAATCGTTGGGGAACTTGGAAGTAAACTCGAAATGGTGGTTTTCGAGGTTTGAATGAGGCTGACTTAGCTATTGCGAGAAAAACCTCAGCTAAGGCTGCACGTTACGTCGTTAGTGAGAACAAGTTCATTATACTAAAACCTTAAACCCTAAAACCCTAAATCCTAAACCTTAAAATTCTAAATCTTAAACCTTGAACCAAAACACTAAACCCTTAGACCCAAAACCCTAAAACACTAAACCCTAAACCTTGCAACCCTAAATCCCAAACCCTAAACCCTATCCCCTTAAGCCCTAAATCCTAAACCTTAAAATCCTAAATTCTAAATCCTAAACCTTGCAACTATAAACCTTATAAACCAAAACACAAAACCTTTAGACCCAAAACTCTAAACCCAAAACCCCAAACCTTTAAACCCTAAACCCTAAATCTTAAATCCTAAACCCTAAAATTTGCAACCCTAAACTCTAAAATCCTAAATCTTAAACCTTAAACCCTTAACCCTAAACCTAAATCATAAACCCTTGAACCCTAAACCCAAATATCTTAAACCTTAAACAATAAACACTAAAACTTTAACCTTAAAGCCTATAAATATTAAACTCTCTACCATAAACCCTAAACCCTAACGCCAAAAATCTTAAACCCTAAACCATAAACGCAAAACCCTTAACCCAAAATCCTCTATGCAACCCTCTACCCTAAACCCCAAACCTTTTAACCTTAAAGCATTAAACCCATCAACCTTGAACCCTAAACCCCCTTGTACTCCCCCTCCCTCCAAACACTAAACTCTAAACCCTTAACCCCTAAAAATTACCTAAACCTTAAAATCTTAAACCCTAAACCCCTAAACTTTCGTAAACCCTAAAACAACAAATCCTAAACCTTGCAACCCTAAACCCTAAAACACTAAACCTTAAACCTTGCAACCCTAAACCTTAAACGCTAAAACTCTAAACCCCTAAACCCTAAACCCAAAACTTTGTAACACTAAACCCCAAACCTTGCAACCCTTACCCTAGACCCTTAAGCCCTAAAAATCGCCTAAACCCATGAACCCTACACCCTAAACCATTGACCTAAACCTTAAATCGTAAACCCTAAACCCCTTAAAACTCGAAACCCTAAACTATGCAACCATCTACCCTAACACCAAACCTTTCAACCCTAAACCCTAAATCTTAAACCCTAAACCCTAAAACTCTAAACCTTAAACTTTGCAACCCTTAATCCTAAACTCTAAAATCCTAAACCGTAAATCGTAAACCCTTGGACCCCCTAAACCCTAGACCTAAACCTTAAATTGTAAACCATAAACCCAAATATCTTTAATCCTAAACCCTGAGTGCTAAAATCCTAAACCCCCTAATACTCGAAATCCTAAACTATGCAACCAACTATCCTAAACCCCAAACCTTTTAATCCTAAACCCAAAAACTCTAAACCCTAAACTTTGCAACCCTTAACCCTAATCTCTAAAACCCTAAACCTTAAACCCTTAAACCCTTAACCCTAACCCCTTAAAACTCGAAACCCTAAAGCAACCGAATACCCTAAACCCCAAACCTTTCAACCCTTAACACTAACCCCCACCAACCCTAAACACTAAACCCTAAATCCAAAGACCTAAACCTTAAATTGTAAACCCTAAACCCAAATATCTTAAATCCCTGAACGCTAAAATCCTAAACCCCCTAAAACTCATAACCATAAACTATGCAACCATCTACCCTAAACCCCAAACCTTTCAACCTTAAACCTTAAACCTTAAACCCTAAACTTTGTAACCCTTAACCCTAAACTCTAAAACCCTAAACCTTAAACCTTTACCCTTAAGCCTGAACCCTAAACCATAAATGCTAAAACCTAACCTGAAACCCTAAACTATGCAACCCTCTACCCTAAAGCCCAAACCTTTCAACCCTTAACCCTAAACCCCCTTGTACCCCCTAAACCCTAAATGCTAAACTCTAAACCCGTAAACCCTAAACCCTAAATACTTGAACCCCTAAAACCCCTTAACTTCCCTAAACCCTAATACAACAAATCCTAAACCTTGTAACCCTAAACCCTAAACGCTAAAACACTAAACCTTAAACCTTGCAACCCTAAATCCCAAACCCTAAACCTTAAATCCTATACCTTAAACCATAAAAGTTGCAACCCTCAACCTTAAACCTTAAACCCTAAATCTCTAAACTCTAAACCCCTAAACCCTGAAATCTCAAACCCTAAACCCTAAACCACTTAAAACCCTAACCCTAAACCCTAAAAACCCTAAACCCTAGACCTAAACCTCAAATCGTAAACCTAAACCCTGAACGCTAAAATCCTAAACCCCCTAAAACTCGAAACCCAAAACTATGCAACCATCTACCCTAACCCCCAAACCTTTAAACCCTAAACCCTAAATCTTAAACCCTAAACTTTGCAACCCTTAACCCTAAACTCTAAAATCCTAAACCTTAAACCTTAAACCCTTAACCCTAAACCTAAATCCTAAACCCATGAACTCTAAACCCTAAACCCTAAACCCTAAACTCGAAAATCTTAAACCTTAAACCATAAACTATAAACGCTAAAACCTTACACCCAATGCAACCCTCTAACCTAAACCCTAAACCCCAAACCTTTTAACCTTAAAGCCTAAATATTAAACCCTAAACCCTAAATCCCAAACCTTTCAACCCTGAACTTTGAACACCCCTCCCCCCACCCTCCCACTTAAACCCTAAACCCTAAACCTTAGGAACTTAAACTCTAAACCTCCTAAAACCCCTAAACTTCCCTAAACCTTAAAAAACAACTAATCCGAAACCTTGCAACCGTAAACCCTAAAACACTAAACCTTAAACCTTGTAACCACATTAAATTCTATACCTTAAACCCTAAAACTTGCAACCCTCAACCTTAAACCTTAAACCCTAAACCCCTAAACTCTAAACCCCTAAACCCCTAAAATCTCAAACCCTAAACCCTAAACGACCTAAACCCCTAAACCCTATACCCAAAACTTTGTAACCCTAAACCCCAAACCTTGCAACCCTAAACCCTAGACCTTTAAGCTTTAAAAACCCTAAACCCTTAAGCCCTAAAAACCCTAAACCCTTGAACCCTACACCCTAAACCCTAGGCCTAAACCTTAAATCGTAAACCCTAAACCCCCTAAAACTCGAAACCCTAAACTATGCAACCATCTACCCTAACCCCCAAACTTTTCAACCCTAAACCCTAAATTTTAAATCTTTAAACTTTGCAACCCTTAACCCTAAACCGTAAACCGTAAACCCTTGGAACCCTCTAAACCTTAGACCTAAACCTTAAATCGTAAACCATAAACCCAAATATCTTTAATCCTAAACCCTGAGCGCTAAAATCCTAAACCCCTAAAACTCGAAACCCTAAACTATGCAACCAACTACCCTAAATCCCAAACCTTTCAACCCTAAACCCTAAATCTTAAACTTTAAACCCTAAACTTTGCAACCCTTAACCCCAAACTCTAAAAACCTAAACCTAAACCTTAAACCTTAAACCCTAAATCCAAAAATCTTAAATCCTAAAACATAAACGCTAAAAGCCAACCCGAAACCCTAAACTATGCAACCCTCTATCCTAAACCCCAAACCTTGCAACCCTCAAACCTAAACACTAAACTCTAAACCCTTAAACACTAAAAACCTAAACCTTAAAATCTTAAACCTTAAACCCCTTAAAACCCCAAACCCTAAACTTCCCTAAAACGTAAAACCACAAATCCTAAACCTTGCAACCTTAAACCCTAAACCCTAAAACCTAATCCCTAAACCCTAAAACCCTAAACTCTAAACCTACACTATTGACCTTAAGCTCTCGGTGATAAAATACAGAGGTTCGTACACTTGGGAGTGGTTTTTGGTGTTAAGGGTGGATGTGGTAAAACTATCGCTTAGGGTGAATGCTATAATGGTACTGGGGGCAAAATATGGAGATCCGTACCCCGGGGATTGGTGTTCATTCTAAGGGTACCCTTACTATGGGGCATGAAACATGAGGTGACATATAGGATTGAATGATGATATATATTGGGAGACTTTTGATTTTGAGCTTTTAAAACTCTTTCTTGTGTGGATAGCCTTTTGGCCTTGGTTACTTAGATTAGTTGAGATGTTATAGTTGATTATGCGCTGTTTATCTTGCAAGTGATCACTTTTAGGTCCTTGCCTGTATATAACTTTTTGAGATTATGAATGGATTCTAGTTTTGATTTAAAAAAAAACCCTAAACACCCGAAACCCTAAATTCTAAACCTTGCAACCCTTAACCCCAAACCCTAAACCATAAAGCCCGCAACCCTAAACCCTAAGCCTTGTAATCCTAAACCCACCTTAAACCCTAAACCCCGCAACACTAAGCCCAAAACACTAAACTCTAAACTCGCAAATCGTAAATCCAAAATTCTAAACCCTTAAACTCTAAACCCTAAAACCTTAAACCTTGCAACCCTAAACAGTAACCCTTAGACTCAAAACCCAAAACTCTAAACCCTAAAGCTTAAACCTTGCAACCCTAAAACTTGCAACCCTTAACTCGGTAAGCCTAACCCTAAAACCCTAAACCCTAAACCTTAAATCCTACACCTTAAACCCTAAACCTTGCACCCCCAAACCCTAAATCCCTAAACTCTAAACCTCTAAACCCTAAAATCTTAAACCCTAAACCCTAAACTTTGCAACCCTAAAACCCTAAACCCAAACCCCCTAACCTTAAACCCTAAACTTTGCAACCATAAACCCCGCAACACTAAAACCTAAACCCTAAACACCCTAAACCAATCTTGAACCCCCTAAAACCCCAAAATGTTACAACTTTAGAGAGGTGGCATTCTATAGGGGGACTTTTACATGGTGGAATGGCAGACATGGGGCACAAGCAGAATGGAAAAAGTTGGATAGATGTTTAGTAAATAGGAATTGGTAAGAAAAACTGAAAACATGCTTGGAGCTACACCTGAAGATGAGGAAGAAACCTTTTTTCGTATTTCTGAATGTTTGGAGTAGTCATGAGCAGTTTGTGGGGGTTGTAAGGGAGGCTTGTGAAGAGAGAGTGGAAGGGAATTCTATGTACGTTCAAAACCAAACTGGAAAAAGTAAAAGCAGAGCTGAAAAAGTGAACTAAGAGACTTTGGTAACATTTTTGAAAAATCTAAAAATATTGGAAGAAAAGGTTAAGGAGTTAAAGGAGATACTTCAGAATAGTGCTACTTAGGGGAACTTAATATTGTACTAAAGAGCTCAAGTTGAGTTGTAGAATAATGTGGTGGTCGAGGAAAAGTTTTGGTAGCATAAAGCCCACATGAAGTGGGTAATTGAAGGGGAGGCAAACACTAAATATTTCCACAGTATTGTGAAAGAAAGGAAGAGGAAGCAAGTGATTCATAAAATTAAAAATGAGGAAGTCTATCAAAAACTGTTCATAGTTGAGAAGATTGAAATGGATGTAAATATGTTTGAATGGATATGAGGTCGTTTCAACTCGTGCCTAGGAGTATGGATATGAGGCTGTTTCAACTCGTGCCAAGGAGTATGGATATGAAGCCATTTCTACTCGTGCCAAGGAGTATGAATATGAGGTCGTTTCTACTCGTGCCAAGGAGCTTTGATGGATATGAGGCCGTTTTAACTCGTGCCAATGACCTTTGAACATTAGGTCGTTTTAACTTGTGCCAAGGAGTATCATTTAGCTTCCTCCATTTCAAATTTCAAATGGGGTTTGCCCCCATGTCGGTGCCTATGAAGAGATGAGAGGCAGAGTTGTCCAACTGGGCGTGCCAATTTGTGAACAAAGAAATTTTGAATATATATATATATATATATATATATATATATATATATATATATATATATATATATATATATATATATATATATATATATATTCTGATTATTCAATTGATGTCTTGACGCTCCATTGAATTGCCTCCGGATTTCAAGTGGCTTGATCTTCAGAGAAGGGCTTGTATGTTTGTTCTTCTGAAGGGCCTCCACGTTCAAATGGCTTAATCTACAATGTGGGTTTAGAGCAACATTTGGCATAATCTTCATGGAGGGGCTATTACATATAGGATCATTTTATTGAAACTGATTCTATGATTTTTCCTACGATGAATACATAGAAACGAAAGGTCCTATTTATAGTTGTAGGGAGAAGAGTTTTGATAGGTTCAATAGTACTAAAAAAACAATAATTATTTTAAAATTTTTTGTATTTGATTATGTGATTTTTTAAATTTAAGAATTATTTGATTAAGAATTAAGCACATGCACACATACACCGAAATTATTTGATTATTATATATAGATTTTTAATGATTTGACATGAGCTTTTGGATGTGTGTTTATTTTCATATAACATGTTATCCTAACATATATATCCTTAATTATTGCATGTGCATTTATGTACCTTGATATTTTATATGGTGCAGACACATAACATGCAAGAGAGGAAGAGATGTTGAATCAAAACAATAGATTATTGATATACGAATTTAAAACATGGTAGGTCCACATATATAAGACAAGACAATTGCATGAGACTAAAGGAATTAGGATTAACTATAGGAAGCACGTCCAAAAACAATGACATTCTTTTAGTATTTTGTTGGTACTTGGAACCTAGCCCCTGTCACTGGCTCATTATTGCTGGGATAGATAAACTTGGAATGGATGGGTTTCTATGTAGATGGTCAAACACCTAACATGGGATTGTTTGTATTTATGCAAGAATCACGTTTGCATGTTATGGGCTTAATTAGGGTGTGTTTGGTTCCCACATAGGAATTTAAATCGGGATGAGGATCAAATACTTGATAATGTTAATGTGATTTGGCGAAAGTATTTTGCATGTTTGGTAGTAGGGTAAAATTTGAATGATTACTAATATTGATGTTTGGTTATGTATGACTCTATAATGTGAATAAAAGTTTTAAAAATACAAAAACAAAAAATAAAAGCAATTGATCTGACATCCAAAACACTAATATGAAGAAAAAATCAAAACAAAAATTTAAAAGCACTAATCCAAACTTAAAAATCAAATTACCAATAATATAAGATGGAATGATATCCCTTTTTAATTAGGGGATGAGGTTCTTAATTGAAGGAGTAATCAAATCTCATAGTTGTGTCTTAAAAACTTATATATATATATATATATATATATATATATATATATATATATATATATATATATATATACTCATAGTCAAATGAGACTCTTTCCCATGAGTCTGTGCGGACAGATATGAGCCATTGACACTAGTACAAAAATGACCATAAAAATAAGAGAATTTGTGTCCGATGTTAAAATACTGGACGCGTAAAGTGACACGGTGGTATTTTTATAATTAAAAGTTTACTATTTAATTATTTTAAAAAAAAATGTTGGACAATTGTGTCCAAAGTAGGGTACTTTGGATGCAGATAGTAAAACGCCCGTTAACAATCTACATCTGAAGTACCCTTCTTCGGACGTAGCTTGTTAGGGTTATTTCGTGTTTCCCCCACCATATCTCGTCTCCCACACATTGTTAGACCTCACTACTTCAGCCACGAATCTCGTTTGAAGCCACTTCTCGCCACTCACTGCCTCTCGCGAAAGCCGCCCCCGTCTCCACGTACTCCTCGCCTCACGCCTCGTCGCTGCTTGCCGTCGATTTCCACTCCTCAGCTCGCCGCACGTTGCTGCTCTCTTTCACCGTCCAACGCCGCTGCCCCCGACGCTGTCCACCGGCGCTTCCCTTCCCTCTTCAAGGTTGTCGATGCTCTCTTCGCTTCGTTCCATTCTTTCCACCAAATCACCTCTTCAAGGTCGCCTTTCGCACAACTCCCTCTGCCCTTTGTCGTCTTCTCTCTTTGGTCCCCGCCTTTTTTTACAACAGCAACACAACACCAATGTCTTCGCCCTCTCTCTCGTGTTCGTACAAGAACAACACAGTGCTATCGTCACCATTCCTCCACATCTAGTGTTCTATGTACGGTTCTGGAACGGAGATTCTTTTAATTGAATAACGACCGTAACGGATGTCGGCTCAATCCGAAGGAAATTATGCGGAAGCTTTACAGAATTATTATGAAGCTATGCGATTAGAAATTGATCCCTATGATCGAAGTTATATACTCTATAATATAGGTCTTATCCACACAAGTAATGGAGAACATACGAAAGCTTTGGAATATTATTTTCGAGCACTAGAACGAAATCCATTCTTACCACAAGCTTGTAATAATATGGCCGTGATCTGTCATTACGTGCGACTATCCCCACTATAGAAAGAAAAAAAAAAAGAAAAAAGAAAAAAAAAAAAAAAAAA
>CP025659.1:38168435-38187643 GCA_003576665.1 Ipomoea trifida
TACATGTGTGAGAGGGAGTCTGTAAGCTATGTAGTATGTAATTCAAATTCCTTAAAAAATTGAAGTATATTTATACTAATACAAACCCATATTCCTTTTTCAATGTGGAACAAGGCTACTTTTTTTTTTTTTTTTGAAGGAACCATAAATGCATTAATAATCAATCAAATGCGTAATACAGGCCGGTGGAAGAGACCACCACGACCCTAGGACAGACGATGAACCTGTTGCCCGTGCCAAGACATGAGCCACCTGATTCGCTGACCTTCTGACATGGCGAACAGACACATTCCCAATGTCATTAGCAATGCAGCGACATTGCTTAACCAATAAACCAACATAAGAAAAGTCTAGCAAGTTTGAATTGTAACTAGAACAAAAATTAAGACTATCAGATTCTAAAATAAAATCATTGAAATCATGGGCCTTCATCCACGAGAGTGCCTCCTTCGCCGCCATAGCTTCAGCCAGGTTAGGATCACGAACACAGCAAAGTCGAGCATTATGTGCTGCAACAAAAGCTCCAGAATGACTCCTGACAACCAATCCATAACCGGCGCCATCCTCAAATAAAGCCGCATCGACATTACACTTCAAACGATTAGCGGGCGGTGGAGACCAAGAAGTCAGTCCTTGAGGAGTTTCTGCCACAACTACATCCCTACTGTAAACCGAAATCCATAAATCACGTAAACTCTCGGCCTGCCTCAAATTAAATTGAATGCACATAGACTTACCCTTCCATACAGCATCGTTCCTTCCATTCCAAATCAGCCACAACCTGGCCACAGTATGCACAGCCACCTTCACACACGGATTACACAGAGCCGAACTAAGCAGCATTACCAACGAATCACCAGGCTGAATTTGCGAATCATGCCATAAATGACTCAACGCCGGACATGAGCAGAATAAGTGATCCATTGTCTCTTCATCACAATGACAAAATGGACACCCACCCCCCGCCCACACACGACGAGATCGAAGTAACGTACGTACTGGCAGTATGTTACGCATGCACCTCCATAACAAGTTCTTAACCTTCGGTGGCACCGGGAGCTTCCACAACTTACGCCATTCATCAAAGTGCACTGCCGGATCTGCATGGACAGAAGTAGAAGTTAATAATCTGTAACCCTGTCGAACAGTGTAAACACCACGAACATCACCTTGCCACCGCCAGTCATCTCGGAGAGTAAGCGATACTGGTGTTGCCAATATTCTAGGGACATCAGACTCCACAAATAAATCATTCACAACTTCCACATCCCAAGCCCCTGTTTGATCAAGTAAACCACTTACCGACGCAGTCTCCAGTTCGGCAATACAAGGAGTATGCAACACTGGATCATGTGGGTCAGCTAGCCATGGCGTTCCCCAAATCAAAGTGTCCACACCATCACCAATCCGACGAACTACACCCTCCCTCAACAAAGATTGACCAGCCAATATACTCCTCCATATATAACTTGGATTAGAACCAAGTGTCGCGTTCAAAAAATTTCCTGAGGAATAATACCTTGCGCACAACACCCTACTGGCCAAAGAATCCGGATTGGCTAACAATCGCCATCCTTGCTTAGCTAACAAGGCAATGTTAAATTCGTGGATTCGTTTAAACCCCAAGCCACCGCGGTCTTTAGACATGCACATCCTATCCCAGCTCAACCAATGAATCCCACCATCACCTGATCTGCCACTCTCCCACCAGAACCGGTTCATTGTTTTCTCTAAACGATCACATGTAGATGCAGGAAGTAAATAAACCGACATGGCAAAGATCGGGAAAGCTTGCGCAACACACTTCAACAACACCTCTTTCCCGGCCCTGGAAACAAACTTATACCGCCAAGAGTCGAGCCTCTCCTTCAACTTTTGCTCAATGAAACGAAATATAACTGCCTTATTTCGCCCTAGAAAAGACGGTAGGCCGAGATATCTCCCTAAGTCTGCTGACACTCGCACATTGAACAGCCCCGCTACCAGCTCTCTCATTTCAGTAGGCGTGTTATAACTGAACATAATGTTAGACTTCGAGTAATTTATGGACTGCCCCGAGGCCTCACAATATAAATTTAATATCTCTTTTACAGACTGACTCTCACGTTGGTTAGCTTTGAAGAACAAGAGAGTATCATCCGCGAACAAGAGATGAGAGATAGAGGGCGCACCCCTAGCAACTTTAATACCATGTATATCTCCTCTAGATTCCGCCTGTTGAAATAGAAGCGAAAGGCCTTCCGCACAAATAATAAAGAGATACGGTGAGAGTGGATCACCTTGTCGGATGCCTCTTGTTGGGATTACAGTACCAACTGACTCGCCATTAACCAGCACGTTATAACGAATCGTAGTAACACACATGAGTACTGTCTGTATCCATGTTTGATGAAATCCCAAAGCCGCAAGCATACCCTCTAAAAAGGACCATTCCATCTTATCGTACGCCTTAGCCATGTCTAACTTCAAAGCCGCCCAGCCACGAACCCCCTGCCGGGAACGCTTCAAATAGTGACCAACTTCACCAGCCACAATAATATTATCCGATAAAAGCCTACCCTTCACAAACGCACTCTGACTCGGGGAGATTACTGAATCAAGCACTTCTTTCATACGATTAGCAACCACTTTAGCTAGCACTTTATAAGCCACATTGCATAGGGCTATCGGTCTCAAGTCAGCAACTGATTCCGGCACCTTCTTTTTCGGGATTAAAACAATGTTCGTATCATTCAAATCTTGTGGCATAGTGCGCGAATTGAGGCAATTTAGCACAAAACAAGATAAATCATGCCCTACCACCGACCAAAATCGCTGATAGAACGCAGGAGTCATACCATCCGGACCAGGTGACTTCTCAGAAGCCATATCAAACAATGCCAACCTAACCTCCTCGGCCGTATATGGGCGTAGTAATCTTGCATTCGACTCTTCAGAGACCCGGCTTTGGACACTATTAAACAACGATACATTAGGGTTGACTGTTGTAAAAATATCGGTAAAATACCTGAGAACTTCCTCTCCAAGCCCGGGCCCTTCTTTCCAAACTCCGTATGGATCCTTTAACCTCAACAGATGATTATGCCGTCTCCTAGCAGTAGCAGACTTATGGAAAAACTTCGTATTACTGTCACCTTCCTTTAACCATAATTGTTTCGACCTCTGCCGCCAAAAGGTTTCTTCTTGAGCAAGGAGTAGCAGCAGCTCTGACTGTAATCTCATATACTCAGACACCGCCACAGATGATCTAACCTCACGAAGTGCATCTAGCTGATTCCGTAGAGTAGTAATACGCCGACCAAACTTATTAAAATGAGCCCCTCCCCATTTCCACAGTTGTTGGCCGCATCCTGAAATACGTTGTTGAAAAGGTCGCCCAGTACTGAGACCCCATGCCCTTTCTACAACCGCCATGCAACCATCATCATGCAACCATGCAGAATCAAACTTAAAGGCACGTCGGTTTGGCCGGTGCAAAGATGACTCTAACACCAGAAGAATAGCATTGTGATCGGACGTTAGAGTCAAAAGATTATAGACCGCCGCCTCTTCAAATAATTCTGACCACTCAAGTGTGGCTACCACTCTGTCCAATCGTTCTTGAACCCAGGCATCCGTTCCACGCCCTCGTTCCCATGTGAACCGGTTACCAATCATACCTAAGTCCAAGAGCCGGCAATCATGCAAAGTATCAGCAAAACCCTGCACAAGAGTGTTAGGATGTAAATGTGGGCCTTTCTTCTCAGATTGACACGACAAGTCATTAAAATCCCCGAGAACAACCCAAGGTAAGGAGGATTGATCCCGAAGATGACGAAGCAGCTCCCAAGACTGTGTGCGCCTTGCCCGATCCGGAAATCCGTAATAACAAGTCAAACGATACGCCGGCTTGTCTGGTAGAGACACCTCTACGTCAATATAATTCTGAGAATAACTTAAAACCGATGCTGCATCCCTATCTCGCCAAAGTAGCGCAAGACCACCACTCATACCCGATCTCTCAACACACAGCAAACCTTCAAAACCCAGTCTAACTCGCAAAAATTCAACAGTTTCCACTCTCGCTTTAGTTTCAATCAAAAACACAAACATGGGGCGATTCTTGGACACTAAGCCCAATAATTCACGAACTGTACGAGGACTCCCCAACCCCCTACAGTTCCAGCTAATAATACTCATGAGGATTGGCGGGCCTGGGAACCAGTACCCGCCGGTTGCAAGTTTTTTGGAATATCTGACATGACAACATCACTTCCACCACTACCCCGCCTCCGCGCCCCGGGATTCTGAACCTCACGTCGACGCTTCGTCACCGCAACTACCCCATCCTCCACTCCCCTCGGATCGGTTGTAGCCACAGCAGCTATACCACCATTATGAACACTGGCAGTAGAATTACCCTCTTCTCCCACACGCGGTGCACCCCCAACCGGTACCAACCAACTCTCCCCAACAGCCCGAGGTCCCCGGCGAAACCCCGCCCGCAGCTCCAGCCCAAATGGATACTGCTCAACAGGTAAACTTGCTTCTCGTGCCTTTAAACAGAATTTATGAGTGTGGCCTAACATACCACAGAAGAAACAAAATCCATGCAGACGTTCATATTTGAAAGCAACCCAACACCACGTCTTATCACGCTTCATTAGCTTCATTCTACGCTTTAAAGGCTTATGGACCGGTATGGATACCCGAATGCGATAGAAATCAAGCCAAGGAGCGCCAATGAATCTTTCATCCCCCCGCACGAAAGTGCCTAGATAGTTCCCAATCTGCTCTTGGATCGTCGAGGACGTATAACCAAAGGGGAGGTCGTGAAGTTGAACCCACATATCGACTGAGTCGAGAGGCACATCAACTGGCAGCACCCCATCAGTCACTTGGCGACAAAGCAGCGTACAGTTCTCAAAAGACCAGGGCCCTTCATCAATGACGTATCGCATATCGGACTCGTGGAAGAAGACAAACATGAAGAGATTCGGTTGTAACTCCGTGACTTGAACGCCTTTCACAGGCTTCCAGACGGATGCCATAACCTGTCTCATATATTCTAGCTTCACTAACTTTGGAGTCAAGAACCGACCAACTAAAGGCCAAGTTGCGACGCCGTCCTCTCCAACCACTTCCGCGTCGATCGTAGCCGGCTCGAAAGCCTCCTCCTCATCTTCTAATACCATATCAGCCCATCTAGCAGTGACCCCTGCCACCCCACCTCATCTTCTAATACCATTATTGTTGAATGAGTTATTGTGGATAAAAAAATCCCTAGTTTAAGAAAAAAAGATTAAATAAATTAATAAAAACTTGAAAACTTAAAATATTATGTATTCCAAAGATATTAAAATGTAGTTTCTCGCTTTAATTTGCTGGGTAATGGGTTATTTGAGTACTTTCATTGTCAACAAATCTCCCAAGTAGTTTATATGATTGGTTTCAAACTATTCTTTTTTTATTTTTTTCATGGTATTAAAGAAATACATATGTATCATTTTTTGGTGTAACTACTAATTTATTTAATTCAATAAGAGTAAAATAGAGTGATTCCGCTTCAATTTGTTGGGCTATTTGAGTACTCTCTTTGTCAACTAATCCCCAAGTAGTTAATATAATTAGCTTCAAATTATTTTTAAAAAAAATTTCATAGTATTAATAAAATATTTGGTAAATAAATATATAACATTATTTTGTACTATAACTTTGATATTTAATTAAAAGATATTGTAAAAATAAGATAATGAACAATGTAATGAATATCAATTGATAAATTTGAATGTAAAGAATCTTTGCAGGAGAGAAAATAAAGACAGTATAAGTAATGAAATTATTTCTCTTATTTGATTTAATTTTTTGATAATGAATAATTTTTTCAAATAAAGGTATTGTAGACACATAATTCTAAATTAAAGAAATACATATGTATCATTTTATGTTGTAGCTAATAATTTATTTAATTTAATAAGAGTAAAATAGAGTGAAAAACTTAATTGTGTCAAATTTGATTGAGATGAGGTTCGAACCTAAGACCTTTCTTATAGAAATTAATGGGTAAGTTAAAAGTTAACGGAATATTAACAGAGAATAGAATATTTAACGGAAAACTTAACGGAAAATCATAAAAGTAAGGTTAAATTAGGTAATCTCTATGAATAATATTAATTTGAATTATCTTAGCCATCTATTTGATTAAATAATTCATCTGAACCATCCATTTGATTACCGCCATTTTTTCTACCCATTTTAGGCCTAACTCTCTTTGGCTCTTATTAGTATAGTAGATTGTGTTATTGCTTCATACATTTAGTTCTTATTTTTAGCTTGGTTACGTTTTGTCCAATGACTTTGTTGACATTAACATATTAGATTATTTGTTACAATTTTTGCTCAATTGGCGTTAACTTATGAAACAATAATTTCATAATTTCAATATTTGATCAGGTAAAACATGCGGATAACTAAATTTGAGCAGTTGATATCTCGAGATCAATGACTCTAAAAAAATTAGGCTTCTAATATACTGTCTTTACATTCTGTTCAAATCCTGAAAAGCTCAACAATATGCACTAGAAGACACAACAATGTGTACTGAAAGACACGAAATGTTCATTAATCTTCACGAGATTATTAAACCCATTTCTCGAACTTGTTTCCTTCCCTCTTTCACGGGACTTAGCAAAGGGCCCGTTGAACCTGTTAAACGAGCATGTTAATAATGTGCACTCAAAGGCAAAAATAATGCACCCAAAGACCAAAAAGCACTTAGCAACAAGCTGGGTCGGTTGAACTAGCCTATTAAAAATGTGCATTGAAGGCACAACAATGCGCACTCGAAGGCAAAAACAATACACCCAATGATAAAAAAAAAATACGCACTTACGTACAAAAATTACCAAATTGCCATTGTGCGTGTGCGTGTGTGTGTGTTTTTTTATTTTTATTTTAATTTCTTCATTATGGACAGTTGATCTGGATTTAAGCAATTAATGATTGAAATTTAATCCTATTTTTTTTTTTTACCTAGGGACTCCTTCACAACTGTTCCGTTATATATATATATATATATATATATATATATATATATATATATATATATATATATATATATATATATATATAGAGGGTAAAGTTCACAATATTTGTGCAATGAGTATATAATTTCACTAAAGCATAATCAAGTCCTTAATTAATACATAAAGGAGGGTAATATTCTCAAAATCCCGGATCAATTTGAGAGCTCAAAGCTTTTGCAAGAGCATGAGCCATTAGATTCGACGATCTATTAACATGTCTAACAATGATAGACCATATAGAACTAATAAGAGTTAAACAATCGCGAAAAACTAATCATGCATAAGAAACATATTCTCCAACATCGTACTTTTTCGCAGAGTGTGTCATGCTAGGTTGTTTTATATCAAGTCATTAACAACATCAACTAATGCATGCATAATGTTTAATAACATTCGTCATATATATTGTGTTCATAATATTTGTTTTATATGTTTATAAATTTATACCTTAGCTTATTGTATAAATAATTAAATTGTAGATATATTATAGTATACAACTGAATACCGTACCGTTATAATTTTTTTTGTATGTAAATTCAAATATTTCAAAAAATTACATGAATCTAAATCAGAGATACCAATAAAATTGTCGTGTAGCAACGATGGAATACTCAAATAATTGAAAGCATAGAGTCCAAATTAAACTGTAAGTCATTAATGTCGTAATCTTATACGTGGTTCTCCATGGCCACGGCCATGCTTTTCAGCTATTGCGACATTTAATTTTGCGATGTATTTTTCTTTCATTCCGATGGGAGTTATCTAGAATCTGAGAATTTATTGAAGCTGATTAGCTAAGCTAGCTGAGATTGTTGGTCGCTGACCAAAACCAGTAGCACTCATCCACATCACTAAAAGCTTTCTCATACTGGCTGGAAAACGCATTTATTATTTCAAATCTTTGGAGATCCTTAATTTGACCAAATAATTACTTTCATAAATTCTATATCATTATCCCATTTTTTTTTTTACTATAAAAAACAAAATTCTCTTATTAAATGCTAATGAGAAAAAAATGAACGAATACAATTGGGTGGGACGCAATTCTAAAGGTGGGGGTCGGTCTGAAAGCCGATTGCCCTAGCTAGTGTGTGGGCAATTGGTTTGTTAACTTTCTAATATGAACACAATCTATCAAATCAAAGTTGGTCATGAGCCTAATGCAAGACCAAACAAAAAGACTTGTAAGAGACGGATTTACATTTTTATTATTTTCAGTTCATTCGGGCATTATTGTTGAGCACAAATGTAATATATAAACAGCAGTCCAACTATCAGTTTAGACTTTTAGTTGATGGAGCACATGCTTCAATTATTATCCCACTCTTAAATAAATGCATTTTCTATTCCCACCCTTTAATTTTCACATTATCGTCAATAATTTCTTGATCCAGTAATTGAGACGAAAACTCAAATTTAAAGTTGGATAATGTTTAGTTCCTGTAGTATAGTGATTGTTGTCGTATTTGGTTGTTGTTAGTTGCTAATGAGTTAATGCATTGTCAGCTTTTACAAATTGATAATTATAACTGCATTTACGGGGCGTTTGGTTGGGAGGAGAGAATTAGGGTGGAAAAGAATTATAATTCGGTGGAATTGCAATTCAATAAATAAAGTAGGAATTGAAATTACAGTGTTTGGTATGCAGAAATAGGAGTACAGGGAATTGAAAGGTAATAAGTGACAACATGACTAAAATGCCCTTATGTTGTGGTAGATGTTGTAGTAATAGTAGTAGTAGTAGTAATATAATAATAATAATAATAATAATAATAATAATAATAATAATAATAATAATAATAATAATAATAATAATAATAATAATACAATTCTTTCAAAAATAATAATAATAATAATAATTCATTCAAAATAATAATAATAATAATAATTCAAAATAATAATAATAATAATTCTTTCAAAATAATAATAATAATATTAATAATAATAATAATTATTATTATTATTATTACTATTATTATTATTTCAAATTAAAAAAAAAAAACAAACAAAGAAGGACAAAGGGTATGGGAGGAGGGGCAAAATTGTCTTTACACCAATAAATTGCCCCTCATCTCCACCGAATTGCAATTCATGGGGGTACTCCATGAATTGCAATTCATCATTTGGAGGGAATTGCAATTCTGCGAATTTGCAATTATATTCCCTCAAACCAAACACTGTAGTTTGGGAATTCATTGAATTGCAATTCAATGAATTGCAATTTCCTCCCAAACTACATCCAACCAAATAGGCCCTTATAGCTTGTGTGTAGTTGAGTTACTAAACTTAAAATGTGTATAATTGAATCATTAAATTAAACAAGTAAAAGTTTGTCACAAAAAAAAATAAAAAATTAAAGAAGTAAAATATATGTAATTGAGAAATTTTTCTAATTTCTCCTAATAAATTCAATTGCATTACTTACATGGTACCTATTTGTATGTATTTCATTAAATTTCAAAATTAAAATAAATAAACAAGACAATGGTAAAATATAGAAGTAAATGATTTAAAAATGATTAAGTAATAAGAGTTTGAACTTAATAAACATTTTATGTCTTGAGGGACAGAAAAATCAATAGATTAAAATGACAAAATTAGTAAAAAAGACAAGGAAATGTGAGAATACCTAAAGAATGTCACCACTATATATATTTTACTTGTTTAATGTTTTAATTGCATATATTTTAAGTACAATAATTCCATTGTATAAAAGTTACGGAATATAAGTTTAGCAATTTATTTAATCATTTTTTCTTATGATATTATACAATGTCATCAGTTCATACTTCATAGTACATACCAAACCACAAAAAATAATGCACTGCTTATATAATAATGCTTGTAAACTGTCTTCAAAAAAAAAATGCTTGTAAACCAAATCTTCATCTCTTAAAATAAAAAATACAATAAAATAAAATAAAAATTGTGACCATTAAAATTTAAGATTTTTTTTAAGAGAGAGAGAAAATGACAGTTTTCTAATGAAGTTTCTAGAGAGAATATTTAACAAATGGTCTTTGATAATTCTATACATACATGTCTAAGCTGCAACAATTTTCATTGATTGGACTAAATTAGATACAAGTCCCACGCGGGTTTGAGAATTTAAGCACGGCTGAACAAACGTCAAGGTGATGAAAACCAGTTTCCCATGGAGATTGCTGCCTCAGAGCCCTGCTAGTATTACGAATTCAACCGAAAGAGTGTTTATGTATAAAAATTATATTTTATCTACTTGATAATTATATAATAGCTATAACAGGCTTGATAAGGGACAAAAATGCTGACCAGATTGATTTTTTCATATGAAAGGATTTGAACTTTCTTAACGGACAAGAGTGTACGGTCACTCACGCAAATCAAGATGGTCACGAGATCCCTCATTTTGGGATGATCTTATTTACATTGTTAGTTTGTTTATTTATTTAATAATTGAGGATAATGTTGTCAAATGTGGACTTTAATTAACTAAAACTATCAAACACAAACTCATTCTATGTTTACTGCGTACTGTTTTTTTATTTTGTTTCTAGAAGATTATACTAAGAATAAATTGTGAGTGGAAAGCATGAGCCATGAGGACAGGAGGTGAAAGTAAAACTCGTGTAAAATTTGAGTCATTATGCTTGCCCACCAAACTTTTCCACGAACGACTTTCGTTAAGAAAATTATACTGAGTTGTTACAATTTTCTGTTTCAATAATTTATAAAATATAAATGAAGTGTTTGATAAATAATTCTTACCTGACAGTTGTTAGCTAATTGGGTTAGTGGGTTTGACTAGTTAATAGCATTAGCTGATTGTAGAAAAATGTTTGTTAAATTAGCTGTTAGCTAATTACATACAAAATGGCTTTCTCAAAAAGATGATCGAAAAAGCTACTTTGAGCATCTTTTCGAATTTTAACATTTTGAAACAATAAATTGTTACAAAAAGCTAATTATTCAAACACTCATATTGGCTGTTTAATCAAGTCAAACAGCTAATAATGGTCAAAGAAGCCAAAATTGACTGATAAGCTAACTATGTTACCAAACATGGTCAACGTTCTTTACAAACGAGATAGAGGCGCAATAATATACTACGGTCATCTTCCTTACTCTACAACTAATTAATTATCCTTGTCGTTAAGTGATTTTGTATTTGTAGATCGATTTTTTTAACTCTTATCATTTAGAACTATTCATTTACTATATGACGTGCTCATTTATGTTATTCATTATATTCTTTTTACTAGCTTGCAATAATCAAATTCATTTGCCTGATGTTAGTGAATGGACTATTACGTGGTTCTCCATTCAAATCGACTCTTCACAAATTACGATATAAGAATCTAATTTTTGTATTATATATTTAAATTGTTTAATACATTCAAAACAATTTGCCGATCCCGATCTTATCTATACTATATATATTTTTTTTAGCGTATGGAAATTCCCGATTGTATGCATCGTCATCTAATGCAACATTTTACAACAAAAACAATTTTGTTGCATTACACTGTAGCAATAGAAGTTTCAGTCGAAAATATGCACTTTACATTAGGCATTTGTCATTTCATGATTGAAAATCATTTATTTTCTAGAGACATTGTGGTTTTTCGACATTGGGGTTCTTTTAAGTTTGAAACTTTCTTCTATAAGAGCTCCTCCTATAAGCCGCGGAGAAAATTTAATCAATATGGCCCATCTGTCAGCCATCGTCTAATTGAAATAAGTAACATAACACTATATTTCATAAAATTATATGTTTATTTATTTTTAACTACATATATTAATCGTAATTTCTTTAAATATTATGACAAATAAGTATGAGCGCAAGATCTTCATACCACCAAGATTTGAGTTTGAGCAACTAGAGCGATGTAGTTCTTTGTATACAAATTTCTGTACATTTGGAGCTGTAAGAACATTATATACATTGACTAATCGATTCCAACGATATCATTACTTACCAACATCTTCTTACTCAACTGTAGTATGATCGATTGTGTGAGTTTCTCAACGACACCAATGTCTTAGACGCACGACCGCTTTAAATTATAATTGGGGATAGAAAGCTACGGCTCTACTTCGATTGAACATTCTACATTGAATAATGGGAGCAAATAACTGATCATTTTGAGATTAAAGTGGATGATGAGGTTGTATGTTTCAATATAGATGGCAACGTATGTCTGTCGATCGCCCTTCTTCTCTATCGAAGCCTCTGCATTTTTTTTCTTCAGCCGACGCCTTGTTTATTTTCCCAACCGTGTATATTCTTGAAGGCCAATTAGATGGCTTAGGTTTCGGCCCCCTCCTTTTTTTGGGCCAAACAATAATAACAATTTAATAATGGTCCATTTTACATTTTTTTTAAAGTATGGACATCAGTTATAAAATTTTGGAATAAGGGTCAAATAGGCCACCGAACTACACACGAAACTGCAATTAGGCCATCGAACTCAAAAACAATGCAATTGGGTCCCTGAACTACACAAATTCATGCAAATTAATCTAAAGTGACTTGTTGACTTGATCTTTGGGTTACCAACTTTAAAAATAATATTTTAAAATAATTTTAAATAAATTAATTAATTAAAATTTTTTTAAAAAAAACAGGAACAAGTCAATTGGGTCCTTTTTTGAATTTTAAATTTTAAATTTAATTTTAATTAAGTATTTTATTTAAAATTATTTTAAAATATTATTTTTAAAGTTGGTAACCGGAAGATCAAGTCAAACAAGTCACTTTGGGTTAATTTGCATGGATTTGTGTTGTTCAAGAACCCAATTGCATTGTTTTTTAGTTCAATGACCTAATTGCAGTTTCGTGTGTAGTTCAGTGGTCTATTTGACCCTTATTTCTAAAAAATTTTTGGACCTATTTTTTTTTAGCCCTTATATATTCATTAATTTGGGTCTATTATTCCTGCCAAATTATATTACATCAAGGATTTCTGTGGAATAATAAAATATTTCAAATTTTTTCTTAAAGCCCAGGCTTCTTAATTGAAAATTGGGCCTATTATTGTTGTTAGGCTCAATTAACAGATCAAGGTGATAGGATTATTTTGCTAGATCCATTAATTTGGGCCTCTTAGATTATTTAAGGTATTTGGATTAACCTTAAATCTATGCCTACTCATATATATATAGATTATTGTGCAATTTGTTTACTTTATATGAGTTTATATGCACATTATATTCAATTAGCATAATATATAGTTTGATTATTATGCGACTTCTAAATTATTCTTTAGAAGTAGATCCTAATTTTTTAGCCAACTGTAGTATATACAGATCTTTTTTAAGAAAAATATAAATCTTGGCTGCTATCACCAAGTGTGGATTCACCTAGCTTTGTTTCAACGGGGGCAATTACTTGGATGTCCACGAATGATTAGGCCTTGGAGGCTAAAAACCCTACTTTTTCATCGCCACCATTTGAACCATGACCTAAAATGAATATCTTCCTGAAAAGGATCCCAATACCTTATACATATCCCTGAAGGATAGTTTTGACTAGCAAAAATCAACTAGTCATTTCTAAAGCACACTTTAACTGACTTAGAGCTTTCATGATTTTTAGTCAGTGACTAAATCTAAATCAACTATACACAAAGTTGTGTCACAAACACTACAAAAAATGCAGAAATAACGACAGATTTGGCGACGGATTCATTCCGTTGCTATAATTTAACTACGGAATAGCGACAAATTTACTTATTTAAAAAAAAATTGAAAGTTAGCGATGGATTTTGTCAAAAATTTTGCACTCTTTCTTTAAAAGTAAAATAAACCTGGGAATAATGATCTATAGGCCGATTTTAGAATCCGTCGCTAAATATAGTAAAATCCATGGCTAGTGCATTATTCTAGGGTTTATTTTGTTTCTAAAAAACAAAGCGTGAAATTTTTTAATAAAATATAGCGACAGCTACCGCTGCTCGCCTGGACGACCGAACGCAGTTGCCTGCTCCGACGTGCCTACCGTCATCGCTTCGCCTACCGTCGCTCCGTCGATGCTTGGTATACCCCTCCCGTTTCAGCTTCTTCTTTAACTTTTTCTTTTTCTTTTTTTTTTTCAATAATTTATAATTTATTCATTTATTCATTATTTACTTGTTTAAATCCATATTACATTACTATCAAAATCAAACAACACTCTATATTATTTTCAATAGATTGTGTAGTAATGAAATTGACTAATAAAACACTATGTTCCCCTGGTTTTTTCTTGCAAACTATTTACCTAAATTGGTTTGAAAATGTCCAAAAAATTGTTGAAACCATCTAAATACATAAAAAAAAAATTAAAATTAAGTGCTAAAGAAGCATTTTTTATTTTTTTTTGAAAAATTAGGGGGCAAACAGCCTTTTGTAAGTTACTCCTAGATCTCGAAAAAATAGGCGATTTTTTGTCCAAAATAGATAACCGAATCAAAAGTTATGGTTTTTCAAAGTTTCTACGTGTAGTTGTAGTTGTAGTTGTAGTTGTAGACTAAGTTTTTACATTTTTTGAATTTGGATTTTGAGTATGTGAAGGAGTTGGTGGGCAGCTGATTTGCTATGCCATGAATGGTTTTGCTCCTGGGGAAGACAGTGAAGTGATTTTATAGTAAGTTGCAGTTATTTTTTGCTTTGGATCATTCCTTCTTGGGGGTTCATTTATTTGACTATATATGTTCCTTTGAAATAGCCCTCAAGCAAATTCCCAGCAGAGTTTCTTCTTCACTGGCCGGAAATCTACTGAAAATTCCATCTCTTAATGATACCATAACTGGAAAAGCAGTTGTTTCGTTGGGAGCTTTGAAATGGCAGTGTATATTTTGCTATTCTTGACCTGAACGAGCAGATGGCTCTTGATTAAATTGTCAATTAATTCTTTCTTCTAAATATGGTTCTTGCATTTGAGTGCTTAATTAGATCATGGTTCACCAGATCATAAAGAAAAAGATAATGATATGATTAGAAACCATACCCGTGCTCTTCATACCGCTTCAATGGTATCTGCATTGCAGGGCCGATTTTTTTTTTTTTTTTGGATAAGAGAAGAGGGAACTATCCCGAGGTAAAAAACCAAAGACAAAGAGATCTATCCCCGACACCGGGGAATCCTCCTAAGAATGCTGGCCCCTATTTGATCTTCATGAAGTATTTGGCACAGGTCACTGGGGACCTCATCAGACTGGAGGAAACCATTTGGATGTTGAAGAGCTTTCTTGGCAAGAGCATCAGCTAATCTATTTTGTTCTCTGTAAACATGCTCAATCCGGAGTTCAACAAAATCTGCGGCAATATCACGACAACGCTGGAGGAGGTTACCGCAATTGCCATGCACCGTTGATGTATCATGCAGCAACTCCACCACCACTTGTGAGTCACACTCCACAATCAATTGGCTAACACCCTTCCTGATCGCAAGAGACAGACCGTGAAGCACCCCCCACAGCTCCGCCTCCTTAATCGAGCAATCGCCAATACTGTAACGAAAACCCCCACACCACTGACCGGAAGCATCCCTCATCACCCCGCCACAACTAGCAGTACGAGTAACTGCGGAATAACTTCCATCAACATTGATTTTATGCCAACCTGCCGGCGGCTTTTTCCACGAAAGGAGAGCGTCCTCATAGTAACTGGTTTTCCTGCCCACCGCCAAACATTTGGTAAAAGCTTCAGCAATATCTCTCTCCTGCTGCGCTATCCATGTTAACTTCAGGTTAAGAGGGATCGAGTCGCCGTGAAAGACAGCATTGTTCCGCCATTTCCACAACCACCACATCCGAATCGCGAACCTCTGCGGCCACAGGGCTGGAAGACCCAACGAGCGATCTCCATTAATGTTGGCTGTGAGCCAGGCATCCCAATCCAAACCAGCGAGGTTGTTCCAAGTTGAAGGTCCCATCGCTGCTTTCCAAATGCCCGTCGCGTCGCGGCAATGGCGAAAAAGATGATCGCAATCCTCTTGATAGCCTGCACAAGAAACACACATGACATCAGAAGTTAGGTGTCGTCTAGCTCGCTCAACGTTCGTCATGATACGACCGTGCTTGACGAGCCAGAGAAATAAACAAATTCGATTGGGCACTTTAATATCCCATATACGAATCCAATCATTAGTAGTTTCAATAGGCTGCGGAGGGAAGAACGCATGATAGGCCGAAGCAACTGAGAAATTACTGTCAGACTCAAGATTCCAACACACCCCATCAGGTGTATCAACATTAGGCCCCAAAACAAAACCAGCGAGCTTTTGTAGGACATCAACAGGGAGAAGATCTCGAAGGAGATCCCATTTCCAACCGGTACCCTCCTCCCAATACTCACTAACATTGGCGTATAGTAAAGGTAAACTTATCGGGGTAGTCAAAACTTGACGAAGGGGGTAAGGAACAATCCATTTATCCATCCAGAAACGAGTGCTCCTCCCATTGCGAACAGACCGCGACATACCCGCGTCAAGAAACGGAGTAGCAACCCGAATGCCTCTCCAAACATTGGAGCAATTGGTCGATCTACCACCATTATACTTTGTAAGAAGAGACCGGGCCCATAAAGAGTTCGGCTCTGTATGTAAGCGCCATCCTAGTTTAACCATGAAGGCCATATTCAACTCCTGCAGCTTCCGAACGCCAAGCCCCCCGTGGCCGTGGGACTTGTCACCGTGCTCCAATTTACGATTTTTTGATTTGCGTGGCCATGTGCTTGGTAAATAAGTGAGACCCTTTCAAAATATAAATAAACTGCGAATTGAAAAAAAAAAAACTGCAAAGAGAAAAATGCAAAAATTATAATTTTGGGCCAATATAATCACAAATACATATACTAAACTATTAGGTAAGGGCTGGACTAGGGGCCTCCAAAATCTTGGGGCCCTGTGCGGTCGCACATCTTGCACGCTCTAAAATCCCTGCTGCATAGTACACCACAATGGGCTGTAGAGATAGTATTGCATTGCTCTTGTTTCTTTAACTGATTAGTAGCATTCTGAATCTCAAAATTTATTGTTTCTGATCTTTGGCAGTCTTCATGTTTTGCCTTTGTTATCTCAGAATGATTTATTTCTGAGTAAATAAATGATGAAAAGATAAAGAGACTAGAGAATTAGATATGGCTTTAGTATGTTTTAATGTTTAGCATAACTTTCTGTATTAGTTATAAGTATAGGAACTGATCTGATGCCAGATTATGATTTAACGTACGGTTCCTTTTTGTGTTTTGACAGCTAATGAAATATGCTATAGATAGGTCTTGTTGTGTCGTGTAATGTCAAAGGGAGACGAGGAAGAGGTCACGATATGCATAATAGGTCATGGTGGCAATAATAATCTCCCAAAACCAGAATAAAAAGCACATGATCCAACTTATCGAAGATAATCACATTCATACAATCATAACTTTGGCCAGCAGCAAGTTATGCTTCACGTATGGGTGTAAAAGGCACTGCTCACGTGCGGGTCACACCATGAAGCATTTTGTTGAAACATAAATGAACATCACAATGTTGAATCCAACCAAGTAGCCTTGCCTGAAGCAAATGCTCTTGTTATTCAACATTCATTTAGCGATGTTCCCTTTTTGGGTGATCTTTATAAGAACCTCTAACTTCTTCCTGTCATTATTGGTAAAATTTTCTTGGTGGGTTTCGGAAGAGCTGCCCTTTTTAAAAACATTCATAACTTCCTATCATTACAAGACTCATTACCATTTTACTCATCTACTCTTGAACAATTGAATAAAAAATAAGGGAGAAAAATGAAAAAATAAAAAATAAAATAAAGGTCATTGTCCATGCATTAAATACAAAATTTTAATAAATATATACATATGTGTGTGTATGTATTATATATTTATTTGTTTTTTTAATTAATTAACTATTAATTTATTTATTTTGATTCCAATTCATATTCCTCACCCTTTCTCATTCACATAAGCTTGCTTTCTCAAAAGAGTTCTACTACATGTACTCTCAAATCTTACCCCTAAATTTTGCTCTCCGATGTGACAGACACTGATAAGCTATTTCTTTTAATGTGGGTCTCAATACAAATGTTTACATCAAAATTTTGTGTGTGGGAATATAAAATGAGAGTACACATAGTATTTTCCTTCTAAAAAACAACAAAAAAATATATTGGTGATACTCTTAGAAAAATTTTGCTCTTTGATGTGACGGACACTGATAAGCTATTTTTTAATGTGGTTCTCAATACAAATGTTTACATCAAAATTTGTGTGTGGGAATATAAAATGAGAGTAAACATAGTATTTTCTTCTAACAAACAACAAAAAAAAATATTGGTGATACTCTCAGAAAAATACTACATAGACTCCGAATTCTTACTCCAACTTTTACTCCATCCTACAAATCCTTGATGTATACATTTTTTTTGGAATCCGATTCACATAATGAAAATATTATATTTTTTATTGTCACATCCTAGAGTAAAAGTAATGGAGTAGAATTTGAGAGTACATATAATAGAAGTGGTTGCTCTTATTATCTTGCTTAGTTTGTAGAATATTCGGTGCCTGGCATAATGCCACCTGTTTATTATATGGATGAACACTGTTTGTTCGGTGATAAGGTGCTAAACAATGAAGACAAATGGAATCTGAAAGTGAGATATAGTAGCAAAATGGACTCTTATATCAACTCTATATATGAGGTGTATTTCATTTAAAGAATTTTCTATTCAATTATTATATGCATAATATTCTCATATATATTTAATTTCGAAACAAGTGTTTAATTAGCTCATTAAATCTAACAAATTGTGTAATTAGATTCTCTAACCCCCCAAAAAAAATCCTTCAATCAAATCTCCTAAACCAACAAAACTGTGGGATTAAATTATAATATTGTCTATTCAACAGGTTAATTACTGTTTTATTTTCAAATGTTTAATTTTTTAAAAAATAGCGATAGTTGTTTTAATTATTCTTTTAAAAATAATACATCGATCCGCGTAAGCATTGAGACACCATATCTTAGTTTAATCTATGTCATATCAACTACATTGCAGTATGATGGCACTTTTGCATCATTCTAAATGAGTGGTTATAAGAAGTTTAATTCATTTAGATAATTTTATCTAAACTAATATTTTTGCCCGTTGTACGGAATGCATTTGCTAAAATATTTTAAGAATA
>CP025659.1:38315534-38334704 GCA_003576665.1 Ipomoea trifida
GTGCACATGGAGGAGGCCACACGTGTCTGGAACGATCTGAGAAAGAGGTTCGAGCAGCGCGATCCACATAGAATCTCCATTCTTCAGCGAGAGATTTACGATCTAAAGCAAGGTAATCTCTCTGTCAATGAATACTACACAAGATGCCGTGGCTTATGGGAACAGATGAATGAGATGAGGCCGTTACCTATCTGCAAATGTCGACCAAAGTGTCCCTGTAACTTGATTGATGAGATCAGTAATGAAAGAGAGACAGATCAGATTATCCGTTTCCTCCAAGGATTAAACGATGAATACAATACGCTGAAATCAAATGTTCTAGTTCTCGATCCTCTGCCTGACATTCACAGAGTGTATGTCATGACGGAGAAATTTGAAAGACAGCTACAGATTGTGAGTCCGAGTGGATTGGAAATAGCTCACGCAAATGCAGCTCATGTGAGCCAACAAGTGAACCATACCAATGAAGACATTGCTGCTGCAGTTCATTATCTTAATAGCCGGAAGAACTTCAATAATACTGGAAACAGAATTGCTAAGTGCACTTACTGTGGGATGAATGGCCATACAGTTGAGAAATGCTACAAAAAGCATGGCTATCCTCCTGGATGGGTGCAAGGTTTCAAAGCGAAGGGAAGACAACCTACACCAGCATCCACAAGTGCCAATGATCACCAATTGTCTAGTGATCAGGTGCAGCAGCTCCTTTCTCTTTTGCACAACCAAGGAGGACATACTCAGAAACCTACCTCAGCTGCTGTCTCCCTCATGCCTACTTTCCATGAAGAAGTTCATCCAAATGAAGGCAAGTGTTCTTTTAATAATCAGATTAATTCAGTAGCTTTGGAACACTCTACATGGATTCTAGATTCAGGTGCTACTGACCATATTGCTTGTTCTTTGGATTTTTTTGATGATTATCATATGGTTAGAGGAGCTGTTGTTAACCTACCTAATGGCAGTAGCATTGAAGTAAAACACGTGGGAAGTATAAAGCTGAATGATGAATTATGGCTGAGAAACGTCCTGCACATTCCAAGCTTTCAATTCAATATAGTTTCTGTCACTAAATTGCTCAAGGACTCTCCTTATGAATTGATATTTGAATCTGATCAGTGCACACTCCGGGAGAAGGATGGGAAGAGGATTGGTTTTGCTAAGGAGCAACGAGGGCTATACCTGCTGCACAACCCACCTGGAGTCCGTATGGCACACCATGATCATTTTGCTATGCAGTGCAGTCTTGAGATTTGGCACAATAGATTGGGACACTTTCCTGTAAATAGAATGCAGCACTTACACATTCTGTCTGATATGCCTTTGAATAAAAATAAAGCTGTAGCATGTGACGTGTGTCACTATGCCAAACACAAGAGATCTCCTTTCCCTTTGAGCAATTCCTTTACTAAAGCTTGTTTTGAACTGTTGCATGTTGATATTTGGGGACCTTTTATGGTCAAGTCTCTGGGAGGTGAACGGTACTTTCTCACGATAGTTGACGATTTTTCAAGATTTACGTGGCTCCGTTTAATGAAGAACAAATCTGATACTCAGCAGATGATTAAGAACTTCCACACATATGTAGACACTCAATTCAATACCAAAATAAAAGCCTTACGGAGTGACAATGGGGGGGAGTTCAATATGGCTCAATTCTTTGAAGATCACGGCATTATTCATCAACGATCGTGTGTGAATACGCCCCAACAGAATGCCGTGGTTGAACGCAAACATCAACACATTCTTAATGTTGCTAGGGCACTCCGGTTTCAAGCCAATCTCCCCTTAGAGTTCTGGGGGCAATGTGTTCTATATGCAGCTTTCTTGATTAACCGGCTTCCCTCTCCTATAATTGAGTGGCATAGTCCATACCAAAGGCTATACAAAGCAGAACCAGATTTGAGCATGCTAAGAGTTTTCGGGTGTCTATGCTTTGCCTCTACTCTCCCTCACTCCCGGCACAAGATGGCAGCTCGAGGCAGGAAAGGTATTTTCCTCGGTATTCCTGCTAACACTAAAGGATATTTGATATATGATGTCAATGACAGGTCCATCTTTATCTCTCGAGATGTGAAATTCTATGAGAATCAATTCTTTTTCCCGGCTGAGCTCTTATCCAAGAAGCCATTCCTGCCTGAGCCCTCACTGCCTATTATCCCTACAGTGGAGAATGAGGAATTCAACTTTGAGACTACTCCTGTGGCAAACACTCCAAGCCGTGACACAGCACCATCAATGGTGCCTCTGGACGCTGATGCTTCTATCAGTGACACACCACATAGTGATGAAGTTCGCTCCCAATCTACATGCAATGAACCTCTCAACCTTCATGAAAACGTGATGGATAACAGGGAACTTACTCCTCCTGTAGTTCCTCTTCGAAGGTCCAGTAGACAGAGACACACCCCAAGCAAGTTACATGACTATTATTGTGATACTGTCATCCAAAGCAGAACATCACCACATGCCCTCTCCAAAGTTATATCATATGATAGCCTCACAGCAACTCACAAAATGATGGCCATGGCAGTCAGCTCCATTGATGATCCCAAAACTTATAACCAAGCAGTCAAGTATGAATGCTGGAAAGAGGCTATGCAGGCAGAGATTAAAGCTTTAGAGGAGAACAATACTTGGGAGCTCACTGACTTACCTCCGGGGAAAACCCCCATAGGTTGCAAATGGGTGTACAAAACTAAGCTCAAAGCAGATGGATCAATCGAAAGGTGCAAAGCACGGCTCGTTGCTAAAGGTTTCACGCAACAGTTTGGGGTGGATTATCTCGAAACATTCTCGCCAGTGGCCAGATTGACTACTATTCGAACACTCTTAAGTGTTGCAGCAGCTAAATGTTGGCATATTCATCAATTGGATGTCAACAACGCTTTCTTACATGGTGATTTGAACGAAGAAGTGTATATGAATCTCCCTCCGGGCTTTCAGACTCAACAACAAAATCAAGTCTGCAGATTACTACGATCCTTGTATGGCCTCAAACAGGCGAGTAGACAGTGGAACTCGAAATTGAACTCTGCCTTGATTCGGGTTGGTTTTAGCCAATCCAGTTCTGATCCATCGTTATTCACTCGAGGGGCTGATGACAAATTCATAGCACTATTAGTTTATGTGGATGATATAATAGTGGCTAGTCCAGAGCTAAAACAGATTCAAGAGTTGAAGCAGTTCATGGATGACACCTTCAAAATCAAAGACCTGGGGAACTTGAGCTACTTCCTGGGTATTGAAGCTCAGTATTCTACAAAAGGGCTAAACATTTGTCAGCGCAAATACGCTCTGGAAATCCTTAGTGAGACTGGCTTTCTTGAATGCAAACCTGCAAGGACTCCCATGGCTCCGGGTTCCAAACTTGCTCATGGTGAAGGGTTGCCAGTTGATGATCCCAGCAGTTACAGACGATTGGTCGGGCGGTTGCTATACCTCACAGCCACTAGACCCGACATTGCCTACGCCGTCCAACAACTGAGCCAGTTTGTTGATGCTCCCACCGATCACCATCTATCAGCAGCTCATAGGGTCCTCAGATACATTAAATCCTCACCTGGCCAGGGTCTGTTTTATCCATGCAAAACAGACTTACATCTCAAGGTGTTCTCCGACTCAGATTGGGCTACATGTTCTGAGTCACGCAAGTCCATCACCGGATTTTGCGTCTTCTTGGGCTCAGCATTGATCGCATGGCGTTCCAAAAAGCAAGCCACAGTGTCCAAATCGTCATCCGAAGCGGAATATCGTGCCATGGCCTCAGCAGTCTGTGAAGTTCAGTGGCTAACTTACCTCCTTCATGATCTGCAGATTACACCTGACAAGCCAGCCACACTGTTTTGTGATAACAAGTCGGCAGTTGCAATAGCTGAGAATCACGTTTTTCATGAACGTACGAAACATATCGAGATTGATTGCCACATTGTACGTGAAAAACTTTCCCAAGGTTTGATCAAGCTCCTTTCGGTATCATCTTCAAACCAAGTGGCCGACGGATTTACTAAGCCTCTACCGACTCCAGCTTTTCAGAATTTCAAGTCTAAGCTGAGCACGCAAGACCTGCATACTCCAGCTTACGGGGGGGTATTAGCATGTATAGAAGGGTAGTATAGACCTTTCCATTCCTTAGGCAGTTACAACCACCTTTACCGCCATTATCATCCCCCATATATACTCTGTATCTTGTTTCTGTTGAATAAGTTTTTCCTTCCATCATACAGTTTTCTTTCCATAACCAACCAATGTTGCAAACCTACTTCCAGTAAGCTTTTTCCCTTGCTCTCACGACATTAACAACGTTTTCCACTCGGATTAGACTTCCTATCAAACTATTGTTCTTTGTTCGATCTACTTTTATCCTACTATACCAACCATTAGGTATCAAATTAAACTATCAATTCCTTTTCTCCGTTTAACTTTTCTTCTGCTCCGGCATCTCCAAAAGCTGCAACCAAGAAGAGTAACAAAAAAGCTTCCTTTTTTTAAGGTAATCTAGTCATTTTGATAATTTTTCTTCCAATTTTTTTCAAGATTTCATGGTGGGTAGTCTTGGATTGTGAAATTGGGGTCTGGGTATTCATTGTTTTTCTATTATTAGGTTGAGAAAAAGTATGGGTCGTCACCACCATCACCACCACCACCACCCTCACCCGCACCACCACCATCACCACCACGAAGGCGGCCGTCCGTACGATGATCCAATCCTCGCATGTTGTTGCTGCCCATGTTTTTTAGTATCCTCAGTGTTCTCTGTGTTCAGGAGATGTCTGTTTGTTGCCTGTTATCCTGTGCTGCAATGCTTTGGGTGGGATGAACATAGGCACCACCACCACCATAGGCATTTCTATTAGCTTTTAGCTTCGCCCACTTAAAGCCCGCCAGGTCACGGTAATATATCCTTCCCTCCATTATTCTGTTCATCCACTTAAAGTCTGCCGCTCAATGTAATTTACTCCTCAATTATTCTGTTACACGATGGTCCTGAATGGAAAGAATTTCGTCTTGTTGGGCAAACGTAGCTTTTAGGGTTTAGCTTCATCTTCCATTTTTTTTTAGTTTCTAAACTTGTAATTCATTTCAACCAAGACAATCTTGAGTGTTGAATGAAAACAAAAAATTGAAACATGTAGTCCATATTTTCTGGTGTATCTGAATGATGATTTGATTGTTGTAATCTATGGTTAATTTTAGTAATTTTGAGGTCAAAGGGAAGATGACGACCACTTCTTGGTGCCACAACGTTCCAAATAGTTGTCTTTTTGTCATTTCATTTTGTTTGTCTTCAAGGTTCTTGAGAATTGCCATTTGTGTCTGTCCGGGTCAACTCAATTTTGCGTGTTTACTAGGGCAGTTGTTTGTTGGCTTTTGACAAACCTACCTTATGTCCCATCATGTTTTGAGAAGACTTGCAAGTCATTTAAAGTGGGTATTTCAAATTTTGTGCCATCATATTTTAAAAGAAAAATAATAATTGTGGCAATTAAAAAGTGTATAATGATATGATAATTAAATTGTTAATATAATTATAAGGTCAAAATATGATGATAATGTAATTACAGGATTGAGATATGGTAACATTTCAAAATAAGCTATTTCGTATTATTTTAAATTCTTCATCTTTTACCAAGATGAGCTTATAACTTATTTGTAACTTAAAAATATGATAATAGGGAAACCCTAGCCATGATCTGAGGGTCCGAGGGAGTGAGGGTCCTGCATGTGTATTAGCCGATAAAGCACAAAGGATAAACCTCACTCCTTTGTAACGCCTTGAAATTTGCAAACCACACAAAAAGACCACTCCTTTATAACACCCTGCAAATCACACAAGACAAATAATCACACTAAAAAGACTCTATGAGATGAGGTTGAAAGAATGTTGAATAAAATCAAACTCATAATCTTTAATATAAGAAGCATTCCCTCGTTCGATTACCTATTTTGAGGACACTCTTACTTTTGCAATTATACAAAGTCACTTAGGGTGCGTTTGGTTGGTGGGTGGGTTTAGGCATACGGTATGTGTATTAAAGTAATTGTTATTGTTTGGTTGATAGGTTTTTTAGGATATTACTATGGGTTTGGAATACTCCATTAATTGAAAAACTCATGGTTGATAGGTTTTTTAGGATATTACTATGGGTTTGGAATACTCCATTAATTGGAAAACTCATACCCTAATGAAATAAGGGTTTCATTTCCCTCCCTCCTTTCTTCCCAAGCTATTAATAATTATTCTCATTTCACCCTATTACCAAACATGCAAAATACTTTCACCAAAACCCATTACTATTATCAAGTATGTGATATCCATACTGATTTCGATTCCCATGTATGTGATATACATACCGATTCCGATTCTCATGTGCGAACCAAACACACCCTTAGTCCTTTCATGGAAAATAGGGACCGGAAATCTACAAATTTACATAATTGAAGGATTATGAGAACATTTTATAGTTAAATGGTCCGGGTGAGAACGAAGATAGTGGTAAATGTAAATATATGGAATAAGCCCACGGGCCTTGTATTATGGGCCTTTAGTGAAATTGCGCTTTGCTGAGTCAGGCCCATTTGAGCACTATGTCTACGAAAATCATGAATCGAAACTTCAATTGTTATATCATGGCAAATTATACTGTGCACCATGGTGCACATAGCAATGTGCATCACGTACCTAAACGACGTTGTTTTGAGCATTGTAAACTAATCATCCGTTTTTTTTGAAAATCACGTTTCCCGTTTCGGCTGGTCTGTATTTATGTTAATATTCTGTGTATTCCAGGCAATCATTCTGTGTATTCCAGGCAACCGTTCTGTGTATTCTAGGCAACCGTTATGTGTATTCATGTTAGTAACACATGTTGTGATTTCATGTTAGTAACACATGTTGTGATGTGTTTGTGCATTTGAATGTTTAGGAGGATGAGTTATGTGTATTTTGTGTAAATATTCTGTGTATATATTCATGTTATTAACACAAGTTGTGATGTGTTTGTGCATTCGAATGTTAGGAGGATGAGTTCTCTGTGTATTTTGTGTCAATATTCTGTGTATTCTCGGCAAACATTATGTGTATTCTAGGCAAACGTTTTGTGTATTCTATATAATGATTATGCGTATTATAGATAATGAATTCTCTGGAGTCATTCGCGTCGGCGTTCGCATCCACTAACATCTGTGTATTTTGTATCAATATTCTGTGTATTCTGGGCAAACATTCTGTGTATTCTAGGCAAACGTTCTGTGTATTATAGATAATGAATTCCTTGAGTCATTCGCGTCCGTGTCCACTAACACCAAAATGATGTCGTTTTACGTGCGTGGTGCACATTGCTATGTGCACCGTGGTGCAGGGTATAACGATTGTTATATCATGTACCAGATCTATATTGTATTGTAAATCTTGATTTTAAAATTATGTGTCTGCAGTTAATAACTATCAACTCACCAGGGGATATAATAACTCTGATCTATGTTCATTCCCAAATAAAATTTAACTAGGTTAAAATTCAATATATTGATAATAAATAAAAATGAAATTATTATAAAATATTCAAATATAATTTAACTAAATTGATCAACTTTATGCAATGTAAATTATTATAATAAATTATACTTTATAAAATATATATATATATATATATATAGGATTTGGATCCAGTGAGATCACCCCAATTAGACGAGATTGTGAGATTAAATCGTGGTCATCAATTACTTTTTTTTAATGGTTCAGATTAAATGTGGGTTTTTAGATTATTTTATGTAATTATAATATAGAGAGGGGTTGTTCAGTCTTTTTGCATTTTAGTTAATTTATTACTATTTTTAAATTAGGTGTTATTTTTGAAATTGATTCCTTACTTATGTGATTGGTCTACACAGCCTGTTTTAATTAATTGTTTTTGTCTTCGTTTTTTTTCCCCTCTCCGTGAAACCCAATAGCCTCCGACCTTTCCCTTTCTGCGAATCTCTTTTTCGGTTTGTGCATACCCAACGTCCAGGTATTTCAATTTTAAGTTGGTTTTGTGTTTTTTTCTATTCATATATTTGTTGTTTGGTAGGGTTTGGGGGGGGGGGGGGGCGATGTGATGTCTGGTGTGTTACGGCGTGGCACGACGATGGTATTGTGTGTTGATCAGTCGGGTGTGGCGGTTTGGGAGAAGGTGTTATAGCTTGGTATTTGTGATTCGGCGGGGTGCGGCGTGTTTTTCTTCTTTTTTTTTTTACTGGTTTGTGTTTGGTTCAGTCATTGGGTTTGTACAGGGGTGAGGCAGTGAGCGGCTAGGGCAGGGGATGTGGGTGTTGCTTGTTCGTGTTTTTTTTTTTTTTTTTTTTTTTCTGGTTTCGTTTTTGGGTCCAGAGTTGAGTTTGGATTGTGGAGGGTGGCACTTTGCGGCGGGGGTAGGGTGTTTTGGGAGGTTTGGGGATATGGGTTCTCCGGGGGTTAGGTGAGGGTATCGGGTTTTTTGTTTTTGTTTGGGATTTTATGATTGATTGTCAGGGGATTGGGTTTGTTTTTTTGGTGTAAACTAACTCACTAGCATATATATAGGACATCTGGTTTTAAGGAAGATTCAAATTTGTAGCTTGAGAACAAAATGGATTTCATCACTTTCATGCTATGGTAATAGTACATGGTTGCATACTACTAATAATATGAGTGTTAAAGTATGTGCGTGTAGTTAGTGGTGGAGTGTTGGAGTTTAGTTGTTGGAATCATATTAGACAATCACAAAACTTCTCTGGGGAGTGCTCAAACTTATGTCTTGTATTTTAGTACTGAATTGGAAGCTTAAAATTTTAAAGTACTCTTGAAGCTTAGATTTGCAATATGTGTGTGTGAGTGTGTGTTTTTTATGTATATATATATATATGCAGACAGCAGACATATTGTTGGAGTTGATGATGACGAGTGTTAACAATTCAAGCTAATTAAGAAGATTGCTTTGCTTTGCTTAGCTTAAAGAAAGCATCCCAGTGGTTGGTTTTGGCATTTTAATAGATGTAATGTAGCTTCTTTTAGTTTCTGAATCATGCATGATGTATGTGCAATGCAATACTGAGTTATATTTTCTATCCCTATATATACTTAGTTCACTTGAAATATTGTATGTAATTAAAACCTTAATTTTCAAGCACACATTTTGTTGTTTTTCTTGATTTTCCCCATTCAATATTGGTTTTGTTCACAATAGCAGAATGAAGGGTCCTGCACTTTTAGCCAATGCTCAGCATGATAGGTTTTTAAGATTACACATTTATGATTGCAGCATGCTACTTGCAATTTGATTCATGCATTTCATTTCTCACGTACAGGAGACAACTAACATTGTTCTACAAGAAGATCAGAACATGATATGAGCACCATATTTTGAGTGTATGCATTTAAGTCTTGAAGTATGTGCGTGTAGTTAGTGGTCGAGCACTATACGCATCGCATAAAATAAAAAATACGCACTAAACTAAACATGCCAAAACCTTCATTGCTTATAGTAAGAATTTTGCACACGCATAACATTATTCGCGCACACAAGACTCAGACTTTTGCACATGCCTAAATACATAAACGCACACACCTACGCATCACATAATAATTAACAGAATCACGCTAAAGAAAACATGTTTAACCCTTGCCTTCTCACTATATTGCAAACACTACCCAGGTCAAATATAGACTATTCATAAGGAACAAACACGTAGGTCGTGTATGTGTGGTAAAATATTTTTCGTGAACCCGAGGGATATTCACGCCCCCACAATAATTACTTAAAACACAATCCCTTGTTATGCAATTATTACACTCATTCATAGTTGCACAAACCACAACCACGGTCCGCACACTCAACAAAAAAGAACCACAATCAAGACACATGCATACACTCAGACTTCTGCACACGCATAACGTTAGACATGAACACACCTACGCACTACATAAAAAAAAAAAAATGCGCTAAACTAAACATGCCAAAATCATCATCGCCTACTCATAATTTTGCACACACTACCCAGGCCAAATGCACATTGTTCTAAAGAAACAAACGTGGTTGATCGTATATGGGTGGTAACATATTTCGTAAATCCGGGATGCACATTCGCGCCCCCCACTGCAATTACTTAAACACACACACTCTCGTTATGCATCTAGTACACCCACTCACAGTTGCACAAACTATCAAGATCGGGCGCACGCTTGTAAAAAAAGTTCCACATTCAAGACACATGCAATTGGACTTCTGCACACGCCCAACATCGCTCGCGCACACAACACTCAGAGTTTTGCACACACCTCAATTCACTAACGTACATACATAAGGATGACATAATAATTTAAATAACCGCGTTAAAGAAAACATGCAAAATCCTTTATTGCCTTCTTAGTATATAGCACACACTACTCATGTCAAATTCACAATTGCACAAACCACAAGCACCGGTTGCACACTCGCTAAAAAAAAGTGTTTTCCGGGAAGTTAGGTGAGGGCTATCGGGTTTTTTGTTTTTGTCAATTTAAAAAACATTCATATTTTATACGATTTATGGTTATCATTTTTTTTTTGTTTTTGTCAATTTAAAAAACATTCATATTTTATACGATTTATTTTCGTTAAACCATGAAAATTTGTTTGTTGGACTTTTGTTGTTTGTTGTATGGTTGTATTGTTATTTTTTTTTAATGTAATACAACTATTTCTTCTGGGTTTGTGCACTTTAGTTTATAAGTGTGTGAGTTAACGCTTATAATCAAATGGGCAAAAAAAATAGTTACTATTTCTTCTGGGTTCGGTGAAACGCACACATCTTCACTAGCGTATGCACACTCATGTGCTAGGAGCCTTGCTAATAATTAAATGGACAAAAAAAATAGTTACTACTATGCACCTACCTGTCTCAGTAATTGCAAACACATTCATGACATTCTAAAACGTACTATGCACCTACCTAACAGACTTATGCACCCACCCAAAATTACGGATGCACATACCTATGAATCCAATTATATATATTCAAGAGTACTGCGCGTAATAAACATTCCAGCAGTCCTTTGCACACGCCTATCCACACGAACGCACACACCTACAATGCATGCCCAACTTTACTCTGCTCCAAATTTACTCTACTCCAAATTCCTAACATCCGCCTCATGCAAAATCCATAGTGCTAACACTAATGTCTTGACGAACGCTCAAAATAACAAAACTCCACATTGCTTCTATCACTCAAACTCAGCAATATGCACACACCGTGCGCTATAACTGCACACACATTCTATAGCAGAAACAAAAAACCAAAATTAAAATACAAATTATTAAACATCCCATAAAACTTCTACTTGGTTACCATGATTAGGATTCCTTAATATATGGGAATTATTATGTTCAATTATTTTTCAATTATAATACATTCTAATCAAATTACAACTCTATCCTTTTCTCTTAATTATGTCCTAAAATAATTCATATTTAAATATTAATCCTAACCATTCATTCCAATTTAATAAATGGCTCAGATGGAATCTCATGATCTCATCTTAGATGGTGATCTCATTGGATCCAGTCCCTATATATATATGTATATATATATATATATATATATATATATATATATATATACACGGATAGGATATATGCTAATATGCTATCCATGCGTACAGCTTGCCTATAATTATAATTAAAATATTAATCATTTATTTGAGCGGCGCCGGCTGATCATACGGCGCACCTATGATCACAAATGGTGTTTCTTGCAATAATATAACTTCGAAACTACCTCTAAGTCCCTATTTTTGTAAGTCCAACTTTTATTTAATATTAAATATGTAAAATATTAAATTTGAAAATTTAAAAAAGTCTAAAAATTGTAAATTTTAATGTACAAGTTTGTATGATAATTACAGAAATGTCATAACATTAAAAAAAAAAATCTTATCTAGTGCATTTAATTTTTCCTGATGTAATATTAAGATTGGTTCTTAGTTTCTCAAGGAATTGTTCTTATATGACCAAATACACACACGCAATATATATATATATTCATCTTATTATTTGATGGTTTACATTAGATAAATATTACTTTTACATATGATAAAGTAGATGAAGCCATAGCACCTATCAACGTAATTAATAGCAAGTGATGAGAACTAGAGAGGCAGAGTTTGACAATGCAATGTTTGTGTATTACTTTTTCAATGATTATGAAATTAAGATTCATTCAAACCCTAGTTGGTAGGGTTCCAATAAAGCCAACAAGGACCACGTATACTCACCCATCAACATTTACAATAAATCATCACAATTTTATTAATAAACAATAACAAAATATTTCCAGACTAAAAATTATTACTCTCTGTGATTTGGCAGAGAGTCAGTGAATTCTTTAGATTTTACTGCGGTTTCTCTTCGCAGGAGGCGGAATATTTTGGGTGTGGAAAAACGAGCCGGAAAAGGACCGGAGCATGGTGTCGGGTTTCTCGGAGCCACCGGCGATAAAGTCCAAAGCTCCACACGCACTGAGTCGCCAGAAATTGACCGTAGCTGTATGTGTACAGTCGTCTCTGAGCGGGGCGGGGCGGGGCGGAATATTTTTTTGGCGTTGAAAATTTTAACATAACGCCATGCACAAATTGACGCAACGCTTCTCCCATTCTTTGTCGCCATCTCCATGTTCTTTTCTTCTTCCGTTACATCACTTTTAACACCGTTTTAATTAGATCGTTGGCTTTTATTCTTTTTATTTCAAATTGGACTTCATAATATAATTTTTTACGATATGTTAGGATTCTTCACATCGTGACTAATTCTGTTCATACCGAATAGTTAAGACATCAAAAAATGACAAAAAACATCCTCATGGATGGCCTCATACGTTTTAAGATAATTGCATTCTGAAGATTCAAACTATAAGTTTAAGAGACTTGCGTCATCTCATTCATAATTATGAGTATTTTGTGGATTATTGAGCTAATAATGGATAATCAACAAGATTTCAAGAAGGAAAACTACAGAAGTTAAGGCCTAAATTTTGGACGACAAAGCATGTCCATAGCATGACTTATGTCTTAAGTTGTCATTAAGTAACATAGTTGCTCTGATCTTGCGATTAACGTTTGTTGATGACTTGAAACTTGAAAGCAATTCCCTTTAATCCTAAGTCAGTAAAGTAGATTAGGTGCAAGCGTGTCTTAACTTGCAGAGACATCTAACTATGTTATAATATAGTATCTGTTTGGACTTACGGATTTGAGTTGGCCAAAGCAGGATCAGAGAGAACTCTTTCATCTTAGCAGTCGAGGATGATGCAGTCCATCACGGTACCATCCATGTACTGGACCCCACTGGCCTCACACGCCGCCAGAATCTGGTCCAGCTCCGCCACGTTCAGCGCCCCGGCTCTCCACCAACACGTGTTTCTTCTTCTGCGCCGCCAGGACGGCCCACCGTACGTGCAGGCTGGTGGGGAGAGGGATGTAAACGGCGTCCACGTCCGGATCATCCAGCACGGCGTCGTAGCTGCCGTAAATTTTCGCGGTGGCAGGGCACTCGTTCTCCGCGGCAAACGCGGCGGCCTTCTCCGCGAGCGGCTGCCCACGGCGGAGATGGTCGCGTTCGGAGTCAGCGATATAGCTCTGACCAGCTTGCGCGCCACGCTGGCACAGCCCAGTATTCCGAAACGGATTTGCTTCTGCTCAGCCATTTTTTCCGGCGACCACCGCGAAGAAGATTACAGAGAGCTGAAAATAGTTGTCTCTTGTCTAGGAGAAAGAAGGGGAGCATATATGCCGGGGATTACTGTATCCCCATATCAACAAGTCTTGTACGTTTTTTATTTTATATTTTTTAAAAATTCATTTGCCTCAACAGTTGGTCAGACATCGAGGCAAATGATTTTTTTTTTAAATTAAATACTCCTTAATACATAAATAATTGTTTATTTATGTATTAATTTTTTTTTTATATCAATGAATCCGTACGTTGTGGGCAATAAATCCGTACCTGAAGAAAATTTTACTCATTTCACAGTACGTACTACAACAGTTTTATATTGTGGTGTGGTAAATGACAACATGCACTATCTATTTCCCTTTGTATTTTTGTCACCGAAAATATTATCTTGAATCTTATTTTTACTCTAATTTTTATTTTTACACAAAAAATTTAATGTAAACAATGCATTGGACTCATATGAAAAAATTAGTTATCAGTGTCCATCATATTAAGTAGTAAAATTTGAAGAGTAAAATTTAATAGTACATACACTAGAGTCCTTTTGTCACCAAATCAGGAAAAGGTCAGAATGCTTAAATGGATGATCAATCAAAACAAATTTTTATGTATATCATGCATGTTTAGAATTTTAATAGTGTTGGTTTAAGGACTTTGGGTAGGCAATGACTAGCCCAACACAATCATTCAGTAGGGTACTGTAAAATTGACAGAAATAGATGAAAAGTTTGTTGAGAAAGTTAATATGCATAAAAAGTTAAAAAGTTTATGGTTGGAGGTCGAATGTCAACTATTTATATTTGTAAAGGAAAAACATACATGAATTAGAAAAGTTGACATTTACAAAGGTAAGCACAGATTAATAACAACAAAAACTCATCCCTTGCCGTGACTAAATTGGGGTGGGAAATAAACCAGTACTGAAATCCATTCTCCCGTCCCCAAAGGCCTATTGCCCAAGGGTTGATGATCCTCCCACCTTAGGCATACAGCGGATTATCCGCAACAAATCGATGATTGAGTAACTTATCAGGCAGTCCATCTAGCATTTGGGTTTCTTTCGAAACATTTCATCAGAAAATCCTTGGCATCGATCAGATATTCGTTGGGATTTGGGTTGGTTGAAGGCCATGTATTGAGCTAACTTATCATCGTCCTTACATAACTTCCAAGGTGATTTCCCGGCCATCATCTCCGCCACAATGCACCCTATGGCCCATATATCCTTAGGGGCCTCATGCATGTCACAAAACAAAGATTCCGGGGAGGTGTAGAGTAAAGTTCCCCGGTGACCTCCCACTCCGTCGACCTTAGATAGCCGAAAATCGCCTATCTTGAGCTGATTCGAGCCGCAGCCGCATGGGAAGACAAGAATGTTGTTGGGCTTCAAATCGCAGTGGACAATCCCGCGACGATGAACCTCCTGGATTCCCTTCAGAAGTGATAACCATAGAGCGAAGCCTCGTCCTCCGGAAAAAACCCTTCCCGGGAATTCATCAATTTCTTGAGTGTTCCACCTGGAGCGTACTCCAACAGAAGGTTGTACACAGTGTTCCCATGCTCTTCGCTCGTATCATCTCCAAAACACTGAATAATATAGGGACATCTTTGCAACTTTCTCAGGATTTGTCCTTCTCCGAAATTGAATCTGAGAACTCAACCTTTGAAGATTTCACGGCTAACTTCATCCGAACATTGAAAGTAGGTGGATTGTAATATTCAGCAAGAAACACAATGCCATGGGCTCCACCGCCAAGGAGTTTCAACTTTTGGGAAGGCATACTGATGAGCGATGATGATTGATGAGTACTAAGGTATAGTATATAGTAAGATCGATGATATGAATATATGATGATGAATTGGAATTGATGATCCACCAAGTGTTGGGTGCCAAAGTATTATATAGAACTTGGGATAATCTCTCAGTCCAACTAAGTTTAGTATTGGATAATCTCTCAATCCAATTAAGTTTAGTATTAGGAAACTTTTTTTTTTAAATAGAAAATTATATAGTAATCCCAGTCCAATCCAGAATAGAATTAAGAAACAGATTGAAACTCAAGTAATTGGGAAAGTTCGGAACATTATTGTAGACTAGAAAATTAGGAAATAATTAACTAATACATATGCATGTCAAATTTTAACTAAAATGACAATTTTGAGGGACTATTTTGTAGTGTAAATATATGTAAGTCAATATACAATGGCATAAACATACTCATAATTCATATGTTGTTACAATCACATCATAATACAGTTCGAATCAAGTGAAGCCATCTATTGTCACAGGACGGTGTTTAATAAGAACTGAATATAACAATTTTATTGGAATAAATTTATTTAGTAGATTATAGATATGAGTGCATTATATATATAAAAATTTTGTAGTGTACTACTAGGACACCACCTTAATAGTCTCAAACCCTTTATTTATGGATGCCATGACTGCATCCACCACCAGCTGCGTTTTCGGCTGATAACCGCCCACTTCTTCTCCGGCGCACTTCCACTCCCGGCGAGATTACAGAACTCAATCACCATGAGAACATCCTGAGGAAAATCCGCTTTCACGCCGTGCTCAATAAACCGATAGCTTTCCAAGGTGTAGAACGGCGCAGACTGTTCTGCGAAAGGGGTGACGAAGTCGTGGACGCGCAGCTTTCCGGCGATCCCGTAAGCGAAGATGTCCATTGCCATGTCGGCCACGGAGGAGCAGTAGAAAGTGGCGACTCTGCCGTCTTTCCATTTTAGGGATGCGCCGCAGGAGAGAATGGCCCCCGCTTCGTTCACCTCCGGGTCGGGAACGCCGTCACTGATTCCGGGAGCTCGTAGTCGGTGGTCAACAGGGTTCCGCCGATGCTGTGCCATCCGGCGTCGCCCAGATCCCCACCGCATCCACATCTGGCTTTTCGCCTGGGTGGATGTTAAGGGAAAACGAAACGTTGCAGTGCACCTGCACATACAGAATCATACCAAAGGTCATGGGTTCGAATCAAAATAGACTATGATCCATAACAGCTGCTAAAATGAAAAATGGGGAAGAAGAATGGAACTTACGGATTTTAGTTGGCCAAGGCGCAGAGGATCAGAGAAGAACTCTTTCATCTTAGCAGTTCGAGGATGATGCATCCACGGGGTAGCATCCATGTACTGGACCCCACTGGACTCACACGCCGCCACAATCCGGTCCAGCTCCGCCACGTTCAGTGCCGCCGGCTTCTCCACCAACACGTGCTTCTTCTTCTGCGCCGCCAGGACGGCCCACCGCACGTGCAGGCTGGTGGGAGAGCGATGTAAACGGCGTCCACGTCCGGATCATCCAGCACGGCGTCGTAGCTGCCGTAAATTTTCGCGTGGCAGGGCACTCGTTCTCGGCGGCAAACGCCGCGGCCTTCTCCGCCGTGCTGCCGCCCACGGCGGAGATGGTTGCGTTCGGAGCCTGCGATATAGCCCTGGCCAGATTGCGCGCTACGGCGGCGCAGCCCAGTACTCCGAAACGGATTTGCCTCTGTTCAGCCATTTTTTCCGGCGACCACCACGAAGAATATTACGGAGAGCTGAAAGTAGTTGTCTCTTATAGTAGTAGAAAAGAAGGGGAGCATGCACGTCTTGTAATTAATTAATTATTTTTAATTCATTTTCCTAAACAGTTGGTTAGACGTCGAGGCAAATGATTTTTTAATACATTTTAAAAATAAATAAATATTTTTTGTTATTTTATTTATGTATTTAAAATTTTATTTGTTTAAATTTAATATAATTTTTTTTTTTTTTTGCATCAATAAAAGTATAAAACCCGTACATTGTGGGCAATAAAATCTGTACGTGAAGAAAATTTTACTCATTTCACAAATTACAATACTACAACAATTTATATTGTGGTAAGGACAACATTATTATTGAGGTATCTTATGGAGATGTCCCCATCTCCAAAAGTTGAATCCCTGATCTAAGGACCCACGTCCGACTCGCTGGTGAGATTGATTTCTGAACTTTTTTCCTCAAATTTCACTTCTGTGATCAATTGAGCTGCCATGAGTAACTATTAAGAATGTTTATCAAAGACTTGGTGGTCAAACATCATAGCTGTGAATTTCTTAAATGGGAGGTCACATGTTCAAATCGTGAGGTCTGGCATTAGCAATCTATTTACATGAATTGTCAAGTTGTTATATATATGTAGTAAAGCAAATTGCAATTCCCTTATTCTTTAACATCTCCAGTTCTTCACAATGTAATGAGTAATATATATGTAAAAGTTTGCAGCTGAGATCGCCATGGTTTTTCTTGATAGATCTGTGCTGCAATGTGTAATTACATGGATGGCCCTATGCAGACCTTACGGCTCCATAGCGCTGTGTTCTTCAACTTCATTCATTCTTGTTTTGAACGAAGAACTTCGAATTCCATCCTTTTGGAGGAACAATATCGCCATTAGTTCAGATCAAGAAAATGGATATATATGGAGTATATATATACTACAGCCTGCAGATTCTAGCTTAGATTGCTTGTCTTTTGATGATTGGTTTCTGGCAAACTAAAAGCCTCTCGTCGCTATTGCTTTCGATCTCCACAACTCGAGCATCCCATTTCAGCAGTCTTGAGTGAGCTCTTGCTAAATCTATTAGGGGAATGGTGTCGCGTATGATAATCCATCCCTGCAGCACCATGCTCAGAAAGGTTAGTGAAATTGCAGATCGAAAAGAAAGCATGCGTCGGGTTTGAATTGAAAAGACAGTGTTCTGTTTTAACTAAAAGTTTAAGCTGATAATGCACCTCTGGACGAGTTAAGCGGTCTATCTCAATGAACAGATCGAGCATCCCGCATCTGCTATGCTGCTCAGATTCGAGAGTTAGAAGGCCGTAAGCATGGACTAGATCATATGTTCTCGGGTAAGTTGGAAATGCTTCACACCTGCTCCAAAACGCTCATCCATTTAGTCCCGACTAAAAGTCTAAGCTAACAGTTAGACTGCAAGACTGCACGTTTATTATTTATTCGGGAAAAGGAAGAATTTACCAATCATGTAATACGCCAACGAATCCCCTGTCAAGGATGAGGGAAGGTGGTTGGGTGCACCACTCGGAACAACATTCATGACCCAAACCGACTTTCCTGCTTCCAATAAAGCAGCATTCAAACCACCAAAACGGGCGTTCATGTCTAGCACGTTCCTGAGCAAGTTATAGGGCGGAGAAGGGTCTTCGTCGCCAGGTCTCTTGGATGATCAGAGAAGATTATGGGGAACACATAGTTCTTAACAGAAGGGCCCAGCTAATCGGGAATCTTCTGCAATATCTTCGGGCTGCAAACCTGATAAGAAAATGCTCAAATCGGATAATGTGCTAATGCAATTCTCGATACAATCTATCTATATGCAGCAGCTCAAGTGAGGCATGTGTTACCATGGACTGTAAGTTCAGACGAGCTTAATCCAGCCCGAGA
>CP025659.1:38354589-38375774 GCA_003576665.1 Ipomoea trifida
ACCTATTAGCAGCAGCTAAGAAGAAAGGATGATGCCCTTGTTCAACCGCAGGAGGTAGAAAAGAAAGGGCAAGCAGTAATTCAAAATCCATAAAGAATTACCTATGCTCTTATATAAAGATTAAATCGAAAGGCTTGGTAGGGATTCTTTTTTTTTTACCTATACCTATGGGGCTTAAGGGTGCCCGGTGGAATGTACTTATTTTACTGAGAATGTGGACAAAAGTAAACAAGCCAAGCAAAGTGCTTCACTAGCTTCAGACTGGATGGAATTCAGTCTAATGTCCTGCTTCCTTTTGCCAGAAGGATTATGTGAGTAAAGAAAGTAAAGAACTACTAGACTCTCCTTAGGAATTCTTGGTGGGGACAGACTGGGAATTAAAAGCAAATTTATTGGAAGAGCTGGGATCATATGTGCTTATAAAAAGGGAAAGGTTTAATGGGGTTGGTTTCTAAATATATCTTATTTCAATCTGGCCTTGTTAGAAAAACAAGGGTGGAGACTGATACAGAACCCTAGCTCACTGGCTGCGCCTTCTTTTAAAGCCTTTCTCTTTCAAAACGAATATTTTATGGATGCTAAGCTGGGGTCTAATCCTTCATACATGTGGCGGAGTATATGGGAAGCCCGAATTTTCCTTCTTTCAGGTGTCCGCTGGAGAGTAGGAAAAGGCAACCAAATCAATGTATGGGATGAGAACTTTACCCTCTTCCTTCAGAGTAAGCAGCCCTGCTAGGTGCAACTGGCCTGGCCTCAAACAAAGGGTAGTGATCTTCTTTATTTTTATAAAGGTTGCTGGAAAGAAAGAATTTCTTCTTCGACATATTTTTCTTGATTTTTTTTAAGTGGACATTAGAAGTGGCATGAGTCTTTTATGGCAAAATGAGAAGCTTATATTGCAATATAAAAAAAAGGGATTTATTCTCTCAGATCTGCTTATCACTTGGCTATGAGCATCAAGGAAAGATTGGAAGATGGAGCCTCATCATCAAAAAGTCACATAGAAGCAGGTTTCTGGAAATAAGTATGGAATCTTAAGGTACCTCCTATGGTTCATTTCTTTATGTGGAAAGATTATATATATATTCTTCCAGCAAACTTGTGTAGAGTTGTGGATGATCGTTTTTTGAAAGGTGTAATATTGAAGCTTATAAGGTCTGGAACTCCTTGTGGGAGTGCAGTGCTGTTAAGGATGTGTTTGGGGCATGCAAGATAAGATTCAATATTAGGAGTGGAATCTTGTTAAGATGAAATGGTTAGCGAATGGAAGCCTTGGTTTTTTAAGTAAACAATAGGGTAAACTAGTCCCTCTGCCATACTCATCACGTGTGCCCTTGAAAAAGATTTTTGAAGTTCCCGTGCTATGGATGTACAACCCTTTTGTCCTCATTGTCTCATAGTTATGAAGCTTATACTTACGAACTTGATTCTATGTAATTTTTGGATTCATAAAAAGCAAGTCTAAACAAAAAGAATGTGAGCCCGATCTTTGCTACATGATTCAAAAAATCCCCACCTGTAAAAGACCAATATCACAAGACTTTGTATCAATATTCTAAAAACTCACTCACATCATGCATGTACGAGTCATGTTGCTCTATCATGGAGGCAATAATTTTATTTTAGAGTCTGATTGTTTAAATTTTTGTGTTAGTTTCAACTCTGTTTCTTTAGACCTTTCATATGTAGGTTTAATTAATTAAACCTACATATGAAAGGTCTAAAGAAACAGAGTTGAATTGAGAACGTGTCTGTTCGTATGTCAGGAAATTAACAAATCAAGTGGTTTATGAGTTAGCTCAGACAATTGATTTTATGTCTGTCCTTGGTTGTGGAATTCTTCCCTCTTATTTGTATTTCACATCTTCTGATTAATGCATTTGTTCTTTTACCCTTAAAAAATATGTATATTGTGATAAAAATGGCGCAATTCTAAACACCAAACAAATCGTGATAACCATATGATCGAAAAGGAATGCAATCATCATTTGTATAAATGTTTACAAATTACAATCAGAGCTGGTCCAAACATTTCAGAGGCTCTGGACGGAATTTAAAAAATGGGCCCCCATACGAAAAATTATAATTTAAATTTAATAATACTAAGAAATAATAATATAAAATATCATGAAATACAATTAGAAAGTTTTCAACATTTTTCAAATACAAAAGTAATCATGACAAAAGAATTCTACGTACTTTATTCGATGTAAAATCATCATCAAGATTAACATTCTCTAGCATATCCTTCTCAATACACAAATCGCAAACCTTTATTTATAGATCCTCTTTGTTATTCTATTAGCTACTCTACTTGTTTTTTTTGTTTTCTTTTTTCATATATAAATGTTTTTTAGTTAACATTATATAAAATATTTTTAAAAATTGTGTATAAGAAAAAGAACAAAATCACCTGATATTTTCAAAAAGTTCTCCTCGATTTTCAGTTTATCACAAATAGCTCCACAACCACAAATTTTTTGTTCTTTTCTTCTTTCACTTTCGTTGTTAATAGAATGAATTAGATAATACTTAGTAACTCAATGTCATTATAATTTAATAATTATTATATATATATATATATATATATATATATATATATATATATATATATATATATATTCTAGATTACAGAAATAACAAAATCTATTATCCAAATAAACATTACATATTTACATTACGTCATTACATATTTAAATTTATAGCCATAAATCCCTAATGCCCTGTAGGTGTGCTGTGTTGCATGTGCACAGTGTTGCAAAGGGAAATAATGACAGAACAAATTACAAATAGAATAAAACTTACAAGTTACAACGGACAATGGGCCCTCGTTGTCGACGAAGATGCGAGTATTAATCGAATTGGGAAAAAATTATTGAAGAAGACGATTGGGTTAGCCGATTAGGGTGTCAATTCTAATAGATAATTAGGTGTCCCCATGTCAATCTATTCTGAATTATTTAATTAATCGTTGATTCCCAACTTCCTGCAGTCCACATCGATTAGGCTTCCATCTATTATTAATTTTTTATTTTCTAATATAATTATAGAACTAATTATAACACTAATATATATATATATATATATATATATATATATATATATATATATATATATATATATATATATATATATATATATATGAATATTAATCAAATGTGGTCGTGCTCTTAGGTGTGGCCGTGCGGTCACACACCACTCAATGTTACGAAATACACCACTCAATGTTAAGAAACACACCACAATGAAAATATACAAAAACCATAAAACACACCACACACCCAAAATAATGCACCATAACTCCATGTCCTAATGGTGCATTTGCTAATACTGTGTGGTGTATATTTGCATACCTAGTGGTGTGTTTTTGGGTGATGCGTCCCTAACGATGTATATTTGTGTGGTGCATTTTCTAACACTGAGTGGTGTATATCTGTATACATAGTGGTGAGGCCGCACTGTTCACACCTAAGAGCACGGCCACACTTGAACATGACCCTATATATAATATTATATATATATATATATATATATATATAGGTTGCATTCACATGCAAACACCCTTAAATAAAAACTGGACTAAATTTGGCCTTAGGATGAGTGTAGATGGACGGATTAGATGCAGCTAAAGAAAGTAATCACAAAATCTGATTTAGTTAATAAAAGGGTAATTATGGGAATCCAATAACTAATTAATTTAGGATTATAATTGGCAAGAATTTCACGCCACAATTAAGGAAGTGTAAGTATGGTAGGAGTTGTCTACGACCGTGACAATACAAACTCCTTGCAGATTAAGAATTCGCAAACAGTGCTCCGGCGGGAAGCGATAGATGGAAATGAATCACGGTGACATGAAGGCGGCAAACGCAGGTTTGTTTTCCGAACTGATCATCACCCTTATAAAACGACATGTGAGTGATCGTTTGTATAGTGGGTTTAATGCAATCGGGTTTGTATTGTAATGCTGGGAAAATAAAGTAGGGATATCTGACGGTGTGTTTAGTCTGAGCAGAATTGAATGAGCATGATTAGGTTAGATGTACCAATTATGTTCTAGGCCTTAGGATGCTCTTAGGAGTAAACTAAGAAGATAAATTGCATGCACACACACTTACGCGCAAGTGCACACATATGCCTACTGAATAGATTGAATAATACGATTAGGTTAAATGCACAAAATATGTTCTAGGCATTAGCACTCTTTCTGAAAGAGTCAATTAAGTATATAATTTGCATGCACACACACTTGTGCGCGAGTGCACATATGTGCGCTCAGAATGACAAGTGTGCAACACAGTTATAAGTTATGTGCATCCTGATTTAATGATTTATTTTAGAATGGCACTACTACTGACATTTAAGTGTGGCAATTTCCTTCGAGTGATGCTAATGATCGAAATTGTAATAATGGTGTGGTGATTAACAGGCAAAGAGCATTATGGAGGTGGGCACAACAAATGTGACATCGAAATATCACCCGACGAAACAAATCACTGGTTACCTACAATCAAAGATGAACATACACGGTATGTTGGGCAACGATTTGAGACAGTAGACCAAAGAATTGAATTTTACCGGACATATGCAACTACGGTTGGATTAGATGTTAGAAACAACACGATGAGGAAGACTAGAGAGGGTGGAAGTGGGTATTAAATACATGGTACGCTCACGCGAAGGTTTCAAGCCCATCACTAAGGGAAAAAGCGTGACACCCGCAATTTCCTTGACAACCATCATTTCATGGCTTTAGAATTATGGATTCTATTTCTAAGTCGTTAAAGGTTTATTCTGACAACTTAATTGTGGTCTTCCTGGCTAAGAACAATAAGAGTGAGAGTCAAAGAAAGCATATCGACACCAAGTACTTAGCCATCAGGGAGCGTGTTAAGGATAAGAAAGTAGTCATTGAGCATATAAGCAATGAGCTGATGATTGTTGATCCCCTGACTAAAGGCACGCCACCATTCATGTTTTGGGATTTTGTTGAGAAAATGGGACTTGCGCCCACTTTGTAAAATTTATATACATTCAGTTATTATATGAACTTCTTAAAGCATTCAGATATTTTCTCATTATTGTATTGTGCACATATTTTGTTAAGAAAATATATTTTTTGGACTAGGAATAAACATAATGTAACACCCCAATTTTCAACTCTTACATTTATTACAAATCCGTAATAATACATCAGCGGAAGCTTACATCTTATCAACAGAAAACTGGGTGTTACCGCCACGCTCAGGTATCTCTCCTATACCCAAACGTTATGGCTAAACTTACAACATCGACATCCACTTCCATCTTGTTTAGAGCTCATCGGGTTACTAGCTAGAGTCCACACTAATCTGCATCTAATAAAGGACACAATGAAGTGTAGTTAGCACGACGGCTAAGTAAGGAAATCCATTTGTCACTTAAAAGTAGACAAAGGTTTGAAAACATTTAGTGAAACAACATCCACTCGTCTCGTAAGACAAAATCATTTCTTTCTCAAAGACGTTACAAAATAACTCTTTTCTCGTCTTTAAAACTTCCTTAGTTTCATATAGTAAGAGTGAGGCCTACAACCTCGGGCCATGGCACTCCAGCCCTCCCGTAGGTTTCTCCCTTATCCTAACCCCGGGCCGTGGCACTCAAGCCTTCCCGTGGGCACCTCTCCTTATCCCAACATGACGACATAACGGCGAATAGACTTCGCTCTAACAATATAATATAACGACCACTGGGCAAGGGCACTTAAAGTCACCCGTGGGTCAATCAAGGTCCTCCTCAACTTACTTTAGAAACTACGGTTTTGAAAACATGATTCTTCCTTCAATTTTTTTTCTTACTCAAATCATTTCTTTTGGACATATTTCACCAATGAGTCCAATATTTGAAATCGGCTACCTCTTTAGCCCCTGAAGGATTTTCAAACATCATTTTCTCAAACAATAAGGTTTTGACAACCTTTATATCAAAATAGCATACATTTTTCAACGTAAGTTTTCATAAACATTTTTGGATAGATACACTTCATATGTCAATCTCACACTTAAAATCAACCAACATCCTTAACTATCGTCCTCAACAACTTCCACTATGATCAACACCATTAGATCATAACTTGAGGATATCGTACATCCAAATATATATAAATTCTAATAGGTAAGGTCATTGCCTAACCATAACCCAAAAATCATGAGATTATCATTTAATCTCTATCATTAATCCACGTCCTTAGCATCACCTGATCACCATTAACTCACTAACTACCTCACAATTATCATTAACACATCCATAATCATACTAAGCATAATTCAGAAAATTTCAGCTTGGCGCAGTCCAAAAGATTGAGCCGGTAAAAATAGTTCCCGAACTCTTTTTCACTTCAAATTTTTATGGTAGAACCCCAACTTATAGTACTTGATGTCCATAAAAAGTTTTGGTCATTTTGGTCCGCGAATAAACACAGAAAATTCCATCTTTGCCCTTGGCAGTGTGCTGTCCGGAATTTTTCTCTCTCTGGACCAGTTTTGGAGAAAAATTCGAAAACCATACTTATACTACTCCGATCATTATGAAATTTTATATGTAGGTTCTACACTTATAGAACTACATGCCAAAAAAAATGGGATCAAAATACCTTACCGATTTTTCCCAATAAATCTCGGAAGTTACTGCCAGAATCTATCCTGATTTCCTTTCACTATTTTCACAAGTATAAGCCTATATGGACATAAATACAACATATACAAGCATATCCAAGCTATGAACATGTATACAAAAATATTCCCAAAGCTCCAAAACACCATGTTTCAACCAAATAATCAATTATCTAATTTCAAGTGACTAAACCGACTTAAGGGAATTCCTTACCTCAATAGAAGATTCTTAACCCAAGAAATGCAAGATCTTTCCTTGAATTCAAAGTCCCTAAAAACATCACCACAATAACAATATTTTTCATGCACTAAACATTAACACTTAAGTTCAAGCTTAAGTCTTAAAAGGGATTGAACCGAACAAAACCGAAGTTCTTACCTAGAGTAGAGTTCTTGGAGTTGAAGAAATGCCTAAGTGTTCTTGGATCACAATGGAAGACTAAGCTAAAATAATTTTCTTCTTCTTCCCCTAAGTGTGTCTCACGAAAATGAGAGAGAGAGAGATGATCTTGTGCTTAGTGTAGATTTCACTCTTGAAGATCAAGTAACAAGTGCAACTACGCCATACCTCATTAATGCTTCATTAATGTCACATTTAATGCCCAATCTTAGTCTAGATTCACCTTGCCACATGTCAACACCCCATGGAGTCCTTACAAGATCTCAAATCTAATTGGCCAGTTTATGCTTAAATCAGATGAATGTTCGGAGGATTATAACTTAATTTGGGAAAATTCTAATACCAAAATTATCGTAAAAATATTCCCGTCGCAAATCACCACTTTTGGAAATTTTCCGATAATCCGCTAAATTTAGGTACAGAGTCCGTAACAATTTATCCCTTACAGTCCATTTAGAAATTCCTTTCGAACTAACTAGAAATTCAGGCTTAATCGTATGATACTTAATAATCCCAATTCTAGGAAAAATTCAAACTGAATCTATATCCTTAAAATTTTCTCGGTTCGTAACCGGTACGTACGATCGCAGCTTATTACTAACTGTCCTTACTTATAATAATTCTTTTGAGGCATCGAACGATCATTTCATGAATGTCATAACTTAAGGACCTATTTTCCGAACCTCAAACTTATCGGAAAATACGAGGGGTTACACATAAGGTTTATCCATTTAGTTTTTTATTAACACAAGAAATGCTTAGAGAACAAATTACATTATGATTATAGTAGATGCTACGTACTCATATTAAGAGGACGTATCTCTATATATAGTTCATGTTTTTTTGTTTTCTTTGAGTTTGTACTTGCACCAAGTGGGAGAATGTAACAGTTTTTCATTAAAGACAAACATTATTGGTGCAAGTTATGGCTTTCAATAGGCCATTATGTGGTGCCATGTAATGGTTGTAACGGAAACCGCTACAAAGCCTACATTGATGGCATATGGGCTATATAAGCAATGGTCCACACTGGTTAGATTATAGTCTTTTTGACATATTCATACATCATTTATTCTGATCTTGAGAGCAAGTGTGAGACATTCTACTACTTCAACCCTTGGACAATCTACAACATCAATAGTGGATTCAAAGGCAATTACTAAAAACAACTATGGTCGGAGGTTAATTTTTATGCAATATTCTTACATTGTATACCCTATCTTGAGAGTAGTCAGTAGAAACGTATCCTGGCTACTTGGGCTTTTTAACTACTCATTGGGGCTTGAAGTCTCCATGTGGAGTGTGCACACTTAAGGTTAGAGTCCAGTTTTCATTGGCATGAAAATTTTGCGGAGTGTTCAGTGGTGATGTTGTTCACTAGGGCCTAAGAAAAAGAACCATGTCCCAGTATGTTGGTACTGCTCTTCTATGTGTGTATTTTCCCTTATACATGAAAAGTGATTTTTAAATGATATACAATTTGGAAATGTTGTTGATAATACCTTTTTGGAAGATTATACTTTTGGTTCAAGGTATTGGAAAATGATTTTTGGATGATTTTGGAAAATAGGTTTTACGGCTAATTTTAAAATATCAAGGTATATATATTGCATTAAATTATTATTTTACGGGACGGAGTAATTCCTTACTTAGAACCGTACCTTCTATTATGGTTTCACATCCGATTTCAGAATCGGCAGTTCCGGTTCGAACCGATTTTTTTTTTTTTTTGTAATTTTTTAAAAAAATTGTCCAAATTCAAAAATTAATATATTTTTAAAAGCTTTCATTCAAAAATATTTTTTTTAAATTATATTAAATATTTAAACTTCAAAGTTAAACTATATTAAAAAGAAATTATTATAGTTGAATTTTAAAATGTTATTTAAAGTTTAAACTTTAATCAAATAATAAAGAAACTTTAATAAAATAATAAAAAAACAATTAACATTTGTTTTCTTTTTTTTTTTTTAGAGCTTATAGCCCGGGCCGGTCCTATTGTTTCATAGGCCAGGTGGGACAAAAGAAATAGACCCTACCTGATGTTAACATATATTTCATACTTAAAATTTAAATTACATAAAGAAAAAAATTAATATCAAATAATTTGAAATAAAATTAACATGTTTTTAGCAATTTTACATACACAAAAATAATGAAATTTTTTTTAGGTACTTTCACAAAGAAATTATTTATAAAAATGAATAAACAATTTAAAATTATATAAGCTTATAAAAAAAATAATAGATGTTGCCTTGTAATAGATTTAATAGTACGTACTAAAAAAATAAACTTAGAAACAATAACATTGTTATCATAATAAATAATAAATTAATTATTAATAAAAATTTATAAAACAACACTTACAAACATATGGGGAGCTAAAAATCTGAATAAAAACATATGATTTTAAAATAGTTAAGATTGTTTGGATAAAATAATTTAAATAGAAAGCATATTATAAATCACAAATTTTATTTATTTATAAAATACCTTTTCCATTAACTAGATACTCATAAGAAAAAAAAAAGCCTTTTACTTTTCAATATTCTGATATTCTTTTCAAAAAAACATTTTGTTATCTAGTTTCACAAATCAGGGGGTTTTGTCGACTAAAAAAATTTAAAATCAAGAAAAAAAGATATGTTTTTAGTAATATTTTTTAGTTTAAACAGCTAATTTGAGGGATTGATCTGATCTATAAAAAACCGAGTCACATTTATTTTCATTATTAATGGATTTATATGATAAAATATCATATCTATAGCATTTTTGAAAATTATCTTTTTGATTTGATAATGAGTTACAACATTTTTTTTTTTCGTGTAATGACTTAATTGGTATTTTCCACATGAATTCCATTTTTTAAAATCTTTTTTTTAACCTACAATATCGATTCACCCTATTTCGTCATTTTTTTTTGTGACATTAAGCTAGACCAGATAATATGAGATAAATCGTATTGATAATTCCCTCTTAACCAATTTTTCCATTGACTCATTATAGACCGCTGAAGTTATTACTTCAGAATGAAATATTCCTTGTGTTCGAAAGGAATCTTTCATTTGTCTTTTAAGGAAGAAAGATGTTTCATGATGTTGAAAAACGGATATTAATTTAGACAAGTTAACAACCCCGGTTTGCGATATTTTATAAAATACATATGCTTGTGACAAGTTGGATAAATCACAAAAAAATTCTGAATTTTTCTTACAACTATTATAAGTTTTTATATTTGAAATAAAGTGAATTGTAGTTATTTACTTTTTTCGTTAACTAGAAAGAAAAAAAATGAGCAAATACCAATTTTGGTCCCACGACTATTATTTTAGTACTAATTTTGGTCCAACGATTACTGTTTTATTATCAAAATTCATAGCGCCGGTCACCTATCCGTTTAAAACGTGCCGAAATCTAAAATTTTAAAAGGCATTTTCATCCTTTTCAACTCAATATCCCAATTTGAGCATGAATAAAAAGATTTAAGTCCTAAGATCGATCACAATTCAAAGTTCTCCTCCTCAAATTAAGGTAAAATGAGGAGGGAATTGCGAAATTTGATCGATCTTATGATCAATCTTAGGACTTAAAATGAGGAGGTAAAATAAACTAGTATGAAAGTAAACTAGTATCTTAAAATAAGAGCTTATTTTAAAAGGTAGTGTTTCAAAAATAAACTAGTAGCTTTCTAACTTTTTTTCTATCTTTATCCTTATTATTTTAAATATATGCCGTCCTTTACCACTTTCAATTAAGACTCGTTTCTCTTCTCCTATCTTCGCAACTCTTCTCCATTATTATTATTATTATTATTATTATTATTATTATTATTATTATTATTATTATTATTGTTGTTGTTGTTGTTGTTATTGTTACTATTGTTACTACTACTACGGCATAGGCATGTGAAAGTAAGCAGATCACACAAAAAACTAATAGAGTTAAAAACCTTTGGAGATTTTTTTATTTATTTTTATTTTATGAAGAAACCTTTGGAGAATTAAAATGTGACTTGTCACTCGTTTCACGATTTAATTGATAGAGTCAACGCCCGGCTGGAGGGTTGGAAAACAAGACTTCTCTCGAGGGCTGGTCGTGTTACCCTCGCTAAAGCAGTTCTCAATGCCATTCCGTCTTATGTTATGCAGACTTCCGTGATACCTATTGGGGTTTGCCATGAAATGGAAAAACGTACTAGACAGTTTATCTGGGGTAACGATGGGCATGATAACCATTCCAGGCTCAATCTTGTGAAATGGGATGTGGCTACGACTTCCACGAACACTGGTGGTTTAGGGCTATATAAGTTACAAGAATTAAACAAGGCTTACATGGTGAAGCTTGGTTATCGTTTAACTCACGAGCATAACAGCCTTTGGGCTAAAACGGTCTTGGGCAAGTATACGCTCTCTAGGAGGAATCCTACGTCTCGCAACGTCTCTCATCTGTGGAGAAGTATTCTGGGTGTACAATCTTTTGTACAGAAAGGCATTGTTCAGCAGGTGCGAAATGGCCGGTCTACCAAGTTTTGGATGGACAGTTGGCTAACGCCACTCCCGTTGCGCTCTTATCTCCAGTGCACGTTGAGCTTGCCGGAGTTGTATGCACCGGTGAACGAGTACTGGGCTGAGGGTTGTGGATGGAAATGGGCTTGTCTAACAGGTCGTCTACCCGAGGACATCCTCCAACTTCTTGCCGGTTTCATGCTTTCGGGAGATGATATGGCTGCTGATGAAGTTGGTTGGGGTTTGGAAAGAAATGGTTCTTTTTCTGTGCGCTCAGCCTATGAGGCGATAATCCACGCTTCGCCGCCACCTGCGAATCCCATATGGTCTACGATTTGGGGTTTAAAAACAACCCAAAGGAGTTGTTTTTTTATTTGGCTGGTTATGCATGATCGGATTCTAACAGATGTCGAGAGGGGGAGACGCCACCTTACTTCTAATATTTGTTGTTTTTCTTGTGCAGGCCATCCAGAGAATTGCAGCCATTTGTTCCGCCACTGCAAAGAGGTACGCGGGATTTGGGAGGCTGTTCTTAGCCCGACGACGTTGCAAAAGCTACAGGGCCTGGATTGGGCAGATTGGCTGACGGCGCAGCTGCGAGGAGATCGCTCTTTAGGCACGACGGAGGATTGGCCGGAGAGATTCGCGACCCGCTTATGGTGGATTTGGAAGTGGCGGAATGAAAAGGTTTTTAATGCAACGGCATATCCTTTGCATCAGAAGCTTGCATGGCTGCACCGTCAGGATGAGGAGATCAAGCGAGCTTTCATGAGACATGATGTGCCGGCTCTATCACAAGGCAATGTGGCTAGGGCTTCTGCTGTATGGAGGAACCCTGCTGCCGGTTGGTACAAGTTAAATGTGGATGGAAGCTGTGTGCAAAGTACTAGCTCGGCGGGGTGTGGGGGTGTTTTGAGGGATCATACCGGAGGCTGGGTCGAAGGCTTTGCTTATTATATAGGTTGTTGTTCGGCTGAGGATGCGGAAGCCTGGGGAGTGCTTCAAGGTCTCCACATGGCAGCGCAGAGGGGGATTACCAATCTTGTTATCGAAAGTGATTCTAAACGGTTAATTGACTTTTTGATGGGAGAGACTCCGATCACGGGAACGAAAAACAATATTGTTACCCGGTGTATTGCTGCGAAGAGATCTTTTCAGAATTTACGCTGTGCTCACATATTCAGGGAGCAGAATCGTCTCGCCGACGCTTTGGCTAAGAAGGCCCTGTCGATGCATTCTGGTTTAGTTTTATGGACTGAGGCACCCAGTGACTTGTTAACTTTGCTGAATAACGATCGGCCTGCGCCTGATCGTTACATGAGCTCCCCTCCCAGGGCTGCAAGCTAGTGTTTTCCTTTCTTTTGTTGTTTGGGGTTGCCCCCTCCTTCCAGGATCAAAAAAAAAAAAGAACAAATTTTGAATGTTAAACTAAATACTTTTCCTAAATTCATTAAATACTATAAATTAAAACACATGGCATAATAAAATTGTTATGGCAGGGATGAGAGGAACCCAACATGCATATGTATGATGTACCTCATTTCCACATTGATAGCTATATATATATATATATATATATATATATATATATATATATATAACACCATCCCTCAGAGGAATGAGGGGGACTACCGACACTAATAGATGATAAACACCATCCCTCAAATGATGTCAAATCTACACAATTATTGCTATGTCTCTGATAATAAATACTTACTGGTTGGTCTCTCTCAAGTAGTATATTTTGTGTCATGGCCTACACTTACTTTCCACAAACTATATCCCAAATTGTTCACACTTCATACTGCATGGGTGCTCTAATCTCTTTCTCTCTGTTGCGCTATCCTCTAGCTTGTGACATGCGTGCCCTACCCTGCCTTATCTACCCAAACCCAACATATATACATAATACACCAACCCCATATATATCTCTTACTTTGATTTTCAATGTAGGGTAGGGTAAGGTCCAAAATAGTTTTAAAATAATTTTTGAATTTTTCTTCCCTAGTTGCAACTGAGTGACTGACCAACTACATGTCACTCTTTTTTGTTTTGTTTTGTTTTTTTAATGAGATTTCTCTGCATAATGTTGGGACCAGATATGTAAAGCAAGATTCGAAGTTTATGTATGTAGATTCTGGAACTGGGTATCTAAACTCGCTCTAACCTGTTTGGTTCGCTGGAAAATATTTGAAGAAAATGTAATTCAAATTCCATGGAAAACAAATTACCAGGAAGACATATTCCACTATTTGATTGGTGGAAAAGAAATTATTGGGAATATGAATTCAATTGTTTGGTTGGGTTTGGAATGGTAAAGAATTATAGATATAAAGACCAATATGCCCATAGTAATAATGGTTTGGCTATATATACATGTGTAATTAATAAATTTGGTTGAGGGTAAAATAGTCCAAAGCTTAATATTTTCTTCCCACCTTCCTTGGAAAACAAGATACCTAACTCTACTTAGGAATTTGTTTTCTTTCTTCTTTGGGAAGTCAAATTCCATGGAAACTATTTTCCATCAAACCAAACAGTAGTTGTGTTGAAATGTAACTGCAGTGTATATGAACTGATACTGAATAACAGTTTCACATTTGTGTTTATATTATCGAATGAAACTGTAGTTATATTGAAATGTAACTGTAGTTATATCGAAATGTAACAGTAGTTGTGTTGAAATGTAACTGTAGTGTATATGAACTGATACTGAATAATAGTTTCACATTTGTGTTTTTATATTATCGAATGAAACTGTAGTTATATCAAAATGTAACTGTAGTTGTGTTGAAATGTAACTGCAGTTGTGTTGAAATGTAACTACAGTGTATATGAACTGAAAGTGAGTGACGCAAATTCATCCGTCTGTTTTCATTAATCAAATTCGTTTTGATTAATGAAAACAGACGGATGTGCGGTCCACAATCCATTGTGGACCACGGTCCACGATATAATTTGCCAGACCTAGGGTTAACTCACAGAGAATATTTATAGAGGGAACATATAATTAGGTAGACTAAGAATAAGAAAATAATTTTATATATAACCAGTCATACAACCCTAACCGTATGCATCATATATATTTATATAGAGATTTGGAAAGATATTAGCATGCATATATAACCGTGTACTAATATGCTAGATTTAGGAATTAGGAAATATATATAATTGTACGTGTACCTACGTATCTTAAGATTAGGAATAAATATCATATCTACACTTATAATAAGAGCCAATAATGTTAGACCCTTAACTGGAACTAAAAAAATGTTGGTGTAATAGTCTGCTATAACATATTGTACTTTGTGTTCTTCTTATTCTGCAACCTCCAATTAAATTCATAATATATTCTAACATTTTATAATTTTACCAAATTTTTCCGTTAAATATAACGGAAGTTTAACATTAAATTCTTTAGGCAATTTGTTTCTTTATTGCAGTTTTCATACAAATTGGCAATATTCTATAATACAATTTTGTATACAATCCTAACTTAAAATTAGAATATTGAAGTCTTAATAAGATTCTATAATACAATTCTTTATAGATTTTTAACTAAACCATTATTCTACCCAAAACAACAGTATATAAATCCCTCCCCTTCTCACTGGTATTCACCCAAAACTAAACCTAACATATTCTGCAACACACCATCTACTTGACATTTAATAGGTATGATTGTCAAAATATTATCATGCTAATTCTATTATTTGTATTTGTACTCATAATGATTATAGTTTTAAAAAAATCAATGATGGTATGCTCATTAATTAGTATAACTTCAATATCGTTATGTAAATATATCTATTGTATAATCTGTTCATCTATACTTGTATCCTTGTATGTAATGTTGTGGTTCTTATTATATTCCTCTATAATCTACACATTTTAGTTACTCCTAACTCCCTAATCTATGGTTTTTGAATTTATGTTGTGGTTCCCATTATATTATTTCATAACATCCTTTATGAAAATTATTTTCCATGACACAAAGATATTAGTAATGACAAATGCAGTAAAGCTATTGATATTGACGCACAAACTGTGGGCTGGAGTTGTACAGTTCATGTCATTAAGAAAAACGAACCAAAAAACGCTATTGGAATGCCTGAGAAAAAGTATATGCTCATCGTACTTGAGGATGAAACAGTAAGTAATAGTTAAAATTTTCTCCCTTTATTATTATTACTAGTTTTTCTTATGCAAATATGTGCCCAATATTAGTATTTTGTATTAAAATTTTAAATTTATTTAAATTTTAATATAGTAAATAATAATAATAATAATAATAATAATAATAATAATAATAATAATAATAAATTATGTATAATTAGATATTTATATTTAAAAAAATAACTAACATACAACTCTAATATTTAATGTGTATATATTATTATTATTATTGAAGAAGATAAGAAAATATATGGTGGATGCATGTGCATAGTAACAATGGTGGAAAAGATAACGGAAGTTATAACGGTAGGGGTATATTTGTCCAAAATATTATGTAGTACAACTTTTATAACATAATGTACAAAAAAACTTAACGGAAAAAACGGACATAAATGAGGAGTATAACCTTTATTCACATTTATTATGTTTTTAGATTATTATTATTATTATTATTATTATTATTATTATTATTATTATTATTATAATATTTTTATCATTATTAGTATTATTATTATTATTATTATTATTACTAGTATTTTCTCCCGTGCGTTACACGGAATGGATTTGTTATAATATTTAAAGAATATTTGGATCAATATACAATTATATATATTATAAAATCAAATATTATATAGCGCAATTGATGAAATTGATTGGATCAATTATGTTTTGTGATATTTTCCTTTGAATTAGAACAAATAATTGTCCAATTACCCGGACGTGGATAATTTTTTTTTATTATATATTGAGATAATAAAAATAAAGATGAAATTATAAAAAATTCTAATATTGAACTTGTACATTTATTTGATTATAAGATTAGTACAAAAATATTACTCAATTAATTGAATAATATATGACTTGTTTGTCTAAAATTATCTTAAAAAGATCTATAAGTAATATGACTTATATAATTATATTGTAACTTATATAATTATATTATTACTAAAATAAATATGAGAAAATGAGAAATAAATTAATTTTAATTATTATAAAAAAAAAAATTCAACGACCAATGGTTAACTTAATTATCATAATAATTATTAGGCAATTATTATTAGTCAATTACACTAATATATGTGTAATTATACTTTTATACTTTAAGTATATTCATTTTCCCCATATTGCATTTAGTTTTATCTTCCTCCTCCATATTTGAATGAATTAATTTTGATTATTATAAAAATCTAACAACCCATGTTCAATTAATTTTTTTAAAGTTTAAATAACTTAGAGTTTTCAAAAGTAAAGTATAATTAACTATTAAAGTTTTTAAATAATTTTTAGTCAATTAGTAATATCCTTTTCTTTTCCCGATAAATGATTTTACTTTTATTAATAGTGTTGATACGTGAGTATACATATTATCAATTTATAGATATTAGTTAATTTCTATTTTACACTTTCTTAACAAATAAGCTTTATTAATTATTTGACCAATAAAATATTTCATTAATTGACTACAAAATTTTAGGCGGGGAATGAAATAGGAGGATTTTACTTTTATATATAGTATAGAATATAGATTACGATCTTTTTATATTTTAAATCAATTAGTAATATCATTTTTCTCGGAATAATGGTCAAATAAACCACTGAACTACACACAAAACTGCAATTAGGCCATCGAACTCAAAAAGAATGCAATTGGATTCCTGAACTATATAAACTCATGCAATTAAGTACAAATTGACATGTTTTCAAAAAAAAAAAAAAAAGTCCAAATTGACCTGTTTACCTACAAATAAACTTAAAATAAACTTTTTAAATAATTTTAATTAAAATAATTAAATAATAATAATAATAATAATAAAATTAAAAAAAAAAACAGACGTCTCCGGCAGTTCTTCTGTTTTTTTAATTTTTTTTAATTATTAGTGCCGATTGTTATGTGTAAATTAATATCAGGCAACCTTATATAGGAAAAATGAAAAGAATTACGTAGTAATATTTACCTAATTTTCGTTCAATTTTTAATTGATGATGTAGAATATTATTATTGAAATATTTCCGTTTCATTTTTAATTTCCGTTCCTTTTTTAATTTATCTTTAATATTGTTTATAATATGCCTTTATTATTTATGATGTAGAATGTTTTCCTTTTTTAATTAAATTGCAATGATATGACCATTTCCTTTTTAATTTTATCCATAATATATATGCGTATGTTTAATTTTCTTTAATTATGTCCGTAATATGTGTACCATTAATTTCTTTAATTGATTAGATAAAATTACGGCAAGTATAAAAAATCGTTTAATAAAAGTATAATGTTTGAACTAATTTCTCAATGACCATAATTATTAAGATTTTATTCCAAAGTAACCATTAGCATAATTTTATATGTGTAATAATCTGTGAATTGAAATAATTTACATAATTGTATGGACGTAATAATATGTGAATTAGCATAATAATACGTGAATTGAAATAGTTATCATAATTTTGTTAATCTCCTCTAATTATGGATGTAATATGTGTATTATTAATTTCGTTAACTGATTTGATAAAATTTATATTACGAACAACAATATTAATTCATTAGTTGTCATAATTTTTAAGATTTTATTCAAAAGTAATCAAATGAAATGCACGGGTAATTGACATTATCTGAACTAAAAATATATAAAATTATCGTAAGAATGAAATCTCTATGTTTAATGACCATAATAAATTTAGATGTTAAATATAGTGTAATTACCACGGATTATTTAGATGGTAAATAGTATATGGTAATTACCTATATAGATTAGCATATATTAAACGGATTAACATATGAAACAATGTTATAAAAAAGGAAGGAAGCCTTTTAGACAAAATATATTAGGAATAATTGTGACACCCCAACCTCACATAGGCTGAGATAGCTAAAACTCAACATAAAAGCTGCCAATCTNAAATTCCCTTGAGTCTATTCAACCCCCCCTTCTAGACTCATAACGTCTTCACCGGGACCAACAGACGCATACCGAAAAGAGAGTTTTAAGTTGCATGCAATTCTTTTCTGCACAACCAATGACTTTCCAGCTTATGGAAACCTATCTGGATATAGTGTCAAAGGACATAAGGCATGCCCCATATGTGAAGATAATACATGTTATCATCAACTTGTTCATGACAGAAAGACAGTCTACATGGGGCATCGAAGATTTCTAGATAAATTTCACCCTTATCGAAGATTAAAAAAAGCTTTCAATGGGGTACAAGACTATACAGATGCTCCACAACCATTAACTGAGATTCAAGTTTATGAACGCGTAGACTGTATCAATGTTACTTTTGGTGAGACTCAAAAACTTAAATCTCAAAGAGGTAAGAGATCAAAATCTAATGTTGATGTACCATCAAATGAGAAGAGTCCATGGAAAAAGAAATCAATATTCTTTGATCTTCCATATTGGAAGACACTTGATGTCAGACATAGTATTGATGTGATGCATGTTGAGAAAAATGTGTGTGATAGTCTTGTTGGAACTCTTTTAGACATAAAAGGTAAGACTAAAGATGGTCTCAATGCTAGATTGGACTTGATTGAAATGGGTATACGACCTACATTAGCTCCACGTAGTGGTGATAAGAAGACATATTTGCCTCCGGCTGCTCATACTTTGTCAAGAAAGGAGAAAATCGGTTTTTGTGAATGTTTACGTGGGCTGAAGGTACCACAATGGTACTCATCAAATATCAGTAGACTTGTTAATATCCAAGATTTAAAATTGGTGGGAATGAAGTCTCACGATTGCCATGCCTTAATGCAACAACTATTTCCAGTGGCTGTTAGAGGCATATTGCCTAAAAAGTTGAGATATACCGTCATCAGACTTTGTTTATTTTTTAATGCAATTTGTGCGAAAGTCATTGTTCTAGACAAATTAGATGAATTGCAGAATGACATTATAGTTACACTGTGTCAGCTAGAGATGCATTTTCCACCTGCGTTTTTTGATATCATGGTTCATTTGCTTGTACATTTAGTGAGAGAGATCAGAGAGTGTGGTCCAGCTTATTTGAGGTGGATGTACCCATTTGAAAGGTACATGAAAGTCTTAAAAGGTTATGTGAGAAACCGATATAGGCCAGAAGCATCTATTGTTGAAAGTTATATTGCTGAAAAGGTTATTGAGTTCTGTACTGAATATTTGGCAGAGGTAGAGGCAATTGGTGTTCCAAAGTATCGACATGAAGGAAGAATTGATGGAAAGGGTCATCGACATCCCAAAATGCATACTATGTCTCGTGAAGATGTTGAGCAAGTACACTTATACATCTTGCATAATACAAGTGAAGTCGAACCCTATTTAGATGAACACAAGGCCTTAATTAGGGAGCAAAACCCCAGAAGAGCAGACATGTGGATTGTGAGCGAACATAATCGTACTTTTATTTGTTGGTTCAAAAATAAAGTTCTTGGAGATAATAATGTTTCTGAAACTATACGATGGTTAGCTCATGGTCCTAGTATGCAAGTCGTATGTTATAATGAATATGACATTAACGGATTTTCTTTTTACACAAAAGCTCAAGATGAAAAAAACACTATGCAAAATAGTGGAGTTTCTTTAGTTGCCAATTCAATGCATTTCAGTATTTCAAAAGATAGAAATCCTGTACTTGCACAATTGTCATATTATGGTGTGATTGAAGAAATATGGGAGGTTGATTATGTGAAGTTCAGGGTCCCAGTGTTCCGATGTAGATGGGTAGATGGCAAACATGGTGTGAAAGTTGATGAGTTAGGATTTACACTTGTAGATCTTAATCGGGAAGGTCACAAAAATGAGCAATTCATAATGGCATCCCAAGGGAAACAAGTATTTTATGTTAGTGATCCTTCTGATAAAAAATGGTCAGTTGTTCTTCATGGGAAGAGACAAATTACTACAGATGGGATTGAAGACGTTGATGTTGAGGAAATACTACCATTTTCTTCATGTTTATTGCCGATTATTGTAGATAATGAAATAGATGAAGTGCATGCATCACGGGATGATCATAATGAAGGGATATGAGAGCATTGATTATTTCATGTAATGCTTTACGTTTTTACTGTGTTTTAAAGTATTATTATTGTAATATTTATATACATATTTTTTCATTTAAAGTTTTTTCATTTACTATTATTTCACGCATGACTTGTTTTAAAGTTTTTCATCTTATAATTTTTCTATTTGAACAGGCTTATGGATTCATCAAATAATCCTACTGATGATAATACTGCCCGAGGTACTGGTTCAACTCAAGGTAGTACTAAGAAGAGAGGGGCGACTCATTTGAAGAAAGTCTCTCTAGAGCGTAATACTTTAGGAAAGAAGCCAGTTCAATTTGATAGAATGCATCCTCTTGGGCCAACTGGAGCGGAACTTTCTGTGACACCCCCAACCTCACACAGGCTGAGATAGATAAAATCTCAACACAACAGCTGCCTAACTCAACCAAACAGAACATAAGCGGAA
>CP025659.1:38395717-38417666 GCA_003576665.1 Ipomoea trifida
CCCACTTCCCGCGCCGAAGATTTGAACAGCCGCGAAGAATCCCGCTGGACGCGCAGAGGACGCGCGTCCGGTCGGGCGTCCGCCTCAACTAAATTGGCGGTTGGCGCGATTTAAATAGGGAATTGGGGCATTTTTCAGGGGATCCTCATTCATTTTCCAGATTAGCTTAGCCTAAAAATTCTCTCTCTAGGTTTAGGTTGAAATTCTCTCCCCAATTCACTTCAATTTCATTCATACTTCCATTCAATTAGCTAGATTTGGAGAAGATTGTGGACAACAACTTGCATTTGATCAAGATTTGTAGAAGATTTCCATTTGCAATCAAGTAATCTTTCAATTTCTTCTATTGTCTTCAATTTCTATTTTGTGAATTGCTTTATTGTTTTGATTAGTGATTTGATCTTGAATTTTGTCCTTGATATTGAATTGCATCTTGATTTTGATTCTAGTTTCCTTTTTGAGATTAGTTTTGATGAATTGAACATTGCTTTGATTTGAGTAGAATTGCTTTGTTGATTTGCTTTGATCTTGGTTAGCACTTTGAATTTGATCTTTGTTATCTTCCTTTGATCTATTGCAATGATGATTTTGATTCTTAGAATGCTTGGCTAAAACTCTTGTGGTTTGGATCAATTGAGCTTGTATGAATCTCTTGAATGCTTAATGTCTTGAATTATGGTTTAATTGATGCTTAGTGGATGCTTGATAGTGTTTGGAGTGTTTGTTTGTACTCTAGGACAATTTGGCCAATTGTTTTAGGGAGTTAGGGTTAGAATCACCCACCTATGAGAGTAGGGAGTGAGTGAAGACCTTTCCAATCACTTTTCCTTCCCACCTTTGAGAGAAGGGGGATTAGAAGACAAATTAAGTACACAAGGTGTTTGCTAGAATGCCTCTTTGAGCTTAGGAGTTATGAGAATATCCCTTGGTGAAAAAGAGAGTCCTAGGATCATGAGAATGGCTTAGGTGTTTGTGTTTTGTCTCAACTACATCCATTAAGTGTTGCCACACCATAAACTCTTAGGAAATCAAGAGCCTACATACTTGCTAGATTGGTCCAAATCCTTTTTCCACATAGATTGTTCTATACCTTTTTACCTTAGTTTGCCTTCCTTAGAATGACTTTCCCAAACCTTTCGATAGGACTAGCTTTTGAAATCTAGGAACTCTTGTGTCTAATTCCTTGTCTACCAAATCCCTTTCTACCATTCCTTGAGACGATACTCGGGAACTTCTTCCCGTTTTATTCACCTACATCCTTTCCACCTCCCGCTACATCACAACAATGCTTAGTATGAGAATGTCATATCTTATTTTGAAATCACAATGTTTAATTAGGGATGTCTTTATGCTTATATTGAGAATGCAAATGCTTGAAATGCTTAATGTCTTAGCTTAATTGGAGATTGAATGTTGTGAACTGAAAATTTGATGCTTGATTAATGCTTATAGGGACTTCCAAGAGCTGAAATGATGGTGCCTAGGCACACCCTTGAGAGGGGTGAGCCTAGTCGAAGGCCTAATGATGACCCTCAAGTGAGGAAGGGGAAGCCCCATGATGGAAGTTGCACACCGAGGCCTTATGATTGAGGTGGAGGACCTCTTTAGGTATAGGCACTTCCGAGACAAGCAAATCATTGAATGGAACTACATTGAAGCTCCGGTTTTAGCCGTCCTAGGCATTCAAAGGGAGTTTGAAAGGATGACTTCCCAACCCTTTTGGAGTCACATTTGTGGTTGGAGGGATGCTACTTATGTCCTATAGTTAGGGAGTTCATAGCCACATTAGAGGTGGATGAGAGGGTGCATAACCGGAGACAACCTAGCATTAGGTTCAAGTTGTTTAATAGACAATACAACCTCTCATCGGATGAGCTTGGAAATCTACTAGGATTCTACACGTTGCATGACCAAGATCAAGAATGGTAGCAAATCTTGTGGATGACTTCCCTAATGAGCATCAACCCGGGCTGTTTTGGTGGGGCATTGCTAGGCAAGGGTGGCTTGGAGACCATCATACACTAGTGCCAAATACATCAAGGTCCCGGAGCTTAAGATAATGTGGCACAATCGTAGCGCGTTCTTGGTTGGGAAGGCAATCCCGAATGATAATGTTACGAGTAGGGAGTTGTTCATCCTTTGGAGCATATACACGGGACCCCATCCATATGGGAGAACTTTGCAAAGCCTTTCTTAAGAGACAAAGCTACGAAGATAGTGAGAGTATCTTTGTGGGACTATAGTGAGTAGGCTTTGTGAAGCCTTAGGATTTGAGGATGCTCTTGCATTTGAAGCGGTGGCAACCACAATGACGCCTCTAGACATAGGTGATTTCTTGCAATTTGGCATAGCACCCGAGGAGCCTAGTGAGGATGAAGAGAGAGGAGAGCAAAGAGACTTGTTGGGAATTATAGAAAGGCTTGAGAACCGAGTTAATATGCTTGAACACGAAGTACGAAGGCTCAAGCTTGAGCGGTTTGGAGAGGAGCCGATGGAGCGGGCATATGATCTAGTGCACCTTGATGATCTTATTGCTTAGATTGTAGGATTTATTTTTGAGATTAGCACTTGTTCTATTACGCACTTATACTTTGTTTTTAGTTCTATTTTTGATTGCGTTACTCTTTTAGCTTTACTTTTAATATTGAATCCTTATCTTAATGCTTTCTTGATTCTAGCTAATCGAATGTGAGTCCATGTGTTTGAAAGCCTAATCGGACGCGGCGTCCAGCGTGCGTCCGCAGCGCGTCCTAAGCAGACTTTGCGAACTTCAGAGAGCTGAAAATCGGACGCTGCGCGTCCGGTGCTCACTGCCTTGCACCTTGCGAATCTGGGGACTTGGACGCCTGGGCGGGCGCGCGTCCAAGGCGCGTCCGGCCCGTCCTTTGTTTCCAATTTGGCTTGTAACTTAATCTTTGAAATCCATGCCCTTTTTCATCATTTTGTACAACTTTTTACCTACAAAACAATTAGCCAAGTGTGAAATGGGGTTCAATGCCAAAATCAAGTATATTTAACATAAATCGTGCTCAAAATCAATCATAACGCTATCAAATATAAGCAATGCGCCCCAAGATTGACCTTTTAATTGTAGCATCTTTTGCACTTATCAATCTACAACCGTTGCTGTGTACTCTAATTAGGTTTTCCCACTAAGGGCGGCGAGGTGGCTACTATGTCCATGCAGCTTACAGGTCATCAATGAAGATCATGAACCTATTTCATCTTTTGACCTTTTAATTTATGATATTAAAAACTTAGCAAGAGATTTCTCTAATTTAAGCTTTCTGTTTGTTAAACGGTCCGCGAACGGGGTTGCCCATGTATTGGCTAGGGAAGCCCTATCTAAGTTTGACTGTATTGACTGTTCTTCGGTTCCTTTCCCTTCCATTGCTCACGCTTTGAGCTTGGATCGTTATTAATGAATGCATTGTTCTCGTTTTTATTTCAAAAAATCTGCTGTATTAATTATCAAGTTTTACTACATAATTAGGCTACATGAGCATATTGATTTATTTATTTATTTTAATAATGATAATAATCTTTTTAATAATTTGTCAGGAAAATATTGTTACCAAAAAGGGTAAAAATGGAAATAAAATAAAATACCTATTCCTGTGAGATCAGGAATAGGTTAATACCAGGGGGGCCCTGGTAATAGCTATTACCCTTGCAAGGGTAATAGCTCATTCCCAGGAACATTGTTCATGGGAATACAAATGCGAACCAAACAACGGAATATGTTATTACTGGGAATGCTATGTCATTCCCTACCTATTCCGTGAACCAAACAATCCATTAAAGATATCTAAAAAAGAGTGTGTCTAACAACCATTTTTATCAAATACATTCTTTATCTCTAGTACTAGACCTTCAATGTTGATTATGCCATTTTGTACCATTAGTGATAGACCTAGGATCTGCTACACTGAAGAAATATGCAACTCCTAAGTTAGACAATTATACTAATTAGTTTCTTGTTTGAATATTAAGACATCTATCGGAAGACTTCAACACATAAATCAAAGGTCTGCCGTTGGCTAGTTCTGTGGTTAAGCAAATTTGACAGGTTTTCTATTTGAGTGTTACTATCGCGATCTACCAAAAGTGTTATTCTATTGAGAAAATTTTCTAGCCAATTTATCGAGTCATGTTGGAATAAGTTCTATTGATATCTATTGTAAGATCTGCCATATAACTTCTGTTAAAGTATAGTTCTACTTCTCAAGATCTTCTAAGTATTGTTTCAAAGAAAAAAAAATCTTCTAAGTATTCGATCTTTTGGTCAAAATATGCTGGTTGAACTTTGAACGGCCAACCTAAGTATTATTTTGTCGTTTACAAAGTAAACTAGCATAATATATAAGAATTACAATAGAAGTTTGGGAGTTTTAGAGTTCATAACGCATACATTATTAGGCTAATAGCACCCATGCAATTCTTCATATTGCAATCCCATGTGGATTAAAAGTTTTTGGTTGCCAAATGGTACTCCTAAGCCTAAGAAGCCCTAGTACACAAAGGTGGAAATGGAACACACTCTTGCATAGCCAACACAATTGGATCATTAGATCACTACTTGAGTTACACAATAAGGCAACATAGAATTCATTCCCTTATTTCTTATTATTTGTTACTTTGATTTTAGTTATCTCTTTCGCACTTATACTTCCTAAATGCCATTCACCGTCTTCAACAACCTCACACGTCACATTGCGCATTCATTCGATTGAAATTAAAGCTTAGTAATCTTCCGATTTTCCTCCTTCGAGACCGACACTCGGCGACGTGTCATCGTTTTACCATTACCACCCACACACCTCACCGCATAAAACTACTGCTTTCAAATTGGCGCCGTTGCCGAGGAGGCAATAGGTTGTCAATTGCTTTGCTTTTACTTGATTGAATGTTTTTGAGAATTTGAGTGTTGTTAATCCATTTTTTTGTTTTATTTGTTTTTGTTACTTACCCTCAATTGGCTACTTATAGTCAATTAAGGATTATTTTCTTTCTTGAATATCTAATAGGTGAATGCACACAAGAGCGAAAGGAAACCAAGGCTTATTTCCTTACATACCAGAAATTAACAAAGCAACAAGAAGGAAAAACATCCGAACCGAACAAATGGCTTCTACAAGCGCTACGAGGAACTCTCAAGGGAGAGGAACACCTATACCGACCCCACCACTAGTCCCAATTAATCCACCTGGACAACCCAATCCGAATGATCCAATATTAGAAGAACCACAAATTAACCGAGTGAATCAACCATAGCAAATTCGAGTTGAAGAATATTATGAAGTACCGCAAGAACAACAGAGATCTATAGCAGATTACATTATGCTAGAATTTAATATGCATAACTCTATTTATGTACCGCCATTGGAGAATATAAACTTTCTTGTGCACTCGACAATCCTTACTTTGGTACAGAACAATTAGTATGCAGGATTACTATCGGAGGACCCACATGCACATATAACGAGATTTATCCGAGCATGCGGGATGTATAGACAAGAAGGAGTAAGTGAGGAGATCATCATACTGAAACTATTTCCATTCTCAGTAATAGGAGAAACATCAAGATGACTGGAAAGCTAGGATGACCATCACTTTCGATCTTGGCAGCAATTACATAAAGAATTTATGAACGAGTTTTTTAATTCCAATCACCAAGACGATGAGCATTCGAAGACAAATCCAAGAATTCAAGCAAGGGAGATTGGAAAGTTTAGGAAAAGCTTGGAGGCAATTCAAGGTGATAAAAAGGCAATGTCCACACGATCTAATGCATCCCTGGGATGTAATCAGTTCATTTTATGGAGGATTAATTGACGAAGGGAAAATGCTCATCGACTCATCTTCGAGTGGTGCATTTGTCTCATTAGCACTACCGGAAGTGGAAGAATTAATTGAGAGAATTTCGAAAAACACTTCGTGTTGGTATGAAAGAAGAGAAGAACATGGCGACATGTATGAGGTAAACAGTCATGTAGCAAATGAAGCGAAGATCGAAGCAATGAATCACGAAATCAAAAGGCTACAGTTTGTGGTGGAGAAAATGGAAGGAAAGATGAAAACCGAACATGTAGAAGCAATAGATTATCAAATAGGTCCGAGCTACAATGCCTACGGAGTTAATCAGGGACAAAACCACAATTGGAAGCAGGGGGATGGTTGGAACAATAGCAATGGAGGATTCCAAACGAGTGCACATTATAATCATGGTAATAAATCCATTTACGAGCAGAACGAGGAGCGTTGACTTACATATGGCCCAACTCAAGGGAATGGAACTCAAATGACTCATTACAGGTCTAGTTATAACTCTCAGTTGGATTATGCGCAACAAAGAAGGGATGACATAAGAGAGGTCGATGAAAGACTAACAAGAACCATCATGGAACTAAAGAACGATAGAACAAATCTTAAGCAGGAAATTACCCAAGATATTAAACAAGAAATTTCAAGCTTGAGATAGGAATCAAAGGCTACTCTCAAGACGATAAAAAACCAAATATCTCAGATGTTTAAAATGATGTCCGAAAGGCATTACGGGCAACTTCCAAGCAATACTAAAAACAATCCTAAGGAGAGAGTCAACGTCGTGGAAGCAATTGAAGAAAAGGTACATTTAATGCTTTCATGCAAAAAATTTTCAATGATAAACAATGTCGTGAACTATTTGGAAATGATACTTTTGATGATTATGCATGCATAGGCAAAGAGATTTCGGCTTTTATGACTACGGGTTACCCCGTGAAGAAGGGTGACCCAAGAGCTTTTGTAGTTCCTTGTTCCATTAAGAACATGGACTTTCCAAATGCTCTCGCCGATCTTGGAGCTTCTTAGCTTCTATCAATTTAATGCCCTTAAGTTTGTTTGAACAACTGAGCCTACCATGTCTAAAACCGACAAGGCTTACACTTCGCCTAGCCGACGGAACTACACGGTATCCGAAAGGTCTAGCGGAGGATGTGCTTGTGAAAATAGAAGAATTTTTAGTGCCGGTTGACTTTATTGTTTGCGAAATGGGAAGGGATGAGCTCTTTGGCTCCTTAATCCTTGGAAGACCATTTTAAGCTACGTGTCGTGCTCGGATTGATGTGAGCACGGGCGAGATTGCCTTAAGATTTGATGGACAAAATGAAGAAAAAGGAAAAGGCAAGAACTAAAGAGAAAGATGAAGACTTGAAAGTCATGGTCAAGGTGAACACCAAGACCAAACCAAGATGGGAAAATGAAAAGTTGGTTTGGAAGAACACATGGGTTTAGAAATGTTTCCAACCCATGACAAAGGAATATGGTTGAGATGAAAGGAGAAACGTTGCGTCTAGCCAGAGACGTAAAACGTGGCGCTACTTGGGAGGCAACCCAAGGTTTTTAATAAATTTGCGTCGTTTTTATTATTTGTTAGTGTTTTTTTGGTATATGTTTTTAGGAGACTAATTTGTAGGGTTGATGGTCGAAAAAATGCTACGGGTGAGCCAAAATTGGACAAGAGGCGAAAGGAAAAACCGAAAACTGGAGGAAAACGTGAGACGACATTGTCCACGTGTCCCTCACGCGTGAAAGACACGTGGATGAATTCCACTGTTCATCCACGCGCCCATCCACGCATGAAGGGCGCGTGGATGCAACAAAGTGGTGTGAACAAATACCCTCAGCCGAACCACGAGTTTTCATACCCTAAACTCAATTTTTCTCTTCTCCTCCATGCCAAAACACTACCCCCTAAGCAAGGTTTGAGCAAAAGTTCATTATTTTTCACTTTTCCTACACAAATCAAAGGCTAGAACATCAACAAAAGGTAAAAACATCTTCTTAAAGCTATTTCCATGGTTATTTTTAAGTTTTGAAGATTATATTCTTGAAATTCTATCCTACATTGTTTTGCAATATTTTGTGTGATTTGAATGTTGATAATGGTTAGAAATGCATCAAAGAACTTTATTTCATTACTTTCTTCCATTCTTTGTGATTAATTTGGTAGATTAAACTCAATTTTTGAACTCTAGTGTGAACACCATGAAAATCCAAATGGGTTTGTTTGATTTCTTGATGATATGATGAAATTGATGATTGAATTGATGTGAAAACTTGTTATAGAATATTTTTCAACCCTAATTTTTGAATTGGAGAAGAAGATGAAGTTGACTTTTTGAAATTGTTGACTTCTATGTTGACATTGTTGACTTTTGAATTACATTACTATATCTTGAAATTGAGTATGTGTGTGATATTGGAACTATATTGTTGACATTTTTTAGAGTCATTTCCATTTTTGGTCCTACTGTTATTGAGGTATTGCCAATTTTCGTCCACTTCATTAATTTTTGTCACATTACGGCCAGTCTTATTTAGTTCTTGCCACTTTTAGTCCACCGTTAAAATTTTCGTCAAATAACTGTCCAAAATAGGGATGTTTTGGTCTTTTCATGCTTTGATCATCTCCTTTTACCCTTTGCAATGGTCTTCCTTACACATTTTCATCCAATGAAGAGGTCCGGCGAAAGCCATGGCTTTGTAATGTGGCTCACATGGCTTCCGACGGACCTCTTCATTGGATGAAAATGTGTAAGGAAAACCACTGCAAAGGGTCAAGGAGATGACCAAAGCATGAAAAGACCAAAAATACCCCTGTTTAGGACGACCATTTGACGAAAATTTTAACGGTGGACTAAAAGTGGCAAGAACTAAATAAGACTGGCCGTAATGTGGCAAAAATTAATGAAGTGGACTAAAATTGGCAATGCCCCAATAATAGTAGGACCAAAAATGGAAATGAATCCATTTTTTATGATGAGAATTGATCAAAAAAAGAGGAGAAACTATGGCGAAATTTTCTAAAATACCAAACCCTATTTTCGAAAATTTCAAAATTATTGACGAAAAATTGGGCATAATTTGTTGTGTGAAAATGGAAGAAATGTGCAACTAACCAATTGTTTTTATGAATTATTGTTAATTGTAAAAATTTTATAGGATGGGTAGAACTAAAGAAATTGCCAAGAAACAAAAGTATGATGAAGCTAGATCTAGCAGGTCACGAACTAGAGTGCAACCTTCGCGACGTTTACAACCGGAGGATATCTCACAATAGGCCGTTCCTGATGAACTAGGTACAAGACCCTTCAGGAATATGTCTCAGGCAGAGCGTGTTTCAGTGGATGTATATCGCGGAAAAACTCTAAGTGGTGGAAAGTTCTTTGACTCGAACGTACTGCGCGAGTTTGGATGCGAGGATGTTGTGTATCGCTTGCTTCAGCACCCTCAATTAGGTAAACTTTTTGAATGGAGGGGTCCAACATATTCCCCCGTCACTTACGAGTTCATAGCCACTCTCGACATCAGGCGTGAGGTCAACTACGCGAGGAAATCGATAAAGTTTACACTTTTTGGTAGCAAGTACCATCTGTCGATTGACGAGATTGCAGTTGCTCTAGGATTTCATGACTAGGAAGAGGAAACCATGTGATATTTCCGTGATTTTAAATCGGATTTTGATACAGATAGAGATGCTACGACTTATTGGGGCCAAATTACAAATGGTCGGAAGTATAAATCTTGTAATTTGAAGGCCCAATACATTACGAGCAATCATCTTAAAGCTATTCGGTTGGCATTGGCAGTAAATCTCTCAGGACGAAAGACTAATCTGAATAAGGCTTATCGTCAGGATCTCTTTTACATGTGGTGCATGGAGAGCCACATCAATGTGAATATGGTGCCACAAGTGAAGAAATGGCTACAATCCCAAACTAGGCAGAAGGTACAAGTAGTATTCTTAGAGCGTTTGGTAACGAGGTTATGTCAAGGATTGGGCCTTGGCAACCATCTGGATAGCGAAAAGAGAGAGGTCTCCAAGACAGCTTTCACAGTCTGTGAGTTCAAAGCCATGTACATCAAGTTGGGAGGTGACGATGCACCAGCCGAGGGAGTTGCTGACAGTAGTGGTGAGGAGGATGATGACGAGCCAAATGTGCAGGGAGAGCCGAATGTGCAAGAACAACATGGTGAGCCCAGTGCACAGCGCGAGGGGCCTACTATGATGGATTGGGAGTCTACTCAGGCTTTCCATAGACAACTCCATGAGGAGCAGATGGCTTATCTCCGTTCCAATAGCATGCGGCAAGAGGAGCAGTACACATCACTATATGCGCGCCAGGACAGCCAGGACGAGGAGATTCTTCGTACATGGAGAGCCGTTGAGGATAATGCACGATTGATTGAGGAGCTGCAAGCCCAGCTTGCGAGGCACTTTCGCCCTCCGTCCTTTGGTGACCAGTGATGATTGATTCCACAACCCAGCAGCAGAAGAAATTCAGAAAGAGTCCCAAGAACATTATCTTTGAATTGATTGGTTGATGATCCATGATAAACTTTAGGTTCCCTATGCGTGGGGTTCCGCCTTTATTTTCTTTAATTTCTTTTATGCTTTTTAATGCTTTCATTACTTGCTTTATTACCATGCACTTTACTATCTGTTAGGATGTTTGAATGATTTTACTATTTTTCATTTATTTTCTTTAGTTGTTATTTCTATTTTATGAGTCTTATGCTTTTCTCTATCTTGAAGTTATTTTGCTTTATTATATTTGAATCAGGCTATCGAGATTTGAGTAATTGAATAGCTTTCCTAATTGCTATTATATTTCTAGTTTTAACCTTTGTGCATATAGCTTTAATAACGGAGGCCGACGATGTTGGAAGCTAAAGTGTGGAAAAAATGATGCATACTTGGTTTAGCCTCTTATCACTTTTCTATTTTATGCCCCGTTTTCAAATTTAAAGTGTGGAAATTGTTTATACAACTTTGCTTGTGTTCCATGTTCATATGATGAGCGTACCATGTTATTTTGTCATTAGGGATCAGTTTAGTATACCCTATATCCCATAGCAAATTCCAAAGTGTGGAAAGAGATTTTGTTTGCAATATCTAATTAGCCCGTTTTCCTTTATCCCACGAAGTCGATGTTTGATTTAAAGTGTGGAAAGGACGCACTTTGTGCTTAATTGTTTGATTGCTTAAGTTGGTCTTTTGGGCATGATAAACGGGTGTGCTTTGCTGCCAATAAAGTTTTACTCTTGAAATATCTTTGTGGAAGTTACTTTTTGCACACATGAGAGTGTTTTAGAACCAAATAGGTTTACATTCTTGCTTGATTGCATGATGTTCACCTCTTACTTATTTAGGTAAGACATTAGTCAAGGATCTCTCGAAGTGGGAGTGTGCACTATTTAATTTGAGAAAGATAATGTAAGCGAAGCCCGGAATTGAACTAATATTAGTAGAGCATGGGGCAAAAGGTGAGCCTATTAGTGAGCTTAGAGTGAAATATCTCTTAATCCCAAGAAAAAGGCATGAGGGATTGTATCGAGAAAAGTAGAAAAGGCAAAAGGCCACTCCTAGAGGTAAGAATTGAGGGAAGCCGTTTCGCTAGGATGTGGGCAAACCATTGCACTGACCTTTGAAGAAGCGTAGAGCTCTACATGAAGTCAGTTGTCCATGCGAAATGATCCTGGGAAATGAGAAAATAAAGAGAAGGTGAGCCGCTTCGCTAGGGTTCGGGTACCCATTGCACTGTCTTAAAAAAAACATGGAGATCCATGTGAAGTCGGGTGCTCGATGACGTTACCCTGAGAAGTGAGAAGAATGAGGGACCGCCACAAGACATTGGTGGTGAGTGGTCCATGCCCCTACCCCCACTTATCTTGTTTGGGGTTTAGCGTTCGGTCGGAAGGATTGATTAACTAGTGTACATCGTTCCCACTAGTGGGATCGACTAGAGGCCATAGTTAAATGAGAGGTGAATTCGAAATTGGGTTGCATGCTTGCGCGTGGTGTGAGAAGTGTGTTCCCCTTTGCTTTAAATGATTATCTATGAAGAGTTTTTACTTCCCGGAAATATTCCTTGAGTTGTATGGCATCTGACCAACATTCTTTGTAGATAACACAAAAGATTTCCCCCCTCTTTGATAGTCTTAACATTCGTTTTATATTGACCGGAGTTCCATTTGAATGAGCTTCGTATCTTGGGAACTTATGTGCTTAGAAATGAATTGTCTTGTTTGAGGGCAAGCAAGATGTAAAGTGTGGAAACTTGATAAGCTCCCAAGATGATTATATATTTAGATATAAATAGGGATAGTTTTATAACATTTCAGTAACCTTATGTGACTAATTTACGATATTTTGTGCTTAATTAGATAACCGCGAGCAAAGCTATCTTTGGTGTATTTTTAGGAACATTTACAAGTCCCGGGAGCCATCCGACACGAGAGCTGGGCAAAACGAGCAAACCGAGCAGGACAGAAATCCCGGGGGGCCTAGGATGCTTCATCCACGCGTGAAGGCTGTGTGGATGAATTCCAGTATCCATCCACGAGGCCATCCACGCGTGGATGAGCTCGTGGACGAGACAATGCCGAGAAATCATTTTAGGGAAATTTTAGGAAGACTATTTAAGGAAGCTTGATAGAATTTTTCAGAGGAGGAAGTTTTAGAAATCTGATTTTCATTTTTTAGGTTTAGTTTTACATTTCCATTGTGTATGAAGAAATGAAGATAAAAAGCTTGGATTGAAGATTACATTTCATTTCTACTAGGTGATTTCTATTTGAATCTTATTTCTATTTACATTTCTTGTTCTTAGATTGAATTGGTTTATGATCTTGAATCTATGATTATGCTAAGCTAATTCTATCTAGGGATTGAGTTGTGTGAAGTTACGCTTGCTTAGTGTGAGATCCTATTTCTTAATGTGGATTTGATCTATTTGATGTTGGAAATCTATTCTTGTCTATTGATTGTTGGTTTGATTAGATCTTGTGTAGATTTGGGCAATCTATTGAGAGTTTGAGACCTTGACTCTATCATGGTATTGATTTGAGTTAAGTTGTAGGTTTTTGCAATCTTAGATCCTATGAAATTCCATGATTGGAATAGTAGGAAAGTGTGTAACCTAGGTGTTTGATAAAATAACTCTTAGGGCTTTTGGTTGCCAAATGGTACTCCTAAGCCTAAGAAGCCCTAGTACACAAAGGTGGAAAAGGACTAAGAGAACACACTCTTGAATAGCCAACACAATTGGATCATTAGACCACTACTTGAGTCACACAATGAGGCAACATAGATAGCACAATTCGTTCCCTTATTTCTTATTATATGTTACTTTGATTTTAGTTATCTCTTTCGCACTTATACTTCATAAATTCCATTCATCGTCTTCAACAACCTCACATGTCTCATTACGCATTCATTCAATTGAAAGCATATCAATCTTCCGATTTTCCTCCTTCGAGACCGACACTCGGGGACGTGTCCTCGTTTTACCATTACCACCCACACACCTCACCGTATAAAACTACTGCTTTCAACCCTCACCTTGCCTACTAAGGCATTCTTATAGGTTCTGGGAATGCTTGTTTTGTGACTCGCCCATTTCGATGTTTCTTGAGTTTGATTGCGTAAAAAGAAAGGGTAGAATGGGTACAAACTAGGAACGAATTATTTTTAACAGCATGTGAAAGTCAAACTCGTTTCAGGTGATAATCAAGTGGCAGTTAACTAGCCTGCATGATTAGCGCACTACTTCTTGAAATACTCCCAAGTCGAATGGTGAGACCGAAGTTTACTTAAAAACCATTTTCCTAGACAGCGTATTCAAGAGTGATGACTCTTCCATGTTGCCAACAACAGGTAGGAACTAGGAACGCATGCTTTTCGTAGCGTTTTCCACGGGGGTAGGAAAATAGCAGCTTTATTACCCGGGGCGCTATGCCTAAAATAATACGTACAAAACCCGAGATATTGGCCCAAAATGGCGACACAAAGAATACATAAATAATAAATACTATAAACCTAAACAATTGAATAGGGCCCAAAATGGCGGGCCGAATAATAAATTAATAACACAAGCTAAACGACTAATAAATAAAATAGAACAAAATATGTTACCAACAAGACTCGAACCCTGGTATGCCAGCACTAGGGAAAAGGCTCAAACTAGTAGACCAGCAGGGGTTTGGTGAGCCAGCCTTTAAAGTGGAGGGAATGGTGACTATTTATAAGGTTGTAGGATTCACGGATCATTGACAAATGGACGACATCGGGTTGCCTTCAATGTTAGCCACACACGTGTCATTCCACTACTTTTTATGAAACAAAAGAGCTTAGGAGACTTATATCGAACACCTTGCCTACATCACTTAACCTACTCACACTTTCTAGGTCTAGAATAGGAAATCAAGGTTGATAGGAGCTACATCAAGTCTAGCAATATCTTGCATAACCTTAATGCCTTGGATTATTCAATGAGATGGCCACCCTCAAAGAACGCACACAATTCATCAACAATGAACATGAACAAGTCATCCAATCACACAATACAATTTCCAATTTAGAAATGAAGAGCTACACTTAGCATCATGTCACTTCACAATTCAATTCCTAATGAAGAAGTTACCTAATCATGCTTGAAAATGTAAAACACAATTAACCTAATTGCACAAATTAGAAATAGTAATTGAAATCAAAATGTAAATCAAATCAATGTAGTATTAAGCAATTACCTAAGCAATATATAGCAATAGAAATCAAAATCAACTAGCTTGAAAGTATATCTTCTCAACAAGATTGAATTGAAATAGAATGTTCTTCTCTCTACAATCTCAGAATGAGCTCTAAGTTCTCTCTAAAATGTTTAACTCTCTTCTCTAAAAACTTGCTAACAACTTGCTCTCCTAAAAATATCTAATATAACTCCTTAAATAGCTTCCTCCAATTTGCACTTAACATTTCCGCCACCAGAGATGATTCCACGAGCCGATCCACGTGCGTGGATCGCACGTGGCCTTTCCACTTTAAAGCCTTCTTCCTTCAATCCACGTGTGGAGTTGTGGCGTGGAAGTTTCTGGAAATAGACCACACCACATTCCACGCGTGGAAGTGGACGTGGATCCTCCATTGTGTCTCCACCTTTGGTTGTTTCCTTGCTAAGTTCATATGCTTTCTCTTTGACCCTCAAAAACATAAAACACCATCTAACATATGTGTATATATAGATATATACATATGTGTGTGTGTGTGTATATATATATATATATATATATATATATATATATATATATATATATATATATATATATATATATATTTGTGTGTGTGTGTGTGTGTGTGTGTGCGCGGCGCGCGGTATATATGTATATATGTATATATACGCGCGCGCACACACACACACACACACACACACACATATATATATATATATATATATATACTCAATTGTGGTCGCGCCTTCTTCTGCGGTCGGTCTGGTATGCACCACTAGTATTAACAAAATACACCACTAGTGTTAGGAAAATTCACAACAATGAAAATACACAAAAAACATCAAAAAAAAAATGCAAAACAAATCCAAAATAATGCACCATAACTCCTCTATCCCTAATTGTGCATTTCTGAACACTGTTTGGTGTATATTTGCATACCTAGTAGTGTATTTTTTGGTGATGCGTATCTAATTGTGCATATTTGTGTTGTTTATTTTCTAATATTGAGTGTTTTATGTTTGTATACATAGTGGTACGGCCGTACTGACCGCACGTTAAGGGGCGACTGCACCTAATATCTACTATATATATATATATATGTGTGTGTGTGTGTGTGTGTGTGTGTAACCGTCTCTATGTGCTTCTTATACGAGTCAACATGTGCTTCTCACCCTCCCCTTTCTCTACCTCATCGGTTCTCTCTCTATTTTTGACCGAGGATTGCTTTTTCCATATCAACCCTCACTCTGATCTCTCGTTCCTCGCATCTCCGCCGCTCACCCTCTTTGCGTCCTCTCATCTCCTCCTCTGTCTCCATTTATGTTGTAACCTTCAACTCCGGTAAACAACTACAACAAGAGTTTTCGGCAAATGTTGTACGGTAATTTCTCACATGCAGTTGCGCCAATTGTTTGGAGGGTGGAGAAGGAGCCGTGGGTAAGCTCTGGGATCTTGGTTGAATTTGGAGGATAGGGATTCTAGAGAGTTTTTGTCAAGTTGATGATGAAGATTACAAGTAATGGAAATGGTAGGAAGGTGGTGAAGAGGATTAATGATGAGATTATTGAGATCGTTGTCATTTTTTCTTAGCTATTGAGTGCAGTGCAATGTATGATTACTCATACTGATATTTATAACCTTGTGTTTGTTTCACTTTTTGAGTCAAAACCTTATTCTCAACACATCATTGCAAGAAATGTTTAATATATTTAATACTTTAAGCATTAAATATAATACTTTACCATATTCGAAGGTCAGCGAATCATGCATGTGGCTCATACCCTTGCTAAGGCAACTGATTCTTTGTCTGTCCTTGGTTCGTGGGTGTCTAACCCTCCTGATTGTATCTCTGATTTGCTTCATACTTAATACATGAATGTCTCATTTGGTTTTCAAAAAAATATATATATATACTCCCTCTGTCCCATTTTACCTGTCCTGTTTACTATTCATTGGTCAAACCAACTATTTCTTTATTGCTTATTTTCTTTAGTAATTTTTAATTATTTTTAAATTTGATTTTTTGTGTTTAATAGTAATTTTAAATTAGTTTCTAAATATATAAATTTTATATACTAATACTAAATTTAAAATTATGAAAAATTGAATTAAAAATAACTCCAGTCAAGCCTCGTTAACCGAATCAGACAAACAAAATGGGACGGAGGTAGTAATACTTTATAGCATAAATAATGTAATACTTCAAAACACAAATATAATAAACAATACTTTAAATATTAAATATAATACTTTATAGCATAAATGTAATATTTCATAGCACAAATATATAATCAGTACTTAAACATTATATATGATACTTTATAGTATAAATGTAATACTTCATAGGACATATCTAATACACAGTTTGTGGGTAGATATAGTTAATATTTTAAGCATTAAACATAATACTTTATAGCATAAATGTAATACTTCATCATAATACAAATATATAATCAATACTTTAAACATTAAATATAATAATTTATAGCATAAATTTAATTAATGCACAATTTATGTGTAGATATATTTAAAGCTTAGAGTATTAAATATATCTATCTTAAATTGTGTATTATATTTGTGCTATGAAGTATTATATTTAGGCTATAAAGTATTGTATTTAAGGTTTAAAGTATTAAATATATCTACCTATAAACTATTTATTAGATTTATGCTATGAAATATTACATTTAGGCTATGAAGTATTGTATTTAAGGCTTAAACTATTAAATATATCTACCTATAAACTATTTATTATATTTGTGCTTTGAAGCATTACATTTAGACTATAAAGTATTGTGTTTAGACGTGAAGTATTAAATATATCCTTTTAAACTATGTATTAATTAGATTTGTGCTTTGAATTATTATATTTACGCTATATAGTATTGTGTTTAAGGCATAGAGTATTCAATATATCTACCTATAAATTGTGTATCAGATTTGTGCTATGAAATACTACATTTGGGTAGAGCCGTCAAAACTGGCTTAGGCTGCCGGGTTAGCCCGTTCCGCCCCTCTAAAAGGCCAGAGCGGACTTTGATATTTTGGGCCCGTATTTTGGCAGATTGTTTAGCCCGCCCCGCCTAACTTGCGGGCTTGACGGGTCGGGGGTGTCGTCAAAAGTATAATAATAAAAATTATTAAAATAAATAAATGCTCCAATAATATATATATATATAATCAAGTTCAGAAAAATTTATTATTTGTATAAATGATTCGTTATTTAATTACTTATGGATTACTACATTATGTATTTGATTGTTTATTAGTTATTATTGTGTTTAAAAAAATTACAAATGCATTAATATATGTTTAAACTATCCAAATTATTATAGTATACACTTATTAATTTCTTTTTAATATTAATTTTTATTTAAATTTAAAATTTTTAAATTTGGCGAGCCCCCGCCAAGGCCCGCGGACTTAAGGCGGGGCGGGCCGACCTCCCATATACTCGTATTTTGGCGGGTCTTTTAGCCCGCCCGCGCCATATGGCGGGCTTTGGCGGACCCCGCCCCGCCAGCTTGTTTCGACGGCTTTACATTTAGGCTATAAAGTATTGTGTTTAAGGCGTAACGTATTAAATATACCTATAAACTGCTTATTAGATTTAGGCTATAAAGTATTACATTTATCTATAAAGTATTGTGTTGAAGGCGTAAAGTATTAAATATATCTACTTTAAACTGTGTATTAGATTTGTCCAATGAAGTATTATATTTAGGCTATAAAGTATTGTGTTTAAGACTTAAAGTATTCAATATATATCTACCTATAAACTGTTTATTAGATTTGTGCTATGAAGTATTACATTTAGGCTATAAAGTATTGTGTTTAAGGCGTAAAGTATTAAATATATCTAATAAAATTGTGTATTAGATTTGTGCTATGAAGTATTATATTTAGGCAACAAAATATTGTGTTTAATGCTTAAAGTGTTAAATATATCTAGATTAAACTCTGTATTAGATTTGTGCTATGAAGTATTATATTTAGGTTATAAAGTATATATATCATGTTTAAGTTTAAAGTATTAAATATATCTACATATAAACTGTGTATTAGATTTATGCTATGAAGTATTGATTAAACAATTTATTGATATTTAAGACTTAAAGTATTGATTATACAATTTCTTGTTCAGAAACCACATCCTTGTTGATTTTTCTTCCTGATACACAAATGATCGTCCAATGTTTATATGACAAGTTACGGCTCATGCGAGCTTATCTTCATCGTACCTTGCAACTAGTTGGAGAGGTTATTGAGTTTGTTGAGCTGCGCATCAGAGAGACGTAAATAACACATAGTGATAATTCTTCTTCATCATCAACACCAGTATAGTACATCACCACCTTCTTTATAGCTAAGGGGTGGTGGCTCCTCTTCCCTCCTCCCTCTTCCTCTTTTTCCTCCCAGTAGAATTTAAATGAGGATGAAATAAGAGTAGAAGATTATGGAGTTAAAGAAAATAAAAGATGATGAGATAGGAGTGGAAGAAGGTAAGAGGAAGTAGCTAGAGGTAGAAGATGTGGAGCCAGAGGATGAGATCGGAGAAGAAAGCACATGTGACATAAACAGAGAGAGAAACAAGGAAGATCGAGATTGTGGATGACATGTAGTTGACTCATATAACAAAAGGTCCGACCCATCTCACATATTTAACATCCGTGAGACGGTCTCCAACAAGTGTGTATATATATATGCTTCTGCTCCTATGAGTCCAACACCCCCATGAGTCCGTGTGAACAAACTAGATCTATTGATCTTTGAACTACTTATGGCTAAGATTTAAATGCATTATTTTAAAAACATTTTTACTGCTGTAATTCCAAGGGTTAATTTGTAATTTTGGAATGATTATTTATTTGTATTAAATTAATTTAATTATATGTGATTTGCATGTTTTTAGGAACATATCATGCGTTAATTATGGATTTTGAATTTCGAAATGGGATTCTGAACTGTGCATCGTGATGTTTTATGTGTGTATCTCCATAGTAGTTGCCATTTATGGGATTCTGAACTGTGCAGCGTGGGTTTTTATGTGTGCATCTCCATGGTAGTTGCCAATCATGTTGATTTTATTTTTTGTGGATTTTTTTATGGAATTCTGAACTGTGCTTCGTGAGGTTTTTATGTGTTCATCTCCATGGTAGTTGCCAATTATATAGAGTTTTTTTGTTATGAGATTCTGAACTGTGCATGGTGAGTTTTTATGTGTGCATCTCCATGGTAGTTGCCAATTATGTAGAATTTTTTTTTGTGATTCTGAACTGTGCATCGTGGGTTTTTATGTGTGTTAGTTGCCAATTATATATATATTTTTTTCGAATTTTTTTATGGAATTCTGAACTGTGCATCGTGGGCTTTTTATGTGTTCATCTCCATGGTAGTTGCCAATTATATAGAGTTTTTTTGTTATGGGATTCTGAACTGTGCGTGGTGGGTTTTTATGTGTGCATCTCTATGGTAGTTGCCAATTATGTAGATTTTTTTTTTTGGGATTCTGAACTGTGCATTGTGGGTTTTTATGTGCGCATCTCCATGGTAGTTGCCACTTATGTATATTTTTTTGCAAATTTTTTTATGGAATTCTGAACTGTGCATCGTGGGGTTTTTATGTGTTCATCTCCATGGTAGTTGTCAATTATATAAATCTTTTTTGTTATGAGATTCTGAACTGTGTATGGTGGGTTTTTATGTGTGCATCTCCATGGTAGTTGCCAATTATGAAGATTTTTTTTTGTGAATTTTTTTTATGGGATTCTGAACTGTGCATGGTGGGGTTTTATGTGTGCATCTCCATGGTAGTTGCCAATTATGCAGTTTTTTTTTTTTTTGTGTGTGAATTTTTTTATGGGATTCTGAACTGTGCATGGTGGGTTTTATGTGTGCATCTCCATGGTAGTTGCCAATTATGCAGATTTTTTTTTTTGCGAATTTTTTATCGGATTCTGACTTGTGCATCATGGGTTTTTATGTGTGCATCTCCATGGTAGTTACCAATTATGTCTATTTTTTTTTCGAATTTATTTATGGAATTCTGAACTGTGCATCGTGGAGTTTTTATGCGTGCATCTCCATGTTAGTTGCCAATTATGTAGAGTTTTTTTTATGGGATTTTGAACTGTGCATCGTGTGTTTTTATGTGTGCATTCTGAATGGTCAATGTGGGGTTTTTTACATTGACCATTCTAGATGAAATTCATAAAATAATCATGCTATGAGTCATTTTAAAGAAAGAATCATGGTATGAGTAATTTTAAGGAATTATGCATCTCTTAGTAGCTAGAGTCCCCACCCCCAACCCTCAATTACATTCGAACAGAACAATAGTGAGTATAAAAAAAACTATTAAATTTTATCATTTGCCACCAAAACAAAACAATTGTTTTGTTCGAATGCATTACAATTGTGATTATTAAAAAAAAACTGTAAATTTGATCATTTGCCAACAAAACAGAAGAGTTCACATTAACTATGAGAACAACATAAAAACCCAATACAATTGTGATATAACAAAATAATAAACTGTTAAAAAAACTATTATCAACTCTCTGTGAATGGTAGCAGGGTCATGGGTATGAATTGAGTAAGAATCAACACAAACCTAAATTAACACAACCCTCACCAAGGATTACCACCCTAATGACACTAGCACAGCGAAAGACTAGAGTCCCGATAGTGAGATTCTTGGAGGCAGAGTGGGATAGGATGGTGGAGGCAGAGGGGAAACTCACTTTCATAGGCCGTCTCTGGAGGAAATTCGAAGAGAGATTGGTTCCAGCCTTCGCCTAGGAGGTGCAATCCAGATTGGATCCTTGAATCGGAAAACAATTCTGCTGCGATTCACATTGGAAGCTGATTGTATACATGCGTGGATTCAAGGTCAGGCGATGGTGGAAGCGGTGACGGCTTGGCTGTCGAGATGGACGCCGGACTTGATCGCCAATCGAGATCTCCGTTATCCCTGGTTGTAGAACCAGAGAGGATGTCGGTGTATTGTTCGACATGTGGTCGCTATGGCCACTAGTGACGCTGGATTGCAGTTTGCAGTAGATGATGAGGGGAGGAGAAGGCCAGGAGTGGTGGTGGAGCCGCTGGTGGAGGAGGGGTGAGGGAAACGAAGGGGCTGGGGTAACGAAAATAAATAAATAACTACACCACCAACTCTGCACCCAACCCTAATTGTGGAATACAATAACTATAAAAAATAAAAAATAAAAAACATCGATCAGTAATAAAATCCACCAAATCTCAAAATTACCCCTCAATAAATACTCCCCCAATTATCTGGCATAAAAATAGGCATTTTAAAAAAATAATCCCATTTTAATCTACACCATTGATCTCACAATTTATAAGGCCAAAACTGTGCAATGGACTCATATAA
>CP025659.1:38484980-38496549 GCA_003576665.1 Ipomoea trifida
GAAAATAGGAGAGAGCAAAAGAGAGGGTAATAGAGATTCGGAACCCTAAGTCCTAGAGTGAATGGGAAGTGATTTCTTTCTCGTATCTCGGTTTGCGTATTTCTTCCCTTTTCTGGTTTTTTCCTTTTTCTTTTTTACCCACTATCTTCCCAACGGCAAATTATACCGTGCACCACGGTGCACACAGCAATGTACACCACGGTGCACACAGCAATGTGCACCACGTACGTAAACGATGTCGTTTTGAGCATTATAAATTAATCGTTCTTTTTTTTGGAAATCACGTTTTTCGTTTCGACCGATCTGTGTATTTATGTTAATATTCTGTATATTCTAGATAATCGTTCTGTGTATTCCAGACAATCATTATGTGAGTTCTAGGCAACCGTTCTGTGTATTCATGTTAGTAACACATGTTGTGATGTGTTTGTGCATTCGAATATTTAGGAGGATGAGTTCTGTGTATTTTGTGTCAATATTCTGTGTATTCATGTTATTAACACAGGTTGTGATGTGTTTGTGTATTCTAGGCAAATGTTCTGTGTATTCTAGATAATGATTATATGTATTATAGATAATGAATTTCCTGGAGTCATTCGCGTCCGCATCTACTAACATCGATAAGACTTCGTTTTGGACCAGGGTGCACATTGGTATGTGCACCGTAGTGCACGATATAACGATTGCTTCCCAACTGTGAAACCAAATCGACTACTGTATAGACCGAATACAAACCAACAATTAAACAATTACGGTTCGGGTTCCTTGAAATTTAGAACCGGAATCCACAATACCAATTGAAATTAATGATTCTAATCCAATATTGGCTATGTTTGGCAAACCTAGCTGAAAAGGTAGCTGAAAGCTGAGAAGCTATAAGCTCGAACCTGAAATCTGAAGAGTTGTTAAGCTAGCTGTTATGCTTAAAAGTGTTTGGTAAAATTAACATTTTAATAAGCTGATAAATGTAAAAAGATTAAAAATGACATCTTCATACAATTTAAATAATTTTAAATTTAAATAGGTTTGTTTATATATTAAAATATAAAATAATGAAATCAATATATTTAAATAAAATATAAAGTAAGAACATATATTTGAAAACATATAAAGTAAAAAAAAATGTTTATAATTCATAAGATTAGTTCATACAAAAATTAATGTTGAAACACAAATGTCAAACTGAAATTGCAACCAAACATAATGAAAAGAAAATGTCAAAAGGGTTTTAATTTAGATGGGTAAAGGATGTCATTTATTTAAAATAATAAGGATAAAGATGGAAAAAAGTTAAAAAGCTAATAGCTTATTTTTGAAAAGCTACATAAAGGCTCTGGCTATGTTTGGCAGAGCTTATTTAGGAGCTTATAGCTTATTTTAAGCTACTAATAAGCTATAAGTTCTGTTTGGTAATGTTCTCAAAATAAGCTAGTAGCTTAAAATAAGAGCTTATTTTGAAACGCTACTTGGGGTAGCTTTTCAAAATAAGCTAGTAGCTTTTTAACTTTTTTCCATCTTTATCCTTATTATTTTAAATAAATGACATCATTTACCCGTTTCAATTAAAACCCTTTTTGACATTTTCATTTTCATTATGAATATACCCTTTTTAGTCTTTTTACATTTATCAGCTTATCAAAAAGCTAATTTTACCAAACACTTTTAAGCATAACAGCTCTTCAGATTTCAGCTTCAAGCTTATAGCTTTTCAGTTTTCAGCTACTTTTCAGCTTTCAGCTACCTTTTCAGCTAGGTTTGCCAAACATAGCCTCTATTTGGCAGAGCTTATTTAGGAGCTTATAGCTTATTTTAAGCTACTAATAAGCTATAAGCTCTGTTTGGTAATGTTCCTAAAATAAGCTAGTAGCTTAAAATAAGAGCTTATTTTTGAACGCTATCTAAGGTAGCGTTTCAAAATAAGCTAGTAGTTTCTTAACTTTTTTTTCCATCTTTAACCTTATTATTTTAAAGAAATGCCATAATTTACCCTTCCCAATTAAAATCTTTTTGGCTAAACCTTTTTAACTTTTTTCTCTTTAATATGTTTGGTTGTAATTTCAATTTGACATTTGTGTTTGAACATTGATTTTTTGTATGAACTAATCTTATGAATTATAAACATTTTGTTTTACTTTATATATTTTCAAATATATGTTCTTACTTTATATATTTTATTAAAATATATTAATTTCACTATTTTATATTTTAATATATAAACAAAAATATTTAAATTTAAAACTATTTAAATTGTATGAAGATGTCCTTTTTAGTCTTTTTGCATTTATCAACTTATCAAAAAGCTAATTTTACCAAACACTTTTAAGCATAGCAGCTAGCTTAACAGCTCTTCAGATTTCAGCTTCGAGCTTATAGCTTTTCAGTTTTCAGCTACTTTTCAGCTTTCAGCTACCTTTTCAGCTAGGTTTGCCAAACATAGCCAAAGGCTCTGTTTGGCAGAGCTTATTTAGGAGCTTATAGCTTATTTTAAGCTACTAATAAGCTATAAGCTCTGTTTGATAATGTTCCTAAAATAAGTTAGTAGCTTAAAATAAGAGCTTATTTTTGAACGCTACTTAAGGTAGCGTTTCAAAATAAGCTAGTAGCTTCCTAACTTTTTTCCATCTTTAACCTTATTATTTTAAAGAAATGACATCCTTTACCCTTTCCAATTAATTTTTTTTGGCTAAATCTTTTTTTATTTTTTCTCTTCAATATGTTTGTTGTAATTTCAATTTGACATTTGTGTTTGAACATTAATTTTTGTATGAACTAATCTTATGAATTATAAACATTTTGTTTTACTTTATATGTTTTCAAATATATGTTCTTACTTTATAATTTATTAAAATATATTTCACTATTTTATATTTTAATATATAAACAAACCTATTTAAATTTAAAACTATTTAAATTGTATGAAGATGCCCGTTTTAGTCTTTTTACATTTATCAGTTTATCATAAAGCTAATTTTACCAAACACTTTTAAGCATAACAGCTAGCTTAACAGCTCTTCAGATTTCAGCTTCGAGCTTATAACTTTTCAGTTTTCAGTTACTTTTCAGCTTTCAGCTACCTTTTCAGCTAGGTTTGCCAAACGTAGCCAAAGTAGCGTTTCAAAATAAGCTCTTATTTTAAGCTACTAGCTTATTTTGAGAACATTACCAAACAATGTTTATAGCTTATTAGTAGCTTAAAATAAGCTATAAGCCCTTAAATAAGCTCTGCCAAACAGAGCAATTAAAAGAATTAATCTCAAGAATAGCTCCTTTATTGAAATTTATGAAAAATTATTTATCTTCAATTTTCAGTTTAACCAATTAGTTTCTTTGCTCCCGAAAAATTGAATCCCCAACCCCAAACCAACCAATTAGTTTCTTGACTTCATTTCGTTCTAGATTTAGTCATTCAATTAATTTTGTTTAGTACTACTGACACAAAGAGTCAATTTCGCCCCACAATCTCCCATATAAGAGAATTACTTCGTGTAACTATACCACAATGTCATTAACAGATAAATATTTATTAATCTTTAACTTAAATGGTAAGAAGGCAACAATTGACAAGCATAATTACTACTCCATATTTACATATTTTAGAGTAATGAAACAAATGGCATAATCATCTCAAACTTGAAGTAGAAATTTATTAATAACATAATCGAAATTGACTTATGTATCAACTTGTTCTTTACATTCCCACCAATGATGAACCTACTATATGAAGTATATGAACCAAATTTGTCTATCTCACTAACAAATCAAATTTTACATTCTTAGGGCATCTTCAATAGTGAGGTTTTTTATGATTTTTGATGAATTTTTAGATGTATGATTAGGAAAAAGAAAATAAACAAAACAATGTTGAATTTTATTTTTTTTTTTTTAAAAGAAAAAGTATGCAAAGCGTGATTAATGTGTCCCAGCTGGCACGTGTTGGGCGCGACTTTGATCTTCACGCGTGTTTAATGCCAAGTGAATTAAAAAGGTGGGACCCACTTGACCTGCAAAAACCTTTTACTTGTCGGAAGAGTTTTATTTTTCTCTCTTCACATTCTCACTCTTCCACATCAATTAACATTTCTTAAAAAGCGTGTAAAAACTTTACAAAATATACTAATGTAGATGTTCTTACCATTAAATTTAATATTCACTAAATAGTATTTAACTGAAAAACCAATTTTTAAAATAAAATACCAAAATTTGAACAAAATCAATAGCCAGTGAACCAAATTATGATCAAATTAAAAGTCGATGATAAAAATTAGTAAAAGTCAATAATCAATGAATCATTCTTAAAAATAACTCAATAGTAAAAAAAATTATTGTTTTAAAATATAATTGATATCATCTTTAGTCTTATTTTTAAAAATTTTAATTCATTAAATTCTTTTAATAAACAACGATTTCATTAATAGATGTCCGAAGACAAAGAGTTAACAATGAAAGAAGGAGGGAAATCAGTCCACATCCTACGATTAGACATAGAAATGGATTCCTGAGCTAACAGGTGGACAATCCAATTCGTTGACCGCTTAACGAATGAGATAGAAACATCAACAAGAGACGATAATAAATCTTTTACATCAAAGAGAATAAGGTCAAATTGATAGTTGAAGTTGGATGTTTTGAGACCCTGAATGATCTGCAGTGCATCAGGTTCTAAATGGCAATGAGCTATATGGTTCTCCTTCAGCCAGCTGAGGGCTTCACGGACTGCCATTGACTCGGCTTCCTTGACATAGTACATACAGCACCATTAAAGACTCGCAGCTGCCTTGAAGTCTCCATGATCATCCTGCAAAATCCAACCAAAGCCCACACGACCTTTGGAAGTGTTGATTGTTGCGTCTACATTTAGTTTAAGCCATCAATGCGCTGGTTTCATCCATCTGGTAATGCTGGTTGATTGTTGAGGTGGGGAAAACTCGTCCTTTTCTTGCACGGTTGTCCGTTCGGTGAGGTAGGCTTTGGCTTTCTCCATAATGATCCTAGACGTGAGGGAGATATTGTTCCAAACTCTTTCATTCCTAGCATACCATAAGTACCAACAGATCATAAGCATCAAATTGCACTGGTACTTATTAAGGAGTTTACTATTATGCGCGAACCAGTTACCAATAGAATCTGCTGCAATACATGAAATAATGATATTGGACAGACTCCAACATTAAAAGCTATGGGGCAGTGCACAAGGAGATGCATGATACTCTCATCAGAATTTGAACACAACTTGTAGAGGGGATTGCATTCAACTCTCTTTGCAAGAAGGAGATCGGCTGTTGGGTGGCATGATGAGCAGGCTTGCCACATGAATGATTCTACCTTCGGAGGAACTCTACATTTCCATAGTAATGCCCAGTCTTTCTTACTGTCAAATGGTTGTTCCCCCCATTAGAGCTCTGTAACAGCTTTTGACGGTGAAGTGGCCCCGATCCTCTCCCATCCATATCATCTTGTCTTCCCTATTAGATATGGGTAAAGGAATATTGGAAATAAGGGATACGTCTCGGTGGTTGAAGATCTCATGAACTATCCCAATGTCCCAATTTTTGGATTGACTATTAAAGAGAGCATAAACATTTGCATCATGCATGAAGGGATAATGTGGTGTAGAGATATATGGGTTTGAATTGTCTAGGAGCCATTTGTCCTTCCATATCTTGATCATGTTACCATTGCCAATTGCCCAATTCTCCGACTGTGGCTTCTAATGACATCTTTAGCAGTTAAGAGATTGTTCCAGATATAGGAGGGGTTGTTGCTGGTGTTTGCTTCTAAGAAGGAGGATCCAAGATAATATTTTTCTTGGTAAACTCTCGAGACCAAAGATAAAGGATGTTGAACGAGTCTCCAAGCTTGCTTACATAGAAGAGTAGTATTAAATAGATCAAATTTCCTGAAGCCTATACCTCCCAGTCCTTGGGTATAGACATGTTAGACCAGGCCTTCCATCGTATGCCTTTCCGACTGCCATACTCAGCTCCCCACCAAAAAGCATTAATGGCACATTCGATATCTTTCACAATGTCTTTTGGAAAGTGGAAGACACTCATAGCGTATGAGGGGAGTGCTTGAATAACACTCTTGATGAGCACTTCCTTACCAACTTTTGACAGAACCGTATGGTTCCAGCTACGAATCTTATTGAGAACTCTGTTTTTTAGGAAGCCCAAAATCTCTTTTTTTTTTTTTGTTTCTACCAATGAGGGAGGGTAACCCAAGATATGTTCCAGAATTTGTTACACCATCAACACGCAAGATATTACAAATGGAGGTTCTGAAAGAGTTTGAGACATTTGGGCTGAAGAAAAGGGAAGACTTGTTGAAATTAACTAACTGTATAGATGTAGATGCATAACTTAACTGTCTATAATGAGCTTCACAGTATTAATTTCAGGGATGGTGGCCTTGCAGAATAGAAAGCTATCGTCTTAAGATGAGAGATTTGGGGGCTCTGCGAGCAACTTGTATACCATGAAGAAGGCCCTTTATTTCAGTGTCTTTGATCATAATACTTAGACCTTTGACAATGATAATAAAGAGATATGGGGAGATTGTGTCTCCCTGCCTAAGTTCTCTGTTTGGGAAGATATGCCCAATTAGATTACCCTCAATAGAAATATGATAGTCAATTGTGGAAACACACTCCATAATAAGAGAGATCCATTTGTCATCAAAACTAAATTTTCGCAGCATAGCTTCAAGAAGATGTCATTCCACACGGTCGAAAGCCTTGCTCATATCCAATTTAAGAGTTGTGAAACCTTCTTTGCTTTGTCTCTTGCATTTCAAATACTAGTGAGTTTCGAAGGCCACCATGATGTTGTTCGATATTAGCCTTCCGGGCACAAACACGCTCTGGTTCTCAGCAATAATCTTGTTCAGGAAGCTTTTCAACCTGTTTGCCAAAACTTTTGAAACAATTTTGTATGCAACGTTGCAGAGGGCTATGGGACGAAGATTGATGATGTATAATGATGAGTGAAAATATGGGTGTGAATTGTCGTTCCGCTGAGGATTGAGGTTATGACACGTAATTGTATGAATTAAGAATACTAGACACTAGAGTACGTGAATCAACTAGAATCCAAGCAACTAACAACTGAATGATAAAAATTAAAAGAAATAAATTTGCTAATGAATTAACTGTATGATAGGGGGAATGGGTCAGATTAGGGGAATTGTAATCTTGATGTTCTAACAATCTTAGAATTAGGGAAAGAATAATCAACCTAGGGATTTATGGGCAATGCACATAAGAATTCAATTCGGCTACTTTCGTAATCAATAAACAGAATTAGGATACCATTGCCCCACTTTCGTGATGCATCAATCATAACCTTAAACACCTAAGCATTGTAAGCCACCAAAATTACCCCTATTCTCATAGTAGGAAAATTAGGTTGAAATTGGTAAGGCTCGAGGTCTCCATCCAACTTTCGTTGTAATGAATCCCTCTCCTAGACTAACAATTAATTGTGCCCATCAATCAATAACAAGTAGAAAGCAATCCCCAAATCAACATAAACCCTAGGTGATAGATTCAATCCCTTTATGCAATAATCACAAATTGAACATCAATATTGACAATAACCCCCTAATCCAAACCCATAAACGAATTACTCACGCATGATTGAAGTAAATTCCAATCCAAATGATGATTCCAAGCTCGTAACCGAATTCAATGATGTAAATCTACTCTATTCTAAGCTATGGAAAACTCTAAAGAAGGGAAAAATTGCACTAAACTAAACTAGGGCTCGGAATGTCCCAAAAATACAGAAAACGCGGAATAAATACTGGACAGCAGCCGGGTCACGGCCACCATCACGGCCGGGATCGGGGCCGTGATGTGCCGTGGCCCGCTACTGTCCGTGGTGGAGGTCACGGCCGTGAGGCTGGCCGTGAGGTGGCCTCCTGGTCCACTTATGACTCCCTTCATGCTCCGTTGCTCCTTTTCATCCCGGGGTAGATTCCTTATGTCTCAAAAACTTGTTCGAGATGACCGAAAATCCTTCCTTTGCTCCTCATTTGCGAATAAACTAAGATTGATCAAATGTAACACACAAACGAACCTTAAATGTATCAAGGTAAAGGAAATAAGCAACAAAACTACTGAATCGTGGGGCAAATAATGGTGTAAACTCATGTCTATCAGAGATCCCCCATATTTTTCTAGGATGGATTTTGTAGGAATTAGGACAATGTGTGTGCTGTTAAGACCTTGGGGCAACTTAATAGTAGCAATACAATCATTACACATATAAGTAATGTCATTGCCAAGAATGTCCCAAAAAGCTTAGTAAAAGCTGGGGTTGAAACCATCCGGCCTGGGGATTTGTTGGGATGCATTAAAAAAACTGTTGTTTTACCCCGTCCTCGTTAGTAGGCCTTAAAAGGAATTGGTTTTGAGAGGTTGTGATTTTGGGCTGAATGCAACTAAGGACATGACTAGGATCTCCAGAGGCTGAAGTGAATAAAGTAGAGAAATAGTCAAGCATTACCTCATTAAGAGCTGGACCCTTCTCAACCCATACCCCGGCGGAGTTCATTAGCTTGTTGATGGCGTTGTGCCTTCTTCTTTTTTAGACTGATTTGTGGAAGAAGCTAGAGTTTAGGTCTCCATTTTTATGCCAAAAAGCTTTCGCACGTTGTTTCCAGTAAGTATTCTGTTGGTGGAGCAGGTGATACAATTCTTCTTGGCGGCGGAAAAAACAAGCAAATCATTGTTGTATGTTCTGTGTTTGAGGGCATCCATCGTCTCTTTAAGGCATTGGTTGATTTTTGGCTAAACATCTGAGTTCAATTTCCTGCCCCACTCCTAGAGGGCTTTACTGCAAGTGCCTAGCCTGGAGGTAAGGTTGATGGATCTCAGCGTTGCACTATGCTTACTTCCCAGGGGGTCACCCATCCCGTGACTGCCGGAAGTCAAGCACGCTTAACCACAGAGTTCTTTGGCTAACTGGTTGCCATATCCTTCCTAAAACCAATTGGTGATAGGTAGGTGGACTAATACCATTTAACCACATCCCTCCATGGTAAGCCACAACGCCACGTCTCGAATCGAGCAGGGGCTGAACTCGGCCAACCTTGCCGACGCCCAACAAAGGTTTGCGCCCCTAGAAGCAACCAATGACTCTGTTACAAGAGCTCTACAATCTGATTCTTTAATTCAAAGGTTCTCGAACTTGAATTTGGATTTTCTTCTGACCTTAATGGAGGGAATCAGGTGCATAAGGATAGGCATGTGGTCACTCACATGTGTGATAGTCGACTCGGCCACCGCTTTACCAAAAAGATCTAACCATATCTGAGAGGCCAAGACACGGTCGTGACATTCTTGAACCTAGTGAGGGGTGCCTCTACTTCTAACCTAGGTGAACTTATGGCCTTGGATTTCGAGATCAGATATGTCGGAGCTAGTGATTGTCGAATTAAAACCATCCATAAGCCAACGAGGCTGGGTTGATGACTTATCTTCTCACTAGGGCTTCTGATGCCATTAAAATCACCCATAATGACCCAAGGTAGATGACTCTGCGTAAAGACGTCGCGGAGGAACTGCCATGAATAACGCCTCTTGGATCGATCCGGATGACCATAGAATCTAGTGAATCTCCATTGGTTAGGGATGTTTAGGAGAATTAAGTTGACGTTGATATGGTTTGGGGAATAACTTTGAATATATACTGTGATATTATCTGCCCACCAGATGGCAAGGCCTCCACTGTGACCCACACAGTTCACGACAAACGAACCCGGAATGCCCAATTTGGATTTAAGGGCTTGGACTTTTCTAGTAGTTAAGAGAGTTTCCATAAGAAAAATAAGGACGAGCTTCTTACAATGGATCAAATCCACAAGAAATTGAACTATAGCTGGATTCCCAAGCCCGCGACAGTTCCATGCTAATAGACCCATTGATCTAGGCGGGCCTGTGGCACAGGACCCGCCTCTAGCAAGTTTTTTGACCCTTCAGAAAATAATTCCTCCTGATGGATAGTGAAATTAGTGACATGAACTGACCCAAAGTCCATTTTCTTCCTCTTAAGCCCAATGTTGTCACTATTGGTGGTTATTAGAGACCAAAGGGTAAGCCCATTACCCATGGGATCTGAGACTGTGGTTGGGTATAAACCATCAACATGCATTAAATTTTTACCACGCGATGGCAGATGAACATTAATGCTCTGTGCGGCTCCAGGCTAGGTGACTGAGAACTAAGGGGTAGTCTAATCCATCTGCATTGTGATTTCTTCGTAAGGAATGTCTACTGGGACTGCAGGGTTGTCAGAAGCAAAAGTATCCTTATGTGTTTCTCCATCGGTCTTCCGATGAGGTAGTTTAGGAAGAAGCCACCGTTGGCCAGCGGTTGTGATCTCCGACCGGTGGCTATGAGTTTTGGACCGTAAAGCCGTTCTACATTTTTCGGATTGGATTCAAAGAAGGTTGGAAACCTTCATACTTCAAATCAATGTAGAAGGGATCTCCCTTGGCAGGTTTGTCCTTCATCTTCCTCTTGAGAGGTTTTGAGACATCCATTTGGACTCTGACATGCATGAATTCGTTCCATAGCCCTCCTGAGTTCTCTGTACCTGTCGCAATGAAGGAGCCAAGGAAGGCACCGATCATTTCAGTAGTTTTTTAGGTTTGCATGCTCGTGGGAATATTGTATGCCTGAACCCAAAAATCTGCATGGGTGAGTTGGATTCCATGTGGCGAGGTGTTTGGTTGGATCTGTTTGAGGATGAGGAGGTTTTGTTCGTACAACCAGGGACTTTTGTTAAGCACCTTCCGAATGTCAACTTCATGAACAAAATAGAAGAGGAAGAAGTTAGTGGAGACTTCCTTCGCCATCATTCATTTCTTAGGTCTCCAAACTGAAGCCATGGTGTCCTTAAGAAAGTTAAAACGTGTAGATTTCTCCGTGAGCAGCTTTCCCACCAGTATGAAGGGGGTTTCGACCAGAGTGTCGGAGTTGTCACCATCTTCAATGGGGAACTCCATTTCTTCTTCATCTCTTTGGGACATTGTTGCGTATTCTTTTGCCAAATTTGAGGGGTGGTTGCTGCTGGAGGCCATAGTGTGCTGGAGGCTAGGGATGAGAATTCAATCGCCCCTAACGGGGAAAACCGATTCCCGCCTTACGAGGAATTATTTCGGGGAACGAGGGCGGGGATGGGGAGGAATTCCTCATCCTCGCAGGGGACGGGGACGGGGAGGGTATTCCCCGCCCCGACCCCGATCCCTGGTCCCCGTATATTATTATATTATATTATATATTATATATATTATATATTTATATTATATGATACAATATATAATATAATATATAATATAATAATATGTTATACTTTAAAGCATAGGAAAGCTAGAAATAGCTAGTGAATATGCAGTAGCTAATGAATAAGCAGTGGAAATTAGAAAGCAATAATATTTGGGGGACATATGATAGGAAATAAGCAGTGGAAATAAACTAACAGTGGAAATAAACTAAACTAAGCCCAATAAATTAGAAATAAGCCGTGGAGAACTAGAAAACAATTGTTATGCAAGGTGCACCCGGGTC
>CP025659.1:38497549-38513402 GCA_003576665.1 Ipomoea trifida
CAAGGCTAAGCGATAGGCACTTGCCCAATCCTCTCTAGGATCTCATATGGTCCGATGAAGCGGGGCTCAACTTCCCTTTCTTCCCAAATCTCATCACTCCACGAGTTGGGGAATCTTCAGCCACACTTTCTCACCTGCTTGGAATTCCACGGATTTCTTCCCAGATCAGCATAGGATTTCTGGCGGTCTTGAGCAGCTTTCATTCTACTTTGAATAACTTGACTTTTTCGGTGGCTTCTTGCAGATATTGAGGTCCTAAGGTCACTGGATCGACCAAATCCTCCCAGCATAACGGGCTTCTGCACTTTTGACCGTAGAGCGCCTCATATGGAGCCATCTGTATACTGGAGTGATAACTGTTGTTGTAGGAGAACTCAATCAAAATCGAGATGTTCTTCCCACGACCCTTGCAAGTCGAGCATGCAAGCCCTCAACATATCTTCCAAAGTCTGAATAGTGCGCTCAGTCTGACCATCGGTGGCAGGATGGAAAGCGGTACTCATCTTCAACCTTGTGCCCAACGCGGCCTGTAAAGATTTCCAAAACTGGGATAAGAACCTCGAGTCGCGGTCAGATACGATGTCGCGAGGTACTCCGTGGTATTTCACCACCTGGTGTATGTAGGCCCTAGCCAACTGATCCATAGTCCATGTCTCCTTCATGGCGATGAAACGGGCTGTCTTGGTGAGGCGATCCACTATCACCCAAATCTTGTCTTTCCCGGTCCTGGTCAAAGGCAACCCTCCCACGAAGTCCATAGATATAGATTCCCACTTCCCTTCGGGTACCTCTAGGGTAGTAGCATTCCTTTAGTCTTACATCTTTCAGCCTTGACTTTCTGGCAGTTCAGGCAGCGGCTCACAAAGTTAGCTATTTCCTTTTTCATGTTCGGCCACCAAATAGTTTCTTCATGTCTTTATACAACTTGTCGCCGCCAGGATGTACTGAGTACGGAGTGTAGTGGCTTTCCTCCAATATCTGTTTCTTTAAGTCCTTGCACGAAAGTGGCACGCACCACCCGCCCTAGGTATCGGATACTGCCGTCGGGTAGAGCTCGAAAGGTCCCTTCTTGCCATTAACCATCTTGGCCCTTACTCTGTTCAACCGGCATCGCCCGCCTGTCCCCTACGGATCTCGTCGAGCCAAGCTGGTAAGATCTGCATGCTAAAGAGTCGGACCTCTTCCTCTACTTGCCCTTCCTCCACCACAGCAATGTTTCAACTTTTGAAATTCCTTACACAGGTCGTCTGCTAGCACCCACGTGGCATTGAGTGAATGGCTCGTCTTCTGCTCAGTGCGTCAGCCACTACATTTGCTTTCCCTTCGTGATACTGAATGACCAAGTCGTAGTCTTTAATGAGCTCTAGCCAACGTCTTTGTCTCATGTTCAACTCTTTCTGTGTGAAGATATACTTTAAACTCTTGTGATCGGTGTAAATCTTACATTGCACTCCATACAAGTAATGCTCCAAATCTTGAGTGCAAAAACAACGCAGCCAACTCCAAATCATGCGTGGGGTAGTTCTCCTCGTGACTCTTGAGCTGTCGGGATGCGTAAGCCACCACTCGGCCCTGCTGCATCAGCACACACCCAACCCTTTCTTCGACGCGTCACTGTATACTTCAAACCCCTCAGTCCCGGATGGTAGTGTCAAAACAGGAGCTGATGTCAATCTTTCTTTCAACTCTTGGAACGCTGCTGCACACTCACTGTCCCATCTGAAGGGTGTGGTCCTCTTCATGAGCTGCGTGATCGGTCGGGCTATCTTAGAGAAATCTGGAACAAACCTCCGGTAGTAGCCTGCCAAACCCAGGAAGCTTCGGACTTCAGACGGAGTTGTTGGTGCCGGCCACTCTATCACTGCCCGGATCTTAGCAGGGTCCACCGAGACTCCATCTTTAGCTATCACATGACCCAAGAAAGCCACGCTAGTCTTCCAGAACTCACACTTGGATAGCTTGGCATACAACTGTTTCTCCCTTAGAATATGCAGCACAGTCCTGAGATGCTTCTCATGCTCGGCCGGATCAGGAGAGTAAACTAAGATGTCGTCGATGAACACTACCACAAACTCGTCTAGATACGGCTGGAATACTCTGTTCATCAAGTCCATGAAAGCAGCTGGGGCATTGGTTAACCCGAACGGCATAACCGTGAACTCATAGTGGCCATAGCGGGTCCGGAACGCCGTCTTCGGAACATCAGCCTCCGCCACCCTCAGCTGATGATACCCGGATCGCAAATCAATCTTCGAGAAGACGCCGGCTCCCTTCAATTGATCGAACAAGTCATCGATCCTCGGCAGGGGGTATTTGTTCTTAACCGTTACCCGGTTCAGCTCTCGGTAATCGATGCAGAGACGCATACTGCCATCTTTCTTCCTCACGAAAAGCACCGGAGCTCCCCACGGTGAAACACTCGGCCGAATATACCCTTTGTTTAGCAGGTCTTGCAACTGCTCCTTCAACTCTTGCATTTCCTTCGGAGCCATGCGGTACGGGGCTTTTGATATCGGGGCCGTTCCTGGCATCAAATCAATGGTGAACTCTACCTCTCGGGGAGGCGGCAATCCAGGGATCTCATCTGGAAAGACATCGGGGAACTCGCATACCACGGTATTTGCTGCACTTCATCTCTCGGAGCACTGAGATCCTCAACTGCACATAAGAAAGCTTCATGCCCCTTGGCGACATATTTCTTAATCTTGATCATCGAGACCAGCTTGACCTCGGGCTCCTTGGTCACCCCTCGATACGAAACCCGCTTGCCCCCAGGGCCCTTCAAAACCACCTTCTGCTCGCTGCACAGAATCTGAGCCTTGTACTGTCCCAGCCAGTCCATGCCCAGCACCACTCCGAAGTCATCCAAGTCAAACTGAATGAGATCACTGGGGAAGGAGACTTCCTTAATCTTGATAGGCACACCCTCGAAGATGTGCTCACACGCCTTAACCTCGCCCGATGCCACCTTGACTGCAATCCTCGTCGCTGCGCTAGGCACTATGCCCAGCTCACGGACCAACTTCGAGGATATGAAAGAATTAGAGGCTCCAGAGTCGAACAACACCAAGGTGGGAACGGAGAGCACTGGGAAGGTGCCGGTGACCACGTCGCAGCTCTCGGCCTGGGACTTGTTCATAATGAGAAGCTCCCCTGTCGCAGATGGGACTCTTTCCCTCCACTCGCTCTCTCGAGGCCGGGGAGAGATACTCCTTTGCTACACGAGCTGCTGCCTCCTGAAGTCCTTGCCGTTCCCGCGTCGGCCGCCTTCAGCTTCTTGAGGCGATCCAGCATTCCTCCTCCCGTGCATGGGGCTTCCTCCCGCTTCCTTGACGGTAGCATGATGCAGAAAAGGGAGAAAACTAACAGAAGGCGAAGAGAGCACTGCGGTCGGTCTAAACCAAACACGCAAGAAAGCAAGTGAGAACAAGCTCACAACAACAAACGACAAACAACCTGCAAAGCATAAACAAAAGCAAGTAAACGAGTCCTCACCGCGCGGCCTAGAAATTCACACATCTTAGAACTCTTAAACATCTTAACTTCTACTGATCAAGTCCTAGAGTCTCAGATCACAACCCTAGGATCTCTATTCAGACCTCAACACAGGCTCTGATACCAACTGTGACACCCCAACCTCACACAGGCTGAGATAGCTAAAACTTAACATAAAAGCTGCCAATCTCAACCCAAAACCAAACATAGCGGAAGCGATTTAAAACTTAAGGGCGTCATGCCACATCTAGGTATAAACATAGCCTAGATGCACAGGCTAAACATGAAACGAACTAACTGTCATATCATAGAACTGAAATAATAATCCTCAAACATAATCCATAACTATCCAAAAGAAATACCCAAAGTACTAAACAAGAGTATCATAACATCCCACGGCTCACAGGCCATCAAAACAAAGTCTAAACAGAACCAACTAAGGCTAACGTCCTCATGGGAAAGCTCTAGCGCGCTCACGAGTACTACTCCATACCTGGAAAACATACAAAGAACCATTAGCAAAAGAATGCTAAGCAACCACCATTCACACCCGCAAGGAGGTATAGATATACATAAGCTTGTAATTAGGTTTACACACCCATATAGAATATAAACACCAACGAACTGATCAATAGTTCAAAACCGATACTCAACAACAATAAGCTGAATGAATCAGTAACCAAGACTCAGTCAAACAGATCCAACAATACTCAACAACGAGAACATAATCCAATAACGCAATAACGAGATACTAGCACAATCAAGAATAACAAGATATCAACCGAGTAACGCAAGGGATTCACAACAACTCCACAAGAAAGAACCCGACTCCAATCTCCCAACCCAAAGACCAACCACCAAACCAAGCCAAACAATCACCACAACCCACCAACCAATCACATCCAATAGTAACACAACCGCCACAGCCAATCACAATAGTAACACAACCAATAGTAGCCACAGGGGTAATCAACCCAATCACAGGGGTAGCGAACCCAATAGTAACACAACCAATAGTAACCCAATAGTAGCACAATAGTAGCACAACCAATAGTAACCCAATAGTAGCACAATAGTAGCACAACCAACAATCACACTCCAACATCAACTCAGCCAACCAAGACGTGGGTTCATCTCAAATATGAACACCAACCAACTCCCAGATTATGAATCAAAGGATCAATAGATCAAGGATACCAAAAATGGAAACCAAAGGCACGAATCAATACTCCAAACTAAGGCATCAAATACCCAATGAATGACACGAATAATTACTCCAAAACATGGTAAAATACCCAACAAAACAATCCAACAATGATCTGAAACAAAAGACCAACAACAGACAACAACAGCAGAAAGTTGCTCACTGGAAACCAATTCCCAGTGAACTAGCGGAACACACTCACGGATCACGCCTCTCCGCCGACCTCCTCCGCAAAGAGGAGACGGTCCCCCTCAACGGGCCTCTCCCCTCCGCCCAACTGTTCCGTCGCCACCTTGCGGATCGCCCTCGCGGGTTACATTGTGCCGCTTGGGTCTTCCGCAAGGCCAAACCACATCCCAGATTTCCAGAACCGAAGCAGACATGAACAAATACCATTTCCAGAATACAAAATCCAACCAAATACACTCACATTTCATCCAATTTAGAGTCCAAAAAAATAAGGAAATCCACAACATCATTGATCATACAACACAAGGCAAAGATCAAGATGAAATCCAACAAGAAACATCCAAGGAAATAGGTTATACAACAAGAATTTTCAGGATTTCCAACACCAAGATCAATATATATAGAATAGGTGAATAAAATAGTTTTGATGGACATGGATGGTTACCTCAAAGAGCTTTTCCTACTCCAAAAAAGCCTTTTGCTAGCTCACAAAGCCCCACCTTCACCTTGATCATCTTTTCCCCAAAGATCCCCAAAAGAACACTTATAAGATTATGTAAAAAGACTATCTAAAACACAAAATACAAGATGGATTCTAGGATAGATGCACTTACCCACTCCCAACAAAGCTTAAAAGAGCAACCTTTACTTGAAATCTTGTAGGGAAAATGAGGATGAATTTCTAGGGAAATTATGGATGAAAATGGCGCATGGAGTGTAGGGTAGGAGGAAGAAAGAGTGAAAGTCTTAGGGTAATTTGATCTTCAAATTATATACCAAGAATACATACACTATTTAGGGTGTAAGACATAAAATGATGTGGGCTTAAGTAACCTTATAAAATAGTGGGTGTAGGAAATTAAATATAATCAAGACTAGTAAGTTGGGCTTATTAATTCACCCCTTACAAATTAAATACAAGAATTAGCCCATAAGAATGTCTTAAGATCAATATATGTATACATATAATGTATGATCAAGAATGTGGGCTTGTAAGAATATTTAATAGCAAATATTGTAAGGATCCAAATTGAATAAAATCCCTTACAAGAATAAATTCAATTAATTGGGCTCTTGATTAAAATAATTAAATTAGGCTCAAGGAATATATATATATATATATATATATTTCAAATCGAAAGGATTAGCCCAATTAGAATAATTAAATTGCCCGAAGAATTAATTAGACCGCACAAGGAATTAATTAACGAACGAAAGGCTTGAAATGAATTTACGGGGTGTTACAACGGTTCTTTAACCAACGAAAGTGAGGGACTAGATGATGGCATATGAAGCCGACTGGGTAGACCAGGCGGTCGGGAGAGAGGGAAACACACTAGAGTCTGAGTATCCAGGACGTAATTATTCCAATTCCTTTCGGGTCGGACCCTAAGTCGGAAAAACACCGGAGACGGTCATACCATAATGTGATGAGCTGCCTAGCTCTTAGCCGTCGATCGGGCGAGAGACCCAGTCAGACGGTCGGGAAGTCGGACCCAGCCAGACGGTCGGGAAGAAGGATCCGGTTAACCAAGTGTAGCAGGCGGTCGGGTAACTTCAAAGAGCCCCAAAAGAGTACTCGCAGCAGACGAAAAGATCAAGGGGATCCGGTGGCCGTTATAAGAAACAGTCACCATCATCATGAGGCCTTTAAATGACTTTTATGAGCTATTATTGCATTAATTGTATCAATAAATATGTAACCGATCAGGTGAGAAGTATATATAGCCTGACGGGAGTTTGAATGAGGGAGGTCGAAATCTGAGTAGAGAGAGAAACACTCGTTTTATTGACAAATCTCCATAAATCCTTGGAATTTTCCGGTAGTGTTGGCCCGCCGGCCGATCGCCTGAAGATCGGGAAACCATCAATTACCATCGTCATACCATCACCATCATATTCATCATCATACCACTAATTAATACATTATTATCAACTAATCACCATTATAATCATTATATTATTAGCCATATACCGATCTATAACCATCTTAAATCACCAAACTATCATTAATAAATCAACATCATCATCCCTAATCATAACCAAGATTAATGATCCAATCATCATTTAATTACCACATCATCACCAATAATCATCATATTAAGTCATAATAATTTCATCATTATAAATCTTAGTCACCATCATACACAAATTCACCATCAACAACACTAGTTAATTTCATCATCATTAACAATAATTGGTATCCTTAATCATCACTTAATCACTACTGAGTAATACCTCATTAATCCAACACCACCACTTAATATATTTCCTCCATTAATCATAATCATTTTATTTTTAACTAATAATCCATAATCAGATCATAATCATTTTTAGTAAGCTTTAATTACCTTACTTAGCCACCTTAATCCATTCTCTTATCCATCATCCTCTGCTTATGCCTAAAGCACGCCGAACCACACCGCATCGTCGGCAAGAGAGGGAGGAAGGAAATGGATGCCGCCTGCTCTGCCCAGCCAACTCATTTAGTCTGCTCACGCATCGTAGTTGCATTGATCTGCTGTCGCCCCTGATCCACGATGCTTCGCCGACCAGAACTGTTGCCGCGACAGGAAGAGAGAGAGAGAGAGGGCTGCTGCCGTCGCCGCTGGGCTCCTCGCCGGAACTTCGCCACCGTCCTGCTGCGTCGATCCGCTACTGCCATTCTAGACGAGGGAGAAGAGAGGCGATGGTTCTGCTTCTTCACGAAAGAGACGATAGGGAGAGGCGAGAAAACACACAAAAGGGGCTGATTTGGGGTTTTAGCACTGAACAATAATCCATAAGGCAATGGACAAGCATTTATACTTAGGGTTAAATTCATTTTGGGCTTAAAACAATTGGGTTTGAATAAATTGGGCTCAAGGAAAACTTTTTAGTCTTAGGAAATTAAATCATTTGGGCTTAGCTTAGTTTGAGTTCAAACTTAGGCTCAAAACAATGATATAAGGGTCATAGGTTCGTCTTAAATAGACTTTTGAGTCAAAATTTTGATAAATAAATTTATCCCCTAAATAGGGCTTTTAAAATCATAAATAAATATATAAATATTTTGTATCAAATCATTTCAGGTAAGGGGTTTAAAATATTTTATTTACAAGCTCATTCGGTAAAATAATTAGATTTAGTAACATTTTAATAAAATATTTCATAATAATAAAATAAGTTCATTTTGAGAATATTTATATTTAAAATAATAATGTTTGGAAAATACGGGGTGTTACAAGTGTGTTGTTTGATATTGTGTTTGTATCCAAATCAACCCTTCGATTTGGCTAGATTTCCATGAGGAACATTAGTATCTTATGCTTGGAACACTAAAGCTCTATGCCTATTGCCAATCCTTGTGAAAATGATATCCGGTATAAGGATACCCTCTTACACATCCACTCACCGAAAAGACTACTTCATCATCTATGTTGCTCAACCTAAGGGATTCGATGATCTACAATACCTAGACCATGTGTAAAAACTAAAAAAAATACTCTCTATGGCTTAAAACAAGCTCCACGGACAGGGAATGAAAGACTGACACAATACCTACTACGACAGGGCTATAAGCGAGGAAGTGTTGACAAGACATTGTTTGTAAAAACTACTGGCAAACACATTACAATAGCTCATATCTATGTGGATGACATAGTGTTTAGATCAACATGTCAGAAATACTGATAAGCACCATAGATATCTAAAGGAAAGGGTCTAGTTGGGACTAAAATGCAATACTTTGATGCCCTTTTGTGGTCATTTCTTGTTGAATAAGCTTTGATGTGTTCATTATTGCAAAACTCTATCACGTGTTGCGTTTGGAAAGGTTTCTTATATATTTAAAGGGAATCGAAGTACAAATGAAGAAGCAATGTAAAAGTGAAGTAGACAACACTGATCCACGTCCAATCCACGCATGGACTAGACATGGAATATATTCAGAAGGTTCCACGTGAGAGACCACGAGCACGGACGTGGCTTAAGTGAAATATCCACGCCCGTGTCCACGCATGGACCGGCTCCTGAGGCGCAGTTCTAAAAGGTGAAATTTGGGAAGGCTATTTAAGGAGGTGATCAACCATTCTAAAAGAGGGGGAAGAATTCAGCACTTCAGTTCAACATGTTAGAGAGAGAATTCCTCCATATTAGATTAGATCTAGGCATTAGATAGGGAGATTTAGACCTAGAGTTGATCTACAATTGGGAGCTTGAAGACTTTGTCATTACTACGCTTTGCATTTGGTATTTCCTAAACTTGATTTACATTTACCTTTAGATTTCAATTGCAATTTCTATTTTGATTATCAATTGAGTTGTAGATCTATTTTTCTTAGCTAGGTATATTTGGGATATTGGATGCTCCAGACTAGGAATTATGTTTGATTGATTTTAATTCTTCCATTGGATTGAGAAATGCAAATCTAGGTTTCATATATTCATGTGTGGTTGATGTTTGGGGAGATTTGTTCATATTACCGGCCGTGATAGGTAGCAAGGTTAGAGGAAGTGAAGATTGTGAGATATCGGGTCTCCATCAGTCTTACTCAGCCACATTCCCGCCCGTTTGTAACGCCCCGAAAATTCCTACTACTCTTTTGAATATTATAAGGGGTTATTTTCTTATAAAATAATTATTTAAATAATTATAAGTATAATTATTTCCTCATGGGTTATTATTATTGTTACTAATATGATATTACAAAATGTCCTTAGCCCAATATCTCTATTTGATACATATATAAGAATAGTCCGTATCATATAAATCATTATTGAGCCCACATTATTTATGTTTTCTTAAGATTATATTAAAGGCCCATAATTATGTATATAAGTATAGGTATTATAATCCATAGTTTGACCCAACAATTCTAATTGACCCAATCATCCTAAAATTGGCCATTCTATTTTAATAAGCCTAGCCCAAAAAGGAAACCTTCCTTTTAGGGTAGTCCCAAGTGTGCGCAGCAGCCAAAGAAGGAAATATTGCGTCTTCTCTGTCTCTCATCCCTCCCGTCCTCACGGCTATGAACAAAGATGCGAAGCCATGGCCGTTTTTCGTCTACTTCGGCAACCAACAATCCATGAAGCTTAATAGTCACCACCCTCCTCGTTACACCTCTCCCGTCGACGGCAAGTAGCAGCCGAGGAATGGGATGCCGACCAACGCAACAACAATGGGAATCCCGGTGGAGACGGCAGCGGAATCGCGACTGGCGGACGTCCCCTGTTCCCGACGACCTCTTCTCCTCACGATGGTATACAGCAGTAACTCTGGGCAAGGCCCTTCCTCTCGTCGACGGCAGTACGTGGGTGGAACCTGCAACAGCCGCGGTCTTCCTTCTCTTTTGCCGACGGGCGCGTAGGTGGCGATCTCTAGCGGGCAAGTCTGTGTTCCCTTCTCCTATCCTTCACGACGACGACGGGATCAAAGCTCGCCACCAGCAGCAGCAGCGAACGCAGCTCCCACTCTCCTCCTCGGCAAGGTTGCAGCGGTGAGCATGGCGGAAGGTGGCGCCAGTGCTCCTCCCCGATCGACGACTTACGGCAGAGCACGCGGTGGAAGTTGGCGGAGGTTCCCCTCCCGTAGGGCAGCAACGGAACTCCTGGGCGGGTTCCCCTTCTCCGGTGAAAGCAGGGCGAGGCGGAACGAACGACTCCGTTCGCGGTCGCAGTTCAGCTTGATGGAGGCTGGTAGCTTGTCTGAAGAGTATTAGTCCGCCGGTTACGTAACACAGCACCAATAGGCAGCCTGGGTTGATGGTAGGGTGTTTTGATGGTGAGTTGGAGGGCTAGGGATCGACTCCTTGGCTTAGCATAATTATTAAGGTAACTACCCTTTTTAGTTTTATGATCCTAGCTATCAACAATTAGTTTATAGCATAAGGTTTTAATCTTTGTTAAGCACTAAGGTCATTGTTAGATAGTATAATTCATATGGTTATGTTATGCTAGCCTCGAGCATGGATTATAGGATTATAGGTTATTTTGGGCCGATTAGGAATATCAATATTAGTATCGTTATTAATAGCAATGGTTAGTAATGGTATTAGGTTATATTAATTCTACAGGTTCGTGTTTATGAACCGAGCTTTGAGTTCGACGTTGCTTTGGATTAGAATGCTTACGGATTAGTTACGCTTCAAAGGTAACCATCCATGTCCATCAAAATTATTTCATTCCCTATTCTATATATATTGATTTTGGTGATCTGGAAATCCTGGAAATTCTTGTGATTAGCCTATGTTCTTGATCTATTTGTTGGATTTTCATCTTGATCTTTGTCTTGTGTTGTATGATCATGATGTTATGGATTTCCTTTATTTTGGACTCTAAATTGGATGAAATGTGAGTGTCTTTGGTCTGATTGTGTTCTGGAAATGGGAATTGTTCATGTCTGTTGTTGGTTCTGGAATCTGGGAGTGGGATTGGCCTTGCGGAGATCTGAGACGTAATAATGTGATCCGTCGACGTGATCCGCAAGGTGGCAGCGGTGTGCTTGGGCGGAGGGGAGGTGCCCGTGGAGGGTGTCCGTCTCCTCCTTGCGGAGGAGGGCGGCGGAAGGGTGAGTTCCGTTGATGTCTTCCGCTAGGCTTCTGGGAATTTGGTTTCCAGAGAGCTGTTTTCTGTTGTTGTTGTCTGTTGTTGTTCCCTTGTTTCAGAGCATTGTTGGTTTGTTTTATTGAGTGTTTCACCATGTATTTGGAGTATTTATTCATGTCTTTCATTGGGCAATTGATGCCTTAGTTTGGAGTATTGATTCATGCTTTTGGTTTCCATTCTTGATGTCCTTGGTTTTGATCCTTTGAGTTATGATCTGGGAGTTGGTTGGTGTTCATATTTGAGATGAACCCACGTCTTGGTTGGATGAGTTGGTGTTGGAGTATGGTTGTGGTGATGGACCATTGTGTTACTATGGTGGACTATTGTGCTCTATTGGTTACTATTGGTTACTATTGGTTACTATGTTACTATTGGTGTGGACTATTTATTTGCTCTATTGTGGACTATTGGTTACTATTGTTGTGCTCTATTGTGTTACTATCGGGTTCGCTACCCCTGTGCTTTGGGCTGATTACCCCTGTGGTTACTATGGTTACTATTGGACTTCGGTCCCTGTGAGTGGGACTAATCACCCCGTCTGACTCGTGACTATTGACTTCTAACTTATGTGTGTTGGTATATTCTTATGTATGTTCTTTTGGGGTTCTTTGGGTAAAAGATGATCAACAAGGTGGTGGGGCTTTGTGAGTTTGCTTGAGGCTTGATTGGATTGGAGAAAGCTCTTTAAGGTAACCACTATGTCCATCAAAATCTATTTTCTACACTCCTATTCTATATGATGTTCTTAGTGTTGGAAATCCTGAAAATTCTTGGTGTTTAGCCCTATTTTGTTGATGGTATTTGTTGGATTTCATCTTGATCTTTTGCTTAGTGTTGATATGATCATTGATGGTTTGGATTTCCATATTTTTGGCCTCTAATTTGATGCAATGTGGGTGTATTTTGGTCTAATTTTGCTCTCTGGAAATGGATCATTCGTGTCTGGGAAGTATTCTGGAATCTGAGTTGTGAGCTTGACCTTGCGGAGGTCCCCAGCGGAATAATGTGACCCGCTGGGGAGTTCCGCAAGGCCAGGGCGGCTGTGGTTGACGGTGTGAGGTGGCCCGCCGAGGGGTTCCGTCCCCTTCGTGCGGAGGTCTTCAGCGGTGGACTGTGTTCCGTCGAAGTGGTCCGCAAGGCTCCTGGGAAATTGTTTCCAGTGAGCTGTTCTCTGTTATTGTTGTCTGTTGTTTCTCCTTTGTTTTTGATTATTGTTGGATTGTTTTGTTGGGTATTTTACCATGTTTTGGAGTATTTATTCATGTCATTTGTTGGGTATTTATACCATATCTTGGAGTATTGATTCGTGTCTTTGGTTTCCCTTTTTGTACTCTTGGTCCATTAATTCTTGAATTCATTACCTGGGAGTTGGCTTGTGTTCATAGTTGAGATGAACACTTTGTTTGGTTGTTTTGGGTTGAGGTTGGAGTATGAGCTTGTGATGGTGGTTTGTTGGTATCGTTGGAACTTGTTGGGTGAACTAACTGTGCTACTATTGTTTGTATTCGGGTTCATTACCCCTGTGATTGGGTTCATTACCCCCGTGATTGGGTTGATTACCCTTGTGATTGGACTTCGGTCCCTGTGATTGGGTTCATTACCCCTGTGATTGGGTTCATTACCCCTGTGATTGGACTTCGGTCCCTGTGATTGGACTACGGTCACTATGATTGGGTTTTTACCCCTGCGTACCTGACTTCTGACTGGGGTTGGGTTCGGTAAGACGGTTGGTGTGAGGATCTTGGTGGTCGGTGTTGAGAGTTCTTTCTCGGTTCTTTGGTTTGTGAGTCCTTGTGTATTCGGTTGATATTTCATTGTTCTCGGTTATGATTGGTTGCCCCTTATGATTGTGTTCAGTTGGTATCTTGGTTTTGGTTCGTTGTTGTCTTATGCTTTCGTTGTTGGATATTGGCTTTGTTGGGATGAGTCTTGGTTTATGATTCGTTCAGCTTATTGTTGTTGAGTATCTGTTTTGAACTATTGGACCGTTTGTTGGCGTTTATATTCTATATGGGTGTGTAAACCTATTTACAAGCTTATGTATATCTATATCTCCTTGCGGGTGTGAATGGTGGTTGCTTAGCAGTCTTTTGCTAATGGTTCTTTGCGTGTTTTCCAGGTATGGAGTAGTCTGAGCGCGAGCGCGTTAGAGCTTATCTATGAGGACGCTTAGACTTAGCTTTATGATGTTTAGACATTGGTTTTGGGCCTGTGTGCCTTTTGAGATATTATATACTCTTGACTAGTGATTTGAATGTTGTGGATTATGACTTGGGGATTTATTTCATTTTATATATGACAGCTTAGTTCGTTTCTTATGGTTAGCCTGTGCATCTAGGCTGTGTTTATACCTAGATGTGGCATGACGCCCTTAAGTTTTAAATTCGCTTCCGCTTTGTTATGTTGTGGGTTGAGATAGGCAGCTGTTGTGTTGAGATCTTATCTATCTCAGCTTGTGTAAGGTTGGGGTGTCACAGTCGTGGGCTCCCTTGAACGAGACTTATTTGTGTTGTCTCAATTCCACCTTAGTGGCATCATGCATGAGACCTAGTGACAGCATCCATCTCCTTGCTTTCGTTGCTTGTTTACATTTTGCTTTACTTTCGTTGCATTGATCTCTTATGCCATGATCTCTTGTTTTCTATTGTTTCTTGTAACTCTTACCTTAAAACACCTTAAATGCCGCACACGTGACTCGATTCCAATTTGTCATCCTTTGGGAACAAGACACTCGGGGAATTCATTCTTCATTTTATCCACCTTAAAACCACCGCTAAAACCACTACATCAAATACACTGATGAACTGGTTGAGATTATGAAGAGAGAGTTCGAAATGTCCATGGTTGGACAATTGACATACTTTCTAGGGCTCCAAGTTAAACAAGGATCTGATGGATACTTCATATGTCAAGAGAAGTATGCCATGAATTTAGTTAAGAAATTCGAATTGGAGTCATGTAAATCACCCAGAACTCCTATCTCTACCTCAACAAAGTTATCTAAAGACAAAGTCGGTCAACTAGTTGATGAGACACTATATCGAAGTCTAATTGGAAGCTTATTGTATCTAACAGCAAGTCGACCAGATATTATGCAGAGCGTAGGTATGTGTGCTAGATACCAAGCAGCTCCAAAAGAATCACATCTTATTGCAGCCAAGAGAATTATGAAATATGTAAAAGGAACATCGAAATATGGTTTATGGTATTCCAAAGACAGTGAGATATGCCTTGTAGGTTACAGTGATGCTAACTTGGCAAGTAATATTGATGACCGGAAGAGTACTTCTGGCGGATGATTCTTTATAGGAAACAATTTAGTCTCATGGATGAGCAAGAAAAAAAATTCAATCTCTCTAAGTCCTGTAGAAGCTGAATACATTGCAGTAGGTGGAAGCTATACTCAACTACTTTGGATGAAACAAATACTGATGGACTATGGGATAACTCATAACACAATGATCTTATACTGTGATAATATCAGTGTAATAAATGTCTCAATGAATCCAGTACAACATTCAACAACAAAGCATATAGACATAAGGCATCATTTTATAAGGGAACTAGTTGAAGATAAGGAGATTGAGCTAGTATATGTTCAGACAGAGAAATAATTGGCAGATACCCTGACTAAGCCACTTGATGCTAACTGGTTTAAGATCCTCAAGTTAGAATCGGGGGTCTGTTGTAGAGATTACTGAATCGACGTATATGTCAGACGATGCTGAGTCAAAAGTATATATCATATTATTAATTAGAAATGATCACTAATTGGTTACCAAACAGACGGACTACATTAGAGTAGCTCTCCACTAAGGGAACTTGGGTGGACTTCTGAAGCATGGATCTCCGGTCTTGGCAATCCATCGTAAGCCTAGGGCATTCGACTAGATACCTTGTGAGGGAAAACATGGGTGAGAACCTCTTCTCTTACCTTCTATACGTTTGCAATTGAGTATAGTGGATTGGACGAACGACGGTCGTCCCCTAGACCCAGAACTGCTTCACAAAATCTTTGCGACGATTGTTCACCGTTTTCCAGAATTTGTGGATTCCCTAGACATTGAAGACACTACGAAGCTATTCACAATGGCTCAATACCTAGAACTGGCTGAGGTTCCACCACTAGATATGTAACCCCTCGTCATTTCCGGATCAGATTAAAGTTCGAGAAATATGTTCTTAAGTTAAGACATACCTGAGATGAGTGACCGAAGCATCAAAAAATTTTTTTTTTAAGGAAATATAGTTGTTATTAAGCTGCGATCTACGTACCGGTCACGAACCGTAATAATTTTAGGAATTAGTATTTGAACCCGTTTGACCTCAGAAATGGATTTTTAGACACCCTACTATTATTCTGGAATTTCCTATTTT
>CP025659.1:38517039-38532735 GCA_003576665.1 Ipomoea trifida
GCTTCCGCAGCGTTATATTACGCATATTGTAATAGTTGTCAGAACGGGAAATCGGGGTGTTACAAGATATACCATAAATATCGGATGGAAACATGGGTCGCTGCTTTCCTCAAGTTCTTTGGACAACGAGCCTTAGCTTGGGAAAAGGCTCACAAGGAGGCTAAGGACACATCCAAGGAACATGCAAAACATCGCATTCATATCCTCCAATCGCAAATCAGGCCATCTTCTGAAACCCTAGTTATCGATCTATCTGTTGATGAGAAAGTAGATGATACTGCTGATTCAGTTCCTTTGGATGGTAATCTACCTGAGTCTAAGTCTAATGTCCAAACTAATGAACCTGTTGTACATATTCTTAATCCTGAGTTACTTGCTTCTGTTGAAACTGCGTTGGATGTATCTGTGTCTGATATTCTGAATTCGTCTAAGCCTATTCTGTCTGAAAAAGAGTTGAGTGATTCTAAGGAGAAAGTCTCTGCAGTGGAAGAGGGTATTGTTGGTGAAGAGAACCCTAAACCAATTGAGGAAACTGAAGAACAATATGTAGGAATTGATAGTATAAAGGAGCATTGACAAAAGCCAGATGAACTATGTTTGTGATATTGTCCCTTTGTTGCAAGATGTGGGACTGATGACCACAGTTGAAGATGTTGGTCTATATTATAAGCTACTAGTCTGTGAATTCTATTGCAACATCACTGATGCAATTAAGGACATCCATTCAAAAAAGCACCACAAGGTCTTTGTCAGTGGAAAAATGGTAGAATTTTAGTCCTGAGGTGATTAATAGTTATTACGGCAGAGATTATTCTGAAGATGATAAAATCACTGATTGGGATTAAGTGGCAAAGACACTTACTAGAGGTGTTACCACACAATGGTCATCTGTTGAATCAGATGTTCTTCACAATGCAGACTTATCTTCAAGATTTGTGATCCTGCATAGGCTTTCAACGTACAATTGGCTTCCATCTGCTAACCACTATACAATTTCAAAGGAAGTTGCCGAATTTCTGTACAGGATTGGAACAAAGAAGATGTTTAATCTAGGCCACTATATCTTTGAGCATGACATATCCTTTGTCAATCCTAGAGAACAGAAGGTAAAACTGCCATTTCCAAATATGATCTATGGAATTATTACTGCACAAGGATTGAAGTCGGAAGCAAATGAGATTGTTCGTTCATCATTGCTCTATAAAGTTGATGATTGGCTATGGGGTGGAAAGCATGTTAAGGATGTTAAGCCAATGGCAAAGACTAAAGAACCTTTGTTGACTGATCAAGATGACTCAATGCTCACCCCCTATGCTACTGATCTATGGCAATCAAAGGTCCTGAAAGTGAGAATTAATGAGTTGGAAACCATAAATAGGTTGGTCAATGGACAGTTGGGGATTGCCAGTACAGAGCTTGCAACAGTATCACTACGATTGAGTCTGACAGAGAGTGAATCTGAGACCCCGGCCGAGAGTGGAGGAATGACTCCTGCGGCTTGAGAAGTTAATTTTTTTTAAAGTTGTTATTTGTGTTTATGGGTTCTAGATTACAGACTTAGCACGTTGTGTTTGCTTTACTTAAATGGTATATTTTGTCCTTGGTAAGACTTTCTTTAAAATTACTGATGCTATGCAACTCTTTGTTGTTTTAATCTTTGATGTATCTTTTCATCCTTATTGAGTTGTCTTGCCAAATAAATGCCAAAGGGGGAGCCTAATAGGTTTTGAAGTCTAAACCCCACTTATGTAATTGGCTGATTTATTATGGCAAAATAAATAGAGTTGTATTTAAAGTCTGTTAGTGTTAAGAGTGATATCATAGCGTTCGGGTTATATCCGTTGAAGCTTCACCGACTTATTCTTACTAAGCTAAGTAAAGCGATTTCTGGCAAAGAGGTGATATTACAAAGAAGTCCTTGTCTATTTGACACCTCAAAGGGTATCTTGGTAATTAGTGAATGAAGATTCAAATATGAAGGATTACCATGATATTAAGGTCAATGTTCTATATAAAAGAGAGAGGTGATTCAAGAAGGGGGTTGACAGATTATTGATTGAAAGATACCATTCTCTCATAATTCTAAAGGATTCGTCTCTAACCATTATCATCTTCTCAAGTAATTAAAGGTTTGAAGAGTACAGATCTTAAGAAGGAAAATCTGTTTGATGCTTAACCTGTGGACGTTGAGGACGTGCAACTGTGGATCAGTGAAGGGTGAGTAATCAAGAGACGGAATATTGATAAGCGCCAAGAATAGTCTACTTTAGGGTCAGTTAAGGACATTAGTGTGCGGTTTTGTCACCCATATGTAATCATTTCATGCACAATAGGCTCTAATGTAATCAAACTTGCAAACTCTGCTTTATATTGTGTTTCGAAGTCATTCCCACAGGACAGAACAGGACCCGAGGCCAAAAGAAGGAACAAACGAAGAAGCAAGTTGGTAGAGGATGATCTATGCCTCTCCCACGCGTGGAGGTGGCGTGGAACATTTCCAGTAAGGTTCTACGCAGCCCTCCACGCGTGGAGCTAGCGTGGACGGGTTCATTAAGGGCAATTCCAGGATTTGACTTTTGGAGGATTATTTAAACCCTACCCTTGCATTTTTTGAGGGGATCCCGAATTTAGTTTAGATCTAAATTTTATTGTTCTCTCCCCTTTGGGGGAAATTCCCCACAATCCCTAGTGTTAGATTTCTTAGTTAAGGGTAGATCTTGTTAGATTGAGGCAATGGAAATGAAGATGTAAAAGATCTATTGGATTGATTAGGTATCTCTACTCTACTGTTGCTTTTGTTAATTGCATTGCTATTTCCATTTGATTTCCTAGTTATTTTCTATTACTTTGTTCTTTGATTTGGATGATGCTTGTGTAGATTAGTTGAGGGGATTGATTGCCCCATATTAGCTATTTTGATTGATGAGTTGAAATTCTTCCATTTGATTGTGAAAATGAATAAGTAGGGTGCTAGTATTGTGTGGTTGATGTTCTTTACGATTTACTTCTATTTCTCGCCGGGGTATATAGTAGACTTACTAAAAGTGTGTGCTTACGCGATAACAGGTTCTCACGAGTCCGAATCATCCACATCCCCGCCCTCTATCCGGAAGGATGAGGCCCAGGAGGAATGGTAGACCACATGTTCAACAAAATGCCCCAACCGAATGAGGATTTGGGAGTCTAAGTGTCACGCCACTGGGTGATGGTACCCTGGACTCCTGTGATTATGCCCCAACCTTATTGTCTACAATTACCATAGTACGGTCAATTGCATAGGCTAATTAAGGCATTCAACCCCTTGTTCTTTCAAACCGTTTTCTTTAGATTCACCTTTGTAATCCTCTTGCCTATGATTTAAGTGTCTCTTCGTAATTCTAGTGACTCTTTTCTCTTAACGCCCTTGTAACACCCCGTAAATTCGTTCAAGCCTTTCGAACCGTTAATTAATTCCTTGGGCAATTTAATCTCTGCCCGTAGAGTGCCTCATACGGGCCATCTGAATACTAGAGTGATAGCTGTTGTTATAGGAGAATTCGATCAAATCAAGATGTTCTTCCCACGATCCTTGCAAATCGAGCATGCAAGCCCTCAACATATCCTCTAAAGTCTGAATGGTGCGCTCAGTCTGACCATCGGTGGCAGGATGGAAAGCTGTACTCATCTTCAATCTTGTGCCCAAGGCTGCTTGTAGAGATTTCCAAAACTGTGATAGGAACCCTCGAATCGCGGTCAGATACGATGTCGCGAGGCACTCCGTGGTATTTCACTACCTTCTGGATGTAAGCCCTTGCCAACTGATCCATGGTCCACGTCTCCTTCATGGCGATGAAGCGGGCTGTCTTGGTGAGGCGATCCACTATTACCCAAATTTTGTCTTTCCCAGATCTGGTTAAAGGTAAGCCTCCCACGAAGTCCATAGATATCGATTCCCACTTCCCTTCGGGCACTTCTAGAGGTAACAGCATTCCTTTAGCTTTTCACCTTTCAGCTTTAACTTTCTGACAGTTCAAACAACGGCTCACAAAGTCTGCTATCTCTCTTTTCATGTTCGGCCACCAGAACAGTTTCTTCACGTCTTTGTACAACTTGTCGCCGCCAGGATGTACTGAGTATGGAGTGTAGTGGCTCTCTTCCAGTATCTGTCTCTTCAAGTCCTTGCACGAAAGTGGCACGCACCACCGCCCTAGATACCGAATACTACCGTCGGGGTAGAGCTCAAAGGGTCCCTTCTTGCCGTTGACCATCTTGGCCCTCACTCGGTTCAACCGGGCATCGCCCGTCTGGCCCCTTCGAATTTCATCAAGCCATGCCGGTAGGATTTGCATACTCAGAAGTCGGACTTCTTTATCCACCTGCCCTTCTTCTGCCACTATAATATTCATCCTTTGGAATTCCTTGCATAGATCATCCGCGAGCACCCAAGTGGCATTGAGTGAGTGGCTCGTCTTCCTGCTCAGTGCGTCGGCCACCACATTTGCTTTACCCTCATGGTACTGAATGATCAAGTCATAATCCTTAATAAGCTCTAGCCACCGTCTTTGTCTCATATTCAACTCCTTCTGGATGAAGATATATTTTAAACTCTTGTGATCGGTGTAAATCTTGCATTGCACTCCATACAGGTAATGTCTCCAGATCTTGAGTGCAAAAACAACAGCAGCTAACTCCAAATCGTGCGTGGGGTAATTTTCTTCATGACTCTTAAGCTGTCGGGATGCATACGCCACTACTCGACCCTGCTGCATCAGTACACACCCCAAACCCTTCTTCGACGCGTCACTGTAAACTTCAAACCCCTCAACCCCGGATGGTAGTGTCAGAACAGGAGCTGACGTCAATCTCTCCTTTAACTCTTGAAACGCTGTTGCACACTCGCTATTCCATCTGAAAGGTGTAGTTTTCTTCATAAGCTGCGTGATTGGTTGGGCTATCTTAGCGAAGTCTGGAACAAACCTCCTGTAGTAACCTGCCAAACCTAGGAAGCTTCGGACCTCAGACGGGGTCGTGGGTGCTGGCCATTCCATTACCGCCCGGATCTTAGCAGGGTCCACCGAGACTCCATCTTTAGCTATCACGTGACCCAGGAAAGCCACGCTAGTCTTCCAGAACTCGCACTTGGACAACTTGGCATATAACTGTTTCTCTCTTAGAATTTGCAGCACAGTCCGGAGATGTCTCTCATGCTCGGTTGGATCGGAAGAGTAGACCAGGATGTCGTCAATGAACACAACCACGAACTCATCCAGATATGGTTGAAACACCCTGTTCATCAAGTCCATAAAGGCTGCTGGAGCATTCGTCAACCCGAACGGCATAACTGTGAACTCATAGTGGCCATAGCGGGTCCTGAACGCCGTCTTTGGAATGTCAGCCTCTGCCACTCTGAGCTGATGGTACCCAGATCGTAGATCTATCTTTGAGAAGATGCCGGCTCCCTTCAGCTGATCAAACAAGTCATCGATTCTCGGCAAGGGGTACTTGTTCTTAACCGTCACCCGATTCAATTCTCGGTAGTCTATACAGAGTCGCATGCTACCATCCTTCTTCCTCACGAAGAGCACTGGAGCTCCCCACGGCGAAACACTCGGCCGGATATATCCTTTGTTGAGCAAGTCTTGCAACTGTTCCTTCAACTCTTGCATTTCCTTCGGAGCCATACGGTACGGGGCCTTCGATATCGGGCTGTCCCTGGCATCAAGTCGATGGTGAACTCCACCTCTCGGGGAGGCGGTAACCCGGGATCTCCTCGGGAAAGACATCGGGGAACTCGCGCACTATAGGAATCTGCTGCACTTCATCCTTCGGGGCACTGAGATCCTCCACTGCGCACAAGAAAGCTTCATGCCCCTTGGCGACATATTTCTTGATCTTGATCATCGAAACCAGCCTGACCTCGGGCTCCTTGGTCACCCCCCGATACGAAACCCGCTTGCCCCCAGGGCCTTTCAGAACCACCTTCTGCTCGCTGCACAGAATCTGAGCCTTATATTGTCCCAGCCAGTCCATACCCAGCACTACACCGAAGTCATCCAAGTCGAACTGAATGAGATCACTTGGGAAGGTCACCTCCTTAATCTTGATGGGCACGCCCTCGAAGAGATGCTCGCACGCCTTAACCTCTCCCGACGCCACCTTGACAGCAATCCTCGTCGCTGCGCTAGGCACAATGCCCAGCTCACGGACCAACTTCGAGGATATGAAAGAGTTAGAGGCTCCCGAGTCGAATAACACCAAGGTAGGGACGGAGAGCACCGGGAAGACACCGGTGACCACATCGCAGCTCTCGGCCTGGGACTTGTTCATAATAAGAAGCTCCCCGTCGCAGGTGGGACTTCTACCTTTCCCTTCGCTCTCTCAAAGCCAGAAGAGTCGCTCCCTTGCTACTCGAGCTGCTGCCTCCCGAGGTCCTTGCCGCTTCAGCATCGGCCGCCTTCAGCTTCTTAAGGCGCTCCAACATTCCTCCTCCCGAGCCTGGGGCTTCCTCCCGCTTTCTTGACGGTAGCATGGTGCAGAAGAGGGAGAAAACTAACAGAAAGCGGACAGAACTGCGGTCGGCCGTAACCAAACACGCAAGGAAACAAGTGAGAACGAGCTCACAACAAACAAACAACAACAACCTGCAAAGCACAAACAAGAGCAAGTAAACGAGTCCTCACCGCGCGGCCTAGAATTCACACATCTTAGGACTCCTAAGCATCTTAACTTCTACTGATCAAGTCCTAGAGTCTCAGATTACAACCCTAGGATTCCTACTTAGACCTCAACACAGGCTCTGATACCAACTGTGACACCCCAACCTCACACAGGCTGAGATAGCTAAAACTTAACATAAAAGCTGCCAATCTCAACCAACAAACCAAACATAGCGGAAGCGAATTTAAAACCTAAGGGCGTCATGCCACATCTAGGTATAATCACAGCCTAGATGCACAGGCTAAACACAAGAATAAACTAAACTGTCATCTCATAAAACTGAAATCATAATCCTCAAAGTATAAAATCCATAAACATCCAAAGAACCCAAGGAACTAATCAAGAGTATATCATAATATCTCAAGGCACAGGCCCAAAACTAAAGTCTAAACAAGGTAAACTACGTCTACGCATCCTCATGAAAGGAAACTCTAGCGCGCTCGCGTAGACTACTCCATACCTGGAAAACACACAAAGAACCATTAGCAAAAGAATGCTAAGCAACCACCATTCACACCCGCAAGGAAGTATAGATATATAATAAGTTTGTAAATAGGTTTACACACCCATATAGAATATAAACACCAACGAACTGTGCAATAGTTCAAATCAGATACTCAACAAGGATAAACTGAACGAATCATAACCAAAACTCATTCAAGTAAAGCCGAAATCCAAAGATAGAAGAATAAGACAACAACGAATCGAATCCAAGGTACTAACTGAACACAAGCATAAGAATAATCAAATAGAATGAACAAGGACTCATATCCAAGAACCGAAAGGAAACCCAACACCAACCACTAAGCATCATACCGAAATCCCAAACTCAAACCAAGTACACAAGGCACTCACAGGGTAATGAACCCAATCACAGGGTAATGAACCCAATCACAGGACCGTAGTCCAATCACAGGGACCGAAGTCCATCACAGGGGTGAATCGACCCAATCACAGGGTAGCGAACCCAATCAAACCCAATCACAGGGGCAATGGCCCAATCACAGGGACCTAAGTCCAATCACAGGGTGAATCGACCCAATCACAGGGGTAATGAACCAATCACAGGGGTAATGAACCGAGTACAACAATAATAGCACAACAAGTGCACCACAATCCAACGATACCAACAAGCCAACAACACACAACATACTCCAACATCATCCCAAAACAACCAAACAAAGTGTTCATCTCATCTATGAACACAAACAAACTCCCAGGTAGAAAGAATATCAAGAATCAATAGACCAAGGGTACAAAAGGGGAAACTAAAGACATGAATAAATCTCCAAGATAAGGTAATGAATATCCAACAAAGGCATGGAATAAATACTCCAAAGACATGGTAAAATACCCAACAAAACAATCCAACAATAATCAGAAACAAAGGAGAAACAACAGACAACAACATCACAAAACAGTCTCTGGAAGCAGATTCCCAGAGACCTTGCGGAACCACCAACGGACACAGACCTCCGCGCCTCCTCCGCACGAAGGAACGGCGGCGGGCCACCCTTCCGTTCAACCAACCGCCTTGGCCTTGCGGACTCCCCGGCGGTTACATTGTCCGCCGAGGACCTCCGCAAGGTCACATCCCAGATTCCAGAATATCAACAACAGACACGAAATAATTCCAGAGAGTATAATCAGACCAAGACATCAACATTTCATTCAATTTAGAGGCCAAAAACATGGAAATCCAAACCATCAATGATCATACAACACTAATCAAAAGATCAAGATGAAATCCAACAAATAGATTCAACAAGATAGGCTAATCACAAGGAATTTTCAGGATTTCCAATCACCAAGAACATTATATAGATTAGGAGTGAATGAAAATAGTTTGATGGACATGGATGGTTACCTTGAATAGCTTTTCCAACTCCAAGAAGCCCTAAGCAAGATCACAATGCCCCACCTTCACCTTGATCATCTTTTCCCAAAGAACCCCAAAGAACTTTGTAAGAATATGCTAAAAAGACTATTAAAAACACACAATGCAAGATGGATTCTATGATAGATGAACTTACCCACTCCTAAGCAATCATAAAAAGGTAGTCTTTACTTGAAACTTGTAGGAAAATGGAGATCAATTTTGGAAGAAATGAAGAGGAAATGGCGTGTGAGTGTAAGGAGAAAGAGGAAGAGGAGTGAAAGCTTTTAGGTCATTTGATCATCAAATATATACTAAGGATACATACATATTTTGGGTGTAAGACTTTATAGGAATTGGGCTTAAGCTTATAATATAATGGCTACAAGAATTAATTATATATAATCAAGACTAGGGCTAAAAATCATCCCTTATAATTAATACAAGAATTAGTATAAGGAAGCCCATAGAATGTCTTAGGAATAATATATATATATGCCATATAATGTAAGATCAATAAATTGGGCTTGTAGGAATATTTAATTACAAATTTGTAAGGGTCCAAATTGAATAAAATCCCTTACAAGAATAATTCAATTAATTGGGCTCTTGAATAGAATAATTAAATCAAGCTCATGGGATATATATATATATAAGTATATATATATTAAATTGAAAGGATTAGCCCAATTAGAAATTATACCCTTGTATATATAATTGTTGCCTAATTTAATTATCCTAAGTAAGAGCCCAATTAATTGGATTATTCTTGTAAGGGATTTTTATTCAATTTGGACCCTTACAATTTGTAATTAAATATTCCTACAAGCCCAATTTATTGATCTTATATGATATATATCTACATATTGTTCCTAAGACACTTCTATGGGCTTTCTTATCCTAATCCTTATATTTAATTCATAAGGGATGAATTCATTAGCCCAAATTCTAGTCTTGAATATATAATTAATCCTTTGTAAGCCATTTTATTACACACTTGAGCCCAATTTCAATTAAAGTCTTACAATCTAAAATATTGTATGTATTATTGGCATATGATTTGAAGACTAAAATTACCCTAGAGGATTACACTTCTCCTTCTTCATTTCCCCTCACCTCTCACGCCATTTCCCCTCCTATTTCTCTAAAAATTCATCTTCATTTCCCTACAAGATTTCAAGTAAAGGTTGCTCTTTTAGGCTTTGTGGGAAGTGGGTAAGTGCATCTATCCTAGAATCCATCTTGCATTTTGTGTTCTTAGTAGTCTTTATGCCTTTTTCTTATAAAGTTCTTTTGGGGTTCTTTGGGAAAAGATGATCAAGGTGGAAGTGAGGCTTAGAGGACTATCTTGAGGCTTGATTGGTTGGAGGAAAAGCTCTTTGAGGTAACCATCCATGTCCATCAAAACTATTTTATTTCCTTATTCTATATATATTGATTTGGTGATTGGAAATCCTGGAAATTCCTTGTGATTAGCCTATTTTGTTGATCTATTTGTTGGATTTCATCTTGATCTTTGTCTTGTGTTGTATGATCAATGATGTTATGGATTTCCTTATTTTTGGACTCTAAATTGAATGAAATGTGAGTGGATTTTGGTCTGATTTTGTGTTCTGGAAGTGGTATTGTTCATTGTCTGATTTGGTCTCTGGAATCTGGGGATGGGTTTGGTCTTGCGGAGAGCTGCGGCGGCACAATGTAACCCGCCAATGGGATCCGCAAGACGGCAGCGGTTGGCTTTGGCGGAGGAGGGTGGTCCGCCGAGGGAGGCCGCCTCCTTCTCGCGGAGGAGGTTGGCGGAAGTCAGTGATCCGTGAGGGTGTTCCGCAAGTTCACTGTGAATTGTTTCCAGTGAGCAGTTTCTCTGTTCTTGTTGTCTGTTGTTGGTCTTTTGTTTCAGATCATTGTTGGATTGTTTTGTTGGGTATTTTACCATGTTATTGGAGTATTTGTTCATGCTATTCGTTGAGTATTTGATGCCTTAGTTTGGAGTATTGATTCGTGTCTTTGGTTTCCTCTTGTTGGTGTTCTTGGTCTATTGATTCTTTGATTCATGAACTGGGAGTTGGTTGGTGTTCATATTTGAGATGAACCCATGTCTTGGTTGGTTGTATTGGTGTTGGAGTATGGGTGTGATGGTGGATTATTGGTTACTATTGACTATTGACTTTGACTATTGACTTCTGATTCGGGCTTCGGTCCATGGCGGACTTGCGTCATTGCGGGTCCATGTGCGGACTGTCCTGGCGGATCCGGATGTGCGGACTTCGGTCCATGTGCGGACTCGGTCCATGTGGTTGACTTCTGACTTATGGTGTGACTTGGGTGATGGTTGGCTCGGTTGGTATGAGGGTTTGGAGGATGGAGTTGGGATTCTTTCTTGGTGTATTTACTTGTGAGTCCTTGTGCTTATTCGATTGACATCTTATGGTTCTTGGTTATGGTTGATTGGCTTCTTATGGTTGTGTTCAGTTGGTATCTCATTTATGATTCGTTACGCATTATGCTTTCGTATTGGTTGTTGGATTTATCGGATTGAGTCTTGGTTTGTGATTCGTTCAGTTTATCCTTGTTGAGTATCGATTTGCACTGTTGTACAGTTCGTTGGTGTTTATATTCTATATGAGTGTGTAAACCTATTTCTAAGCTTATGTATATCTATATCTCCTTGCGGGTGTGAATGGTGGTTGCTTAGCATTCTTTTGCTAATGGTTCTTTGCGTGTTTTCCAGGTATGGAGTAGTACATCGCGAGCGCGCTAGAGCTTTCCTTTTGAGGATATTAGCCTTAGTTAGTTCTGAGCTTGTTCTGCACTTTGAGTCACTACAAAAAAATGCCTATATAGCGACGGATTTAGCGACGGAAGATTTCCGTTGCTAATTTAACGACGGAATAGCGACATTATAGCGACGGATTTTAATTTTTTTAGTAAATGGATATCTAGCGACGGATTAGCGAGGGATTTGCGATGAATATTGCGACGGAATATTTCCGTCGTTAAATATGTAGCTGATGAATTAGCGACGGATTAGCGACGGACTAACTCTAAAAATTGTAAAAATTGTAATTGTTACAATATAGCGACGGATTTTTAAATCCGTAGCTAAATATAGCGACGGATTTTTAAATCCGTCGCTATATAGTGACGGATTATAGAATCCGTCGCAAAATTTGCCATGCCAAATTTTTTGTTTGTATTTTAACGACGGATATTTAAATCCGTCGCTAGAGTTAGCGACGGATTTAAATATCCGTAGCTATTCTTTACCCAGCTAAAAACTGTTTTATAATTTAGCTACGGATTTTGAATCCGTAGCTATTTTTAACTCTTAAGAAAATTATAATCCTAAATTCCTAACCCTATCTCTCATTTCCCTTCTACGCTCCGCCGAACTCACGAAGGTACACTGACGGCGGTGAACACCGGCAGGTCGAATCTTCTTCTTACTCTGCGCCTCATGCAAAGAAATTAGTCTTCTTCTCACTTTTCAAATCTAGACTTACTGTCCCCTTGCCTTGCAAGCCGTTCACTCCGGTCAGAAATTCTTTGCGCCGTCGCGACATAGGTTCCCGTTGCAAATCCCCTTCCCGTCGCCGTCACGACAGTCGCCTCCACCAAAACTTTTACCAACAGGAGAGCAGAGCTTCGTCGCCTTAACATCGCACGCCTGGGTGGTCGCCGTCAAAGTCGCTCGTCTCCGCTGTCGTGGTCCTCTCTATTGCGCTACAGGTTAGTTCTATTACTCAAATCCTAATCCCTAATCCCTAAATCATACTTTCATTAAGCTGTAAGTTCTTTAATTTGTGCTCTCTTTGCTTTACATCAATCTGGATTACTGCGTTAATTAATTGCAAATACTGTGCATGACTGCATCTATATGCAAATTCCCAATTTTCTGTGTATAGACAGCTCACAGCTCAGTGTTTCTGTGCATATCCATAGATAAATGTTTCGTAGTCATGTGATAAAGGTTGAAAGCATTTGAAAGATTAGTAAAAAAAAGCATTCGTGAAATATAAACAGATTGAATTTGAAAGATTGATAAAGGTTGAAAGCATTCGCGAAATATAAATTGGGTGATGTGTATAGATCTTACTTTATGCAACAATACTTGTATGACTAATCTTATTAGACTCAATGATTTCATCATTTTAGTTTTAAAAAATTTAATGGTGAATCTGTCTAGAATCTGTCATTAAAACTAGTTGATAAATTAGTAACTGAATCATGTTAGAATTCAGTATGTTCACATTCTTAAAGATCTACAAAGAGAGATTTCTACGTACTTTGGAAATGGGGGTATCTCAAAGACTCAAACAATTTTTAACAGGGGCATGTGCTAGCACTGAATGTTAGTACTTTTTTCTAGTGTACTTGTCTGTTTTTTTAATTGGGTGGGAGGATACTTGCTTTAATAATCTTGCTTTCTAGGAAACAATACCACCTTAAGGTTTAAGCAGTTGGGAATGGAGTTTATAGTATGAGTCTTTAAATATGTTTATATGTGAGTATTTAATTATTGATGTTGCATTCTTTTCCCACTAAGTTATCTATCACAATTCACACATAGCTTAAAGTTGCTGTGGATAAACTAACTTTTCCATCAATGAATATATTATTAACAATATACTTCCTAGAAGGAATGTAACTAGTGTTTATTGATGAAATTAATGTAATAACCAGTGCAACCTAAAAATAAGTATTTCAGCTGCACTGTGTATAAGAAAATGCTTGTGGCAGTGAAATCATTAAATGTTATAATGACCATTTTAAGAGCAGTCTGTCTCTTTTTATTCCAACTGTGGATTACTTTTCAAGTTTTAAAGAAGATTAATCATGATGAATTGGCAAAGCATTGCTTAGCTGAAAAAATAAAAAAAATGCTTTTGTGTGTTGTAGATGCTTGAATTATCAATCTTTATAATCATCATATGACTCACTCGCTCACATTTGATGCTTAAGATGGTAATAGTGATGCCATTAACAATTACTTATCAAAAATATAAAGAATAAAGAACAATGGTATTTAACATATTAGTAGTCTTCTGAATGAGGAATGTGAGCATAGTTTTTTTTTTATTTATTTTTATTATCCTTTCCCCTTGTATGATCACATTCTTCTTGTTCTTCATTATATTCTTGCCCGAGACTCTCAGACAATCCTCAAAAACTATTTGCAGGTGGGTGCCTTCATGTGAGTGTATTGCATCATTGTTGGTTCATTACTCACAATTCTAATTAAAGTATGATTTAACAACAGATAGCAGCTGCAAAGAGGTGTAGAAAGCACATGGTGGAAACTGACGAGTTTTTGTCAACAAGTTTAGAAGGTTTCGTTATGGATTCAGTAACTATCTCAACGGCATATGCTAAGATGAAGAACCTCTCTATCAACATAGGCAATGGAATCCAGGCAGATATCAAATTTCACAATCAGGACATACTACCAAGGAAGGTAAAATACCTTGGGAAACTTAATCTATAATAACTACTATAATGATGCAGTATTATTCAAATTTCTGTATAATCTGAGTATTAACACAATGATTTGGAAAATTGAGTTACATTTAGGAATTACATTATAAAAGCTGATTCACTTAAAGGTGAAATTGTCTCACATTGCCTCCTTAATAATTCTTTCAGTTCAATTGTCCTCTCAAGCATCACGACAACAATGTACAGAACTGAGTTGTGTAAGAGACATAGAGCTTTTCTTGCTGCTTGCCCTGCATCAAGTCCCATGCCACATGTAAATGACACCTATTGCAACAAATGTTTACAACTTAGTGACGGAATTTTCTGTCACTAGATTTAGCGACGGAAATATCTGATGCTATTCCCTTACAAATTTCATTATTCAAATCGTCGTGGAGAGGAAAATAGCGACGGATTTATTTAGGTCTAGCGACGGAAATATCCGTCGCTAATTTTAGCAACGGAATTATATTGCGTCACAAAATTTTAGCGAGAAGGGTTTTAGCGACGGACCATTTCCGTCGTTAAACCGTCGCTAAACCCGTTAGCGACGGATTTTTCCCTTTCTAGCGACGGAAAATTCCGTCGCTATTTCCGCGTTTTTTTGTAGTGAGTATTTTTCTTTGGATTTTCATGGATTATGATTGAGGATTTCTTTTGAGACTTTATGATATGACAGTTTAGTTCGTTTCTTGTTTAGCCTGTGCATCTAGGCTATGTTTATACCTAGGTGTGGCATGACGCCCTTAAGTTTAAATTGCTTCCGCTATGTTTGGTTTGTTGGTTGAGATTGGCAGCTTTTATGTTGACTTTTAGCTATCTCAGCCTATGTGAGGTTGGGGTGTCACAGTTGGTATCAGAGCCTGTGTTGAGGTCTGAATAGAGATCCTAGGGTTGTAATCTGAGACTCTAGGACTTGATCAGTAGAAGTTAAGAAGTTAAGATGTTCTAAGATGTGTGAATTCTAGGCCGCGCGGTGAGGACTCGTTTATCTGCTTTGTTTATGTTGCTTATGCTTACAGGTTGTTGTTTGTTGCGGTGAGCTTGTTCTCACTTGCTTTCCCTTGCGCGTTTGGTTTAGCCCAACCGCCGTGCCCTTTTCGCTTTCTGTTGGCCTTCTCCTTCGTCTGCATCATGCTACCGTCAAGGAAGCGGGAGGAAGCCCCAGGCACGGGAGGTGGAATGTTGGATCGCCTCAAGAAGCTAAAGGCAGCCGACGCGGGAGCGGCAAGGACTTCGGGAGGTAGCAGCTCGCATAGCAAAGGAGTGTCCCTCCCCGGCTTTGAGGAAGTAAGAGGGGGAGAAGGAGCCCCATCTGCGGCAGGGGAGCTTCTCATTATGAACAAGTCCCAGGCTGAGAGCTGCGACGTGGTCACCGGCATCTTCCCAGTGCTTTCCGTCCCCACCTTGGTATTGTTCGACTCTGGAGCCTCTAATTCTTTCATATCCTCGAAGTTGGTCCGTGAGCTGGGCATAGTGCCTAGCGCAGCGACGAGGATTGCCGTTAAGGTGGCATCGGGCGAGGTTAAGGCGTGTGAGCACATCTTCGAGGGCGTGCCCGTCAAGATTAAGGAAGTGACCTTCCCCAGTAATCTCATTCAGTTTGACTTGGATGATTTCGGAGTGGTACTGGGTATGGACTGGCTGGG
>CP025659.1:38533735-38546985 GCA_003576665.1 Ipomoea trifida
ATTAATATGGTATAGACTGATATGTTTTTGTGTCTTACTACTATTTGAGTTGATAACATGAGGATATTGTAAAGCTTGATCTCTTCAGTCAATGGCAGTTTTTTAGTCCTATATGTGGACCAAATTCAGTCATTTGTGTGAAGATCACCTTAAAAACCTATATACAACTTTGGAAAGTTATATGCTGTAATTTTTCATTTTTTCTCTTTTTAACAAGTAGCCGTTTGTATTATGTTCCTCAGATAAGAAGCATAGTTCAGCATTGTATCTCTGAATTCTCCAAGAAAGAGGCATTACCATCACTTACTAGATCTGGTTGTGCATATCTAATGCATGTGAAGGATGTAATTTAGTGGGAGGTGAAGGTGAAGTGGTAAAACGAAGAGTCAAGACTCCCCGAGTGTCGTGTCTCTCAATGATGGCGAATGGGAATCGAATTGGTGTGTTGGCATCTAAGAGCTTGAAGGAAAAGAGTTACGAGAATGGCTAGGGGTAGTATTCATTTGTAAGGGGGTAAGAAGGTTGGTAAGGGTTGTGATAAAAATAAAGGAAAGACGGAGATCGGGGCCTTAGGCTTCTCTATGTGAACTATCTTTGTATGGTCTCGTGAGCTAGAGATGTGGAATAGACTAGGGAGTTCATGGCACATCACCAAGTGGCGTCACACTTTGGACTCCCACATCCTCATTCGGTTGGGGCATTTCATCAAACACTTTGTCTACCACTCCTCTCGGATCTTGTCTTTTCGGACTAAGAGCGGAGATGTGGGTGAGTGAGATTCGTGAGTGGCCGCTATCGCGCACACACTCACTTCCTTTGGGTTTGCTACCTAATGTGGCCACACTTAGGCACAAAGCATCAATAAACATCATCCACACAAGATCATCATCCAACAATCATAAAGCTCACATTTAATCTAGCAATTTATATCAAACATCCACATAGATTCACCTTGGGGCCACCAATCCCCTTTCTAATATACTCTAACATTATAAAGAAACAAGAACAAGAAAGGAAATATCAAAGAAACAAGTATAAGATTAAATAATGGAGAGAATGATTACCACCCTTAGAAAGGGGATCTTTACAATCTTGTTCTTGAAATCCCAATCTTCTATCTTGATCTTCAATCTAATCTAAGCTAAAGGGAAAGGAATTTTCCCCCAAGGGGAGAAAACCCTAAAAGAAATTTAGATCTAAAACTATCCTAAGGCTGTTTCTTTCTTTGATTTCCGCCAAAGCTTCTTTATATAGTGCAGATCTGGGTCTCGTACGAGGGTGCGTACGCTCGTACGCGACCTCGTACGTGACGTTCTTTGGTCATTTTCCTCCCACACGCGTGGTGGTGTTCGTGGGGAGCTTCTGGAATATTTCCACGCCCCTCCACACGTGTGTGAGGCTGCGTGGGAGGCTCCTGCTTCACGGTTTCTTCATTTTCTGCTCAGTTTTGGCCTTAAGTCCTCCATTTGGTTGTAGAATACCTTAAAAACATCTTCCATACTCTCGTTAGAAGTTTTGGTCACATCTGAGTCTAAATGCATGATATTCTTATGAAATGGGTAATAAACTCTACAATTCTAGCCCGTAAATGACCTCTAAAATAAGCTATTATTGGTGCTTATCAAACTTTCCACACTTAAACCTTGCTTGTCCTCAAGCAAGCATACTTTTCTAAACACTAATCATATAAGCACCAAGGATAGTGCATTCTCTCATTGTCAATTGATCAAGCGATGTGTAGGTGTTCGGAGTTGAGTGGGTGAAATCCCCTACACTATCTACCAAGACCACTAAACTCATGCCGACCAAATGTAAGAAATATGCTAAGGAAGTTAAGTCTCAGGAGATAGATATAACAGAAAAAGTTTTACACCTTTCAAGCATGCAAAAGACAATAGGGTTTCACCTTGTATTTTCTAAGGGCCTCTAGCCGATCCGACTAGTGGGAACGATGCTCACCCCCTAGCCAATTTCCATCCTAACGCCAAAGCTCCTTTACGTTAAAATAAGTGAGGGCAGGGACATGGACCGCTCATCGCCATGGCTTGGGTGATCACTCTATTTTCTCACTTCCTAGGATAACGTCATCAGGCGACCCGACTTCACATGGAGCTCCATGCTTTTTCGAAGACAGTGCAATGGGTGCCTGAATCCTAGCGAAGTGGCTCACCTCCCCTCTATTTTCTCATCTTTCAGGATCTCTTCGGGGTAACCGACTTCACATGGATCTCCATGCTTTTTCAAAGATGGTGCAATGGTTACTCCGTATCCAGACTAGATGGCTCACCTCTGTTTTATCTCTAGGAATGGCCTTTTTGCCTTTTTACTCTTTTCACCATATCAACCCCTCATGCCTTTTTCTAGGGATTAGGGATTGTTTTCACTCTAAGCTCACATAGGCTCACCTTTTGCCCCATGTCTTGCTAAGATTAATTCAATTTCCGGGCTTCGCAATTTTTATCTTTCTAAAACTCAAGGGGTTTACACTCCCACTTCGAGAGATCATTGACTGATGAGGTCCAAACAAAATACAAGGTGAAGGCATGCAAGCACACATAAAAATTTTCAATTTTGGGTCGAATTGTGCAAATTGGTGCAAAGTGTAACTTCCAAAGCATATTTAAGACATCCGTATATGGCACAAGGTTAGGAGCCCTCCTAGATAGTGTGACACCCCAACCTTACACGAGCTGAGATAGCTAAAAACTTAACAAAACAGCTGCCTATCTCAACTAACAACAGAACATAGCGGAAGCGAATTTAAAACCTAAGGGGGCGTCATGCCACATCTAGGAAAGATAACACAACCTAGATGCACAGGCTAACCATAAGAACGGAACTGTATAAACGATAATCCTCAAGTCAAGTCTCGGAACATCTAAACACTAGACAAGAGTTTACAAAGTCTCAAAAGGCTCACAGGCCAAAGCATAAGTCTAAAACATAACCGCTATCTAAGCCTCCTCATACGGGTGTATCTCTATCGTGCTCACGCAAGACTTTAAGGAAAACCTGGAAAACACACAAAGAACCATTAGCAAAAGACTGCTAAGTAACCACCATTCACACCCGCAAGGAAGTATAGATATACATAAGTTTGTAAATAGGTTTACACACCCATATAGAATATAAACACCAACAAACTGTTCAATAGTTCAAATCGGATACTCAACAATGATAAACTGAACGAATCACAAACCAAGACTCATCCAAATGAAGCCAATAATCAACAACGAAAGCATAAGACAACAACGAACCATAACCAAGATACCAACTGAACACAATCATAAGGAAGTCAACCATTCATAACCAAGAACCATAAGATATCAATCGAATATACACAAGGAACTCGCAAGTACATAACCCAAGAAAGAACTCCCAACTCCAATCTCCAAACCTCATACCGACCATCATACCAAAACCCAACCACAGACAGAAGTCCGAATCCAGAAATCTGGTACGCAGGGGTAAAAACCCAATCACAGGGACCGCAGTCCAATCACAGGGGTGAATCGACCCAATCACGGGGGTAATGAACCCAATCACGGGGTAATGAGCCCAATCACAGGGACCGTCGTCCAATCACAGGGACCTAAGTCCAATCACAGGGGTCGTCGACCCAATCACAGGGGTAATGAACCCAATCACAGGGGTAATGAACCCGAATACAAACAATAGCACAGATAGTCCACCCAACAAACTCCAAGTATACCAACAACCACCAAGAGATACTCAAAGATCCACTACCACATACTCATACTCAACTCAGCCCAAGAACCATCACTCAGAGTGTTCATCTCAGATATGAACACCAACCAACTTCCAAATAATGTAATCAAGGATTCCACCAATCAAATAATAGACTCAAACAAGTGGACTAAGAGGTATGAATAAATACTCAAAATCAAGGCAACATATTCAATAGAATACTCCAACAAACTTCAGAACAAAGGAGGAAACAAACAACGGATCACTCACCTCCACTACCACCTTACTCTCACGGAAAACCCTAGCGCTTACATTGTCACGCTAGAGAACCCCGCAAGAGCAATTCCCACATATCGAATCAGACTCAGCTCAGAATACAAAGAGATACTCCAGAATACAAGGATCATATCACAGTACACCAATATTCATTGACAGAGGCCAAATAACATGGAAATCCAAACCAACAAATGATCATATACATCAAATAGACAAAGGATTAGGACACGAGTCCATGAATCCATAACACAATCAATAATAGGCTAATAACCAAGGATATTCAGGATTTCCAATCACCAAATCATATCATATAGAGCGAGAGTGTAGAAAATAGATTTTGATGGACATAGTGGTTACCTTTGAAGCGTAATTAACCCAAAGCATTTTAATCCAAAGCAACGTCAAATTCAAAGCTCGGTTCATACTCACGAACCTGAAGAATTAATATAATTCTAACACCGTCACTAACTATTAATAACAACTACTAATGTTCCTAATCGGTCCATTTTAATAATAACCTATAGTAATCCTATAATTCCATGCTTAAAACTAACATACTATGACCATATGAGTTATACTAATCTATTTACTAACTATTACTAAAACAAGGTTAAGATCAATACTAATCCAATCTAATCTTATAACAACTCCTAAAATTATAAGCTTAATAATAAACCAACATATTACCTTAATCAGGCTGTCTACACCAGGGTTCGAACCCGAGCCACCCAGCTCACTATCCACGCACCACGCCACCAGACCACGTTGCTTCTTGAGATAAGTTACGCGACTTCAGGCTCATTACCCTTGCTGCGATCCTTCGATCGTCAGAAACAGAGGAGAAGGTCGGAGCGGCGAACTGCCGTTAACAAGCCTCATCGTAGAGCTCTTCACGTCGAGCGACGTGCGAAGAACCAGCATCACCGTTCCTCCTGCCCAGGCCGTAGAGGTACTCGTGAGACTCGTACGTCGCGGAGCTGTTCACGCCCACCCGAGCCCTGTCACTGCGCCACCGGAAGTAGAGAGACGCCGCGCCGTTGCTGCTACCTCGCGTCGTAACGGAGAAAGACGCACCGCCAAACTCCACCGCTGCAACTGGCCGAACGGAGCGGTCGCGCGGAGGAGGGAGAACCGCCGAGCCGTGCCGTCGTGACTCCGCCCCCTTGCTCCGCCTTGTTCTGCTTGGCCATTGTTCACGAAGCGAGAGAAAACCAAAGGTTGCAGCTCCCCGTTACCGTCGAGAACCTCCATTGTTGAGGCTATTGCCATGGAGCCGCAGCCGGTGGTCGTTCTTGCCGCCGCCGTTCTACTTCGCTGCCACCGCCACCCGCGAGCTCGCCCATCAACATCACTGCCACACACCCACGTTCTGCCGGAGTGGAATGGACCGAGAAGCCGCCTCCTACTCTTGCCTCATGAGGCGACACTCACTATGTGTAACACCCCGTAAATTCGTTCAAGCCTTTCGAATCGTTAATTAATTCCTTGGGCAATTTAATTAATTTCCAATTGGGCTAATCCTTTCAATTTAATATATATATATACTTATATATATATATATATGTCCATGAGCTTGATTTAATTATTCTATTCAAGAGCCCAATTAATTGAATTATTCTTGTAAGGGATTTTATTCAATTTGGACCCTTACAAATTTGTAATTAAATATTCCTACAAGCCCAATTTATTGATCTTACATTATATGGCATATATACATATTATTCCTAAGACATTTCTATGGGCTTCCTTGTACTAATTCTTGTATTAATTATAAGGGATGATTTTATTAGCCCATCTTACTAGTCTTGATTATATTTAATTCCCATATCTCTTGTAATATTCCTAACTTAAGCCCACTCCACATTTAATGTCTTACACCCTAAATATTGTATGTATCCTTAGTATATATTTTGATGATCAAATAACCTAAAAGCTTTCACTCCTCTTCCTCCCTACACATTTCCCCTTCACGCCATTTCCTTCCTCTTTGCACCAAAATTTGATCTCCATTTTCCTACAAGTTTTCAAGTAAAGACTACCTTTTTATGATTGCTTAGGAGTGGGTAAGATCATCTAGCCTAGAATCTCTCTTGCATTTTGTGCTTTTAATAGTCTTTTAGCATATTCTTGCAAAGTTCTTTTGGGGTTCTTTGGGAAAAGATGATCAAGGTGAAGGTGGGGCATTGTGATCTTGCTTAGGGCTTCTTGGAGTTGGAAATAGCTATTCAAGGTAACCATCCATGTCCATCAAACTATTTTCATTCACTCCTAATCTATATAATGTTCTTGGTGATTGGAAATCCTGAAAATTCCTTGTGATTAGCCTATCTTGTTGAATCTATTTGTTGGATTTCATCTTGATCTTTTGATTAGTGTTGTATGATCATTGATGGTTTGGATTTCCATGTTTTTGACCTCTAAATTGAATGAAATGTTGTTGTCTTGGGTCTGATTATACTCTCTGGAACATTTGTTCATGTCTGCTGTTTGCTCTCTGGAATCTGGGATATGCATTTGACCTTGCGGAGGACCAAGGCGGCACAATGTAACCCGCCGAGGTGATCCGCAAGGCCAAGGCGGTTGGGATGAGCGGTTGGGGGTGTTCCGCTAGGGTGGTCCGCCTCCTTCCTGCGGAGGAGTGCGGCGGAGGACTGTGTGTGTTCTGTTCCGCATGTGTACCTGGGAATCTGCTCCCAGAGGTTGTTTCTGTGATGTTGTTGTCTGTTGTTTCCTCTTTTGTTTCTGAGAATTGTTGGTTGTTTGTGGAGTATTTTACCATGTCTTTGGAGTATTTATCCATGTCTTGTTGGATATTCATTACCTTATCTTGGAGATTTATTCATGTCTTTAGTTTCCCCTTTTTGTACCATTGTCTATTGATTCTTGATATTCTTTCTACCTGGGAGTTTGTTTGTGTTCATAGATGAGATGAACACTTGTTGGGTTGTTTTGGGATGATGTTGGAGTATGTGTGTGTGTTGTTGGCTTGTTGGTATCATTGGGATTGTGGAGCACTTGTTGTGTTGATTATTCCTTTATACTCATGTTCAGTTGGTATCTTGGTTATGGTTCGTTGTGTCTTATCTTTCTTGTTGATATTGGCTTCATTTGGATGAGTCTTGGTTTGTGATTCGTTCAGTTTATCTTGTTGAGTATCGATTTGAACTATTGAACAGTTTGTTGGTGTTTATATTCTATATGGGTGTGTAAACCTATTTACAAATTATGTATATCTATACTTCCTTGCGGGTGTGAATGGTGGTTCTTAGCAGTTCTTTTGCTAATGGTTCTTTGTGTGTTTTCCAGGTTCTAGATAGTCTTACGTGAGCACGCTAGAGATACATCTCTTCATGAGGAGCGTAGATAGCGTTTGTTTTAGACTTATAGCTTTGGGCCTGTGTGCCTTTGAGATATTATGATATACTCTTGATTAGTTCCTTGGGTTCTTTTGGATGTTTTATGGATTTTATACTTGAGGATTATCGTTTATACAGTTCTGTTTATCTGGTTAGCCTGTGCATCTAGGTTTGTGTATTATCTCCTAGATGTGGCATGACGCCCCTTAGGTTTTAAATTCGCTTCCGCTATGTTGTTCTGTTTGGTTGAGATTGGCAGCTTTTATGTTAAGTTTTTAGCTATCTCAGCCTGTGTGAGGTTGGGGTGTCACACTATGGGGGACTGCCGGAGTTCACCGCCGCTGCTTGCCATCCCCCTTGCCGTCGTCCAGCTGCGACTTGTCGTGAGCGAGGGAGGGAGAAGCCGAGAAGAAGTTACGTGAGGGAGAGAGGAAGGCTGCTGAGATTAATCTTGGAGTTACTAATTAGGGTAGGTTTCCAAATTTAGAATGGGCTACACTTGGATGTTGGATCAATTAGAAGTTGGGTTAGCTTTTGGTCTAAGACTATAAAAATGGGTTGGGTCAAACATTGCAAGTGGGTCAATAACCATATCTTATAATATATATATATATATACACAATTATGGGCTTAGTATAATCTTAAGGAAAATATAAATTGTGTGGGCTCAAGAATAATTTATAGATACTATATACATATAATAAGAATTATGGTTCATGGGCTTAGCATTATAAGTCATATTCATAATCTAGTTTAAAAATAATTCCTTGGGTCCATAGCCCATAGTAACAATCATATACTATAGAATATATATATATATACATATATATACGAGTATATAATTCCAAGCCCATGAGAAATAATTATACTTATAGCTATTTAAATAATTACTTACTAATAAAAATAACCCCTTTATATTTCATAGAGTAGTAGGGAAATTTCGGGGTGTTACAGATAGTATTGGGAATAACACGCCCTCTAGTTCCTATACCTTATCAGTCAATTAATCAACTATTTTATGAAGCATAAATCATTTCCACACTTAAAAGTGAACATCGTCCTCGATGTTTCCATTAGGAATAGAGTAAAAAGGATTAAGGTCTTAAAAGATTGTGCATTAAAGCATCTTTCCACACTTAAAAAGTGTGCTATGGGCTTCAAATAAATTTTCTAAAAATACTATACCCATTATAACAAAATCATGCGACTCATCATTTGTGAACCAAGGTAAATATGCTCATAAAAATTGGAAGAAAAGTTAGAATGATATACCATACGATGCGTCTACAGCTTTGTCTTCAGCTTACTGCCCATCTATTTGAAGATTGTCGGCTCATCATCTCTTCGCCTTTTGGTATTTGCTTAAAGTTGTGATTATTGGCACGGCCAGACCTGGGAGACTTAGAAAAATTGGATGAAAAGAAAATAATGCAGGAGAATCTATCTAGGACATGTCCACGTGACTCACACGCGTGGTGGTCCTCGTGGGTCAGCACTGGAAAAATTCCACGCCTGGCTCCACGCGTGTGAGCAGGCGTGGTTAGCAGTGCTGATCACCTTCTTAATTCGTCTCTGATAAGTGCCCAAAGTAGCCATATTTTAGGGGTCATTTAGGTGTAAAATATGCTATAATAGATGTCCATTAGACCTAGAAACATGCTAAGATAGGGTAATTTCATTGCATATAGGTCTAGGGACTTATCTTGTGCGTTTCGATATAATCTGTACAATTCTTGCACTTCGCAGGGCATTCCGGCGACACTTCAATCAAAACGGACGTAACCGCAGCTAGGAATGTCCAAATGAGGCGAGGCAGGTGGCTATGGAACCATATCGACGAGAGCTACAACATAATAGAAGACAGAAGAAGCAAACTTCACCACGCACGCTCACACGCGTGTGAGCGGCGTGGTTGCTTACTGGTTCGCTCCCACGCACGCTCACACGCGTGTGAGCCGCGTGGACGCGACACAGCGCGGAAATTATTAAGGCGGAATTTTGGGGGCTATATATATGCCCTTTATAGGTCTTTTAGATAAGTTTTCATCAGCCCCAAATAGGTTTAGATCTGATTTCTCTTTCCAAATTCTTCCCTTTTGGGGAGGAAAACATTCCTTAGAATAGATTTAGATTTAGGATTTGAAGATGAAGATTATGTAGATTCAAGCTTCTTTAGGTATAATTTCTCTTCCTTTAATATAAAGTTTGAATCTTTACTTTATTGCTTTGTTTTCCTTGCTTCTATTTATGTTTATTATGGTAGAGTAGAGTAGTTGGGTATGTGTGCCCTTGTTGATCTATGGATTGATGCTTATAATTTGATATTATGATCTTGGTATTGTGGGAGTATGATTGATGAATGTATGGATGATGTTGTTCAATCTTTGCTTCTATTTTCGGCCGGGATAGATAGTAAACCCGTAGGAAGTGAGTGTGTGCGCGATAGCGGCCACTCACGAGCCTAGATAATCCATATCTCCGCTCTTAATCCGAAAGGATGAGACCCGAGAAGAGTGGTAGGCAAGGTCCTCGATAAAATGCCTCAACCGAATGAGGATTGAGAGTTTGAGTGTGACGCCACTCAATACAGAGACCGTGACTCCCTAGATCAATCCCGAAACCCAATTCCAAGCTACCTACGAAAATCAATCCTTTTTTTTAACTTTGGCATGCACCCCTTTCCTTTTACCTTTTGTATTTTTCATCTTATTTTACCTTTAAAACCTTTACCCAACCAATCATGAACAAAACCTTCCCCTTTGATTCTTGTAACTCTTACCTTTCAACTTCCTAAACGCCAACATAAATTCGGTTCCTTGAGAGACACGACACTCAGGGAGTCTTGACTCTTCGTTTTACCACTTCACCTTCACTCCCACTATACACACAACATCAGTCTCCTGGCTTTTGCCTTCCATGTTTGATCCGGTTTAGCTCATTTGTCATGGCTTAGTACCAAAATCACCTGCAATGTTAGCTCAAGCAAGGCTATCCTAAAAAAGAAAAATTACTAATAAACACAGAAAAGGAAAAGTAAACAAGAATTAAAATTCTAAGCTAAGGGTAACGTTGGGACTGCCTCCCAAGTGCGCCTTGGTTTAACGTCTCCTGGCCTGACGTTTTGTGCTCTATCCTTCGAAGCACACAGATTTTGGGACCTTACCAAGCGTCCCGTGTACTTTTGCTTCAAGGAATGCCCCAAGATGTAGGAAATCCTTGAATACAAAAGCAAAGAAGGGGAAAACACATTCTATTGACAAATAAGCATGGGGTACTACCCTAAGATATTTTAGGATAGTGTACCCCTCTTCTCCCTTCTTTTCATAGGTTCCATTCCCTAAGAACTTGTCCTTAAAGGTCTCCCACTGAATACTTTTTCCACAATCTATCACATCTAAAGTGTTCTCTCTCCACTCTTGTTCTTTTGGATTGTCAATGGTGACAATCCTTTCCCTTCTTTCCCTTTCTCCTTCTATGATCCCTAATAACTCGATATCATCCTCACTCCCCAAATCATCACAAAACTGTAAGGAATCACTCTCCCATGAGCAAAAAGAAACTTCAAGAAACAAAAAATTGTAAAAAAACAAAAAACAAAAAAAAAACAAAAAAAAAAACAAAAAAAAAATACTAAAGAATATGTTTACTTGTTTATTTTTCTAATAACTTTCCGTTTTAACATAAATATATTTTGACGTATCAACCCCTACACAATACCGTAGTGTCATATTCCTCTCACGAATATTTTCTTGTGGGTTTGCTCTGTTAGCTTGTGGTTCTTCAAGAATTGGTTCTTCATGGTTAATTGGTCCTTGTGGAATAACTGGTGCTGGGGGCAGGTTTGGTATAGTTGCTCCTCTTCCTTGTGGATTTCTTGTTGCGCTTGATGAAGCCATTTGTGACCTTTGGGTATTTTTCTTCCTAGTTGCTCTATTGATTTCTGGAATGTAAGGTAGTAAGCCTTGATTTCCTTTTGCTCGCGTGTGCATTCACCTATTAAGATTATCAATGAAGCAAAGATTCCACAATTGACTAGAAGTAGTCTATTGGGTAAGTAACAAAAACAAATAAAATAGAAAATGAAACAAAAGAAAGTGGTGTGGATTAACAATGCTCAAATCTAGCAATCATTCAATCAAAATAAACAAAAACATTTGACAGCCTATTGCCTTCCCCGGAAACGGCGCCATTTTTTGACGAATGCAGTTTTGCGTAGGGGTGAATCGTCAAAAGATATGTGTCTGTTAAAACGGAAAGTCAATGACTCCCCGAGTGTCGGTCTCGAAGTAAGGACGTGGAGGTGTGTCAAATGTTCGGGCATTTACGTAATTGAGTCATGCAATAGATTCGAGTGTGGTGAATTGTGATTTGTGAGTGAAAGGAGTTCATAATTTGTGAATGTTCGGGCATTTACGTAATTGAGTCATGCAATAAAGTAAATGAGATTGAAAAATATGTAAAGAGGTAGAGATTGGATAGTGCTCATCTATGTACATCTTGTTGTGTCTAAGGTAATGGATAAACAAGACAAAGATGTTGGCTATTCAAGAGTGTGTGTTATTAGTCCTTTTCCACCTTTGTGTATGTACTGAGGCTTCTTGGACTTAGGAATGCCTTCAAGCATACAAAGTTCTAAGAGGAATTTTATCAAACACTTTATGTGACACCCCAACCTTACCCAAGCTGAGATAGATAAAATCTCAACACAACAGCTGCCTATCTCAACCAACAACATAACATAGCGGAAGCGAATTTAAAACTTAAGGGCGTCATGCCACATCTAGGTAGAAAACACAGCCTAGATGCACAGGCTAACCATAAGAAACGAACTAACTGTCATGCATAACTGATAAAAATAAATCATCAAGTCATGTTTAACAATATCCAAATACTAGTCAAGAGTATATAAAATCTCAATTGGCACACAGGCCCACAAACCAAAGTCTAATCATCATAAACTAAGTCTAAGCGTCCTCATAAGATAGGCTCTAACGCGCTCGCGCTCAGACTTACTCCATACCTGGAAAACACGCAAAGAACCAATCACAGAGACCTAAGTCCAATCACAGGGGTAATCAACCCAATCACAGGGACCGAAGTCCAAAGTCAGAAGTCAATAGTCAATAGTAGCACAGTCAAACCAACCAACAACCTCCAAAAGATACCAACAAAACCCACCATCACATACTCATACTCCAACCTCAACTCAAAACAACCAAACAAAGTGTTCATCTCAACTATGAACACAAACCAACTCCCAGGCAATGAATTCAAGGAATTAATAAAGCATGAGTACAAAAAGAGGAACCAAAAGACATGAATCAATACCCCAAAGATATGGTATAGATACCCAACAAAAGGCATGAATAATTACTCCAAAGACATGGTAAAATACCCAACAAAACAATCCAACAATAATCAGAAACAAAGGAGGAACAACAGACAACAACAACACAGAACAGCTCTCTGGAAACAATTTCCAGGAGCCTTGCGGAACAACCCAACGGATCGCACCCTTCCGCCGACCTCCTCCACAAGGAGGAGACGGTCCCCCTCAACGGGCCAACCTCCTCCGCCCAAGCCTACCGCTGCCACCTTGCGGATCACATTGGCGGATTACATTATGCCGCCGCAGGTCTCCGCAAGGCCAAACTCAACTCCCAGAAACGGTTCTGCTCCCAGACATCAAAAGATCATTTCCATAATACAAAATCAGACCAAATACACCAACATTGTAACACCCCGTAAATTTCGTTCAAGCCTTTCGAATCGTTAATTAATTCCTTGGGCAATTTAATTAATTTCTAATTGGGCAAATCCTTTCAATTTAATATATATATACACTTATATATATATATATTCATGAGCTTAATTTAATTATTCTATTCAAGAGCCCAATTAATTGAATTA
>CP025659.1:38558442-38568894 GCA_003576665.1 Ipomoea trifida
ATTAGTTGAGAATTGAATCAAGAGTTATCAAGGTTACGACTTAGGGAATGCGGTTGTCATCTTGGGCAAGATATTTTCAAGAAGCGAATGAGATCAACGTTCGAGAGGATGGAATTGATTTTTTTTTTGAACAAAAGAGAACGAACGAAAAAGAACTTGGCTTTGGGAACAGATAAGCGCAAGATTGAAAACACCGGTAGAGTTTTCCAACGATAGGGTATTGACTTATTCGAGGAAAAGAAAGAAAGAAATTAGATTCCAAAAAGGGATTTAGAATAAGGTTTCGAAAGACAGAAACGGTTTGTCAATGGTAAGGTATTCAACTCTTCAAGGTAAGAAAGAAAATTCAATTTGAAAGAAGATAAGAATGAGATTGAAAACGCAGAACGAGTTTCTCAACGGTAGGATATTTAACTTACTCAAGGAAAGAAAGGAATCAGGTTCCAAGAGAAGTTAAGAGCAAGGTCTTAGAGAGGCAGAAATGATTTCTCGATGGTAGGGTCTTCAATTTCCCAAAGAAAAGAGAGGAGTTTATTTTCCCAACGAAGGTGAGAGGGAAATTTAGAATGGAGAGAAAGGGATGCCTTAATGAAAGGGTGTGCAATCCCCAAGGGAATGAAAGAGATTCGGTTCCAAGGGTTGGTAGTAATGAGGTCTAGAAAGATGGAAATGATTCTTTAATGATAGGGTATTTATCTTACTCCGAGAGGTGAAAGAAATTAGGTTTCGAGAGGAATTAAGAACGGGGTCTGGGAAGGCGAAATGATTTGTCAACGGTAGGGTATTTAACTCGTCAAGGGGAGAAAGAAATTCAATCTTGAAATGGGAGAAGAATGAAATAAACCGAAAGGTTGTCCGAACGGAAGGATATACCATTTCCAAGGGAGTGAGAGGAATTCGAATGTAAGGGACAATAGCAAAGGGGATCTAATAAGATAGAAAAGATTCCTTAGCAATAGGGTATGCACTTTCTCAAGGGGAAAGAGAAATTCAGTTCCAAGTGAAAATGAGAAAGAGATCAGAATAGGTAGAAGGGATGTTTCAACAAGAAGGCATTCAGAGTTTCGAGAATCAAGGAGAATTTAGTTTCCAAAAATAGATAGGAATACGGATTAGAATAAGGAGAAGGGATTTCGTTGTGGAAGGATTCATTGGAATTTCGAGGAGCCGAGGAGGATTTGGTTTCCACAAGGATATAGGAATGGAGATTACAACGGATAGAAGGGATTTCCTAACAAGTATGGTACTTAGGATTGCAAGGAACTGTGAAGGATTTGGTTTTAAGGAAGATAAGGAAGTCTCTCAACTCTAAGCGGTTCTTCGGGTTGACGATTCGATCACGACACTTTGACTGATTGACGGATCTTGACCTGCTCCCCACGCTACGCTGACTTGAGATTCGAATAAGCTCTACTACGGTTCGCATAACCTTATCACGCCAAAAGAGGTTGAAGGTGAAGAATTGCTGATAACTGACTGGTGCAGAACGCAAGAATTCTAAGGAAGCTTTGTGGAAAGATGGGTTCGATTAGAAAGGTATCACCCGGTTTTGAAAGGAGATTCGCTTATGGGTATTAGTGATCTTTAGAAACCGAGGTTACTTCCTTGGAGTTCTTGCACAAGAAACCACATTCAAGGTGCACCGAAAAGATTACACGAGGCCCACTTCACGGAGCCATACACCACTTGCTTATGGCGTTCTACTTACTTTCGAGGATCTTGAGCGTTCAAGTGCCGCTTTCTACTTGACTTGATCTTCCTTGTCTTGAAGGTTGCAACATCTAACTTGTTCCTTTGTTGTCGCTTCAGGGATAGGTAGGACTACCTTACGGCTTGGGCATCCCAACCTCAAATTCTAATTCTTCATGTAATGTTAGCTCCGAGCTTAACTTGCACGAGGTTCTTCATCACTAATCCCGAAAGCTCCTGCTTGGCGTGCTTTAACTCTTGCTTCTGACGAACGCGAGTATAGATAACTCTTCCTTAGAATACCCGTGGATTAAGCTAGCCTTTAGGTTCACTTCCGTTGGTCTTGATCTTTTGTCGATTCGGCCTTGATATTCGGTTGCTTCGTCGCTCACAAACTTGCTTAGTTTACACCCTCTATTTCTTTCTTGCCACCGAGGTTCCTTCCTTCGAATGCTTGCACAAGACTCTTCATGGCCGATCTGACAACTCCTACGTGGCGTTTTCCGTTGGGCAAATTTTCAAAACGGGCGTATACTATATAATATTTTTCTATATGTACTATCGTACTAGTTTGTAACTCTCTGTCCCCAAACGTTTTTCTGAGCTTCGGGGACGAAGCTCCTTTTAAGGGGGGTAGAGTGTAACACCCCGAAAATTCCTACTACTCTTTCGAATATTATAAGGGGTTATTTTTCTTATTAAATAATTATTTAAATAATTACAAGTATTATTATTTCCTATGGGCTTGGGATTATATACTTTTGTATATATATATAGTTTATTGATATGATTATTAATAATAGGCTACGGCCCAATATTTCTATAGTTGAATATATTTCCTACATAAACTTATTGTTATAGAGCCCACATAAATTATAATTTCTTAAAGACTATATTATAAGCCCATAGTTATGATTATATATATATATATTATAAGCTATGGTATTTATAGTCTTAACCCAATTAAGTTGGTCCAAAATTATATAACCTTTCCTAATATGCTTTAGCCCAAACCCAATATATATATGTGTATAGTTTTGACCCAACTTTCTTAGTTGACCTAGCCCAAAAGGGGAATAGCCTAAACCTACTAAAAATGGAAATAGCATCCAAGAGCTCCCCGTTCTGCCTTCCTTTCGCGTTTGTGTCAAGCAAGTTCCCGACGGCAACAATGAACACCAATCTCCATTTCATTCTTTCCCTCGCCTTCCACCTCTCCCTCACAGCTAGATCGGCGGCAACATCAAGCCACCAACAGTGGTGAGCTCCAACGGCGGTGACGGGCTTTTGCCTGTTTTCGGCGACGAACAGCAGAGCCTTCACGTTCCGGTGGTGCAGCAGGCGATCGGCAACAACGTAAGAGGATAGCAGCTGGACGTCCCTCTCGGTTAGCAATCCTTGCGATCGGAAAAAGGAGCGGCTTTGGTCTCTCTCGTCGACGGCAAAGTCGTGGGCAGTAGCTACGGCGATTTCTCCTTTCTTGTTCCTCGTCGGCGTGCCACAGCAGAGTGCAGAGCGACGGGCTTCACACATCGGTTCCCGGCGGCAGGAGAGAAAGCGGCGACCATCGTCGTTACTCCCGGCGGAACGAGGTAGCGGGCGTCGTGGCGGCTCTCCCCTCTCCGCTCGGCCAAGAACGGAAGCAGGCGACGGCGGTAGCAGCTCCGTGAGTCCATGCCGCATCCACGTTTCCACCTCCCAGGTTCGACGACAAGCAACAGAGTGCGGTGCGATCCTCGGTTCCTCTCCGAAGCAAGTGGCGCGGCCTCATTCCCCTCTCGAAGTCTCCTGCGTTCGGCGTCAAGAAGGAACGGCAAACGTTTGACGTGGAACGATGGTGGCGGCAACGGAGGAAGTTGGCGACGGTTCTCTTTGTTCACAGCAGTAGCCGATTCCAGGAAGTAACTTCTACCTTCGGTGTGACCTAATAGCAACAAGAGACGCAGTGGTGCAGTGGTGTGATTCTTTAATGTTGAGGCGGTGGCTTGGGTTCGAGTCCAAGGCTAAGCAGAATTGTTTTAAGGTAATGTTAGGATTATTATTAAGCTTATAGTTTAGTATTAGTCATAATATATCGTAACTATAGGTTAATAATATTGGTCATATCCTTGTTTTGATATTAGTTAGTAATTGGATTAGTATGGTTCACATGACCGTGTTACGTTAGCCTTTTTAAGCATGGATTATAGGTGATAATTATAATGGGCCGACTAGGAATATTGGTATCATTGTTATTAATAGTCATAGTAATGTTATTAGGTTATATTGATTCTTCAGGTTCGTGGTTGTGAACCGAGCTTTGAGTTTGACGTTGCTTTGGATTAAAATGTTTTGGATTTAATCACGCTTCAAAGGTAACCACTATGTCCATCAAAACCTATTTTTACTCTCGCTCTATATGATATTATTTGGTGATTGGAAATCCTGAAATTCCTTGATTATTAGCCTATTATTGATTGTGTTGTGGATTCATGGACTCGTGTCCTAATCCTTTGTCTATTTGGTGTATGTGATCATTTGTTGGTTTGGATTTCCATGTTATTTGGCCTCTGTCAATGAATATTGGTGCATTGTGATATGATCTTGTATTCTGGAGTATCTCTTTGTATTCTGAGCTGAGTCTGATTCGGTATGTGGGAATTGCTCTTGCGGGGTTCTCTAGCGTGACAATGTAAGCGCTAGGGTTTTTCCGTGAGAGTAAGGTGGTAGTGATTGGTGAGCAATCCGTTGTTTGTTTCCTCATTTGTTCTTGAGTTTATTGGAGTATTCTATTGGTTGCGTTATCTTGATTCTGGAGTATTTAATTCATACCTCTCAGTTCGTTATATGAGTCTAGTACTTGATTGGTTGAATCCTTGATTGTATTATTTGGAAGTTGGTTGGTGTTCATATCTGAGATGAACACTCTGAGTGATGGTTCTTGGGCTGAGTTGAGTATGAGTATGTGGTTGTGGATTCTTTGAGTATCTTGTGGAGATTGATGGGTGGATTGATTGTGCTACTACTGACTTTGGGCTTCGGTCCCTGCGTACCAGTTATCTGGGTTTGGCTACTATTGGTTATATTTGGGTTCATTACCCCTGTGATTGGACTCCGGTCCCTGTGATTGGGTTGATTACCCCTGTGATTGGACTTCGGTCCCTGTGATTGGGCTTTTGCCCCTGTGATTGGGTTTGTGATTGGACTTCCCTGTGATTGGATTACCCCTGTGATTGGACTACGGTCCCTGTGATTGGGTTTTTACCCCTGCGTACCGTTTTCCGGGTTTGACTCTCGTTTTTTGTGATTATGGGATTGGTTTGGTTCGGTGGCTGGTTTGGGAATTTGGAGGTTTGGAGTTGGGATTCTTCCTTGGTTGGTTTGTGAGTCCTTTATGTTATTCGGTTGTTACCCTGTTGTTCTCGTTGAGTTGGTTGGTTCCTTGGGATGAGTATTCAGTTGGTATCTCGGTGGTCGGTTCGTTCTTGTGCTATGCTCTTGTTATTGGATTTTGGCTTTGTGAATTGAGTCTTGGTTATTGATTCATTCAGCTTATTGTTGTTGAGTATCGGCTTTAAACTATTGAACAGTTTGTTGGTGTTTATATTCTATATGGGTGTGTAAACCTATTTACAACTTATATGTATATCTATACTTCCTTGCGGGTGTGAATGGTGGTTACTTAGCAGTCTTTTGCTAATGGTTTCTTGTGTGTTTTCCAGGTTTGCCTTAAAGCCTATGCGTGAGCGCGATAGAGGTACACCCGTATGAGGAAGCTTAGATAGTGGTTATGTTCTTAGTTTTATGCTTTGGCCTGTGAGCCATTTGAGACTTTATATACTCTAGATTAGCTTTTGGATATTGTTGAACATGCTTTAAAGATTATCGTTTATACAGTTCCGTGTTTTATGGTTAGCCTGTGCATCTAGGTTGTGTTATCTTTCCTAGATGTGGCATGACGCCCTTAGGTTTTAAATTCGCTTCCGCTATGTTTGGTTTGTTGGTTGAGATTGGCAGCTTTTATGTTAAGTTTTTAGCTATCTCAGCCTGTATGAGGTTGGGGTGTCACAGTTGGTATCAGAGCCTGTGTTGAGGTCTGAGTAGAGATCCTAGGGTTGAACTTTTGAGACTCTAGGACTTGACTAAGTAGGAATTAAGGTGTTTGAGAATCCTAGGATGTGTGAATTCTAGGAATCGCGGTGAGGACGCGCCTTATCTGTTTATATTATATGTGCTTTGTTAACCTTGTTGTTTTGCAGCTTGCGGCTCGTCCTCTCGGGTAAGTGTTAATCGCTTTTAGTTAAGTTGCTTCGTTTTAGTTTTGCTTAGGAGCCTGCTTTAGATTAGGAACGAGTAGTTAGTTGGTACGAGACGATGAATAGCTCCGTGTGCATCAAAGCAAACAGAAGATCGGGCGGCCCGCCAAAGAAGATTGATCTACTCACGGTTTAGAGTCAACGGCAGCAATCTACGTTCTCCGGGAATTGGCGTCTTCGCGTGTGTAGCCTCGTTTGCAAGATCTTCGTTGCCAACCTCAAGACTTGAAGCACGGGTTCGTGCAGCTGAAGTTCGACACAAGACGAGGGAAGCAACTGGAACTCGAAGACTGAAGACTCGAAGACCTTCGGCCTTGAGGGAACGACAATGACGGGTGCTAACGTGTCAAGGAAGAGTTAAAGCACGCCAAGTAGAAGCTTTCGAATCGGCCATAAAGAGTCTCGTGCGAGCTGAACTCGGAGCTAACGCTACATGAAGAATATAATCCGAGGTCGGGATTCGCAGACCTTAAGGTAGTCCTACCTACCCCTGAAGCGGCTACGAAGGAACAAGTTAGAAGTTGCAACCTTCAAACAAAGAAGACTAAGTCAAATAGAAAGGGAAACTCGAACGCTTAAGATCCCCGAAGATAAGAAGAAACGCCATAGGCAAGTGGTGTATGGCTCCGTGAAGTGGACCTCGTGTAACCTTTTCGGTGCACCTTGAATGTGGTTTCTCGTGCAAGAGCTCCAAGGAAGTAACCTCTGCTTCTAAAGATCACTATTACCCATAAGCGAATCCCCTTCCAACACCAGGCGATACCCTTCCAGTTGAACCTATCTTTTCATAAAGCTTCCTCGAAATCTCTCGTTCTGTACCATCGGTCATCAATGGTTCATCGCTTTCAGCCTCTCTTTGGAGTGATAAGGTTTATGCGAATCGTAGGTTACATGTAAAGCTTATTCGGATCTCAGATCCATGTTGCGTGGGAAGCAAGCCGAGATCTATCAATCAGTCAGAGTGTTGTAATCAAATCGTCAACCCGAAGGAGTCGTTTAGAGTTGAGAGACTTCCTTATCTTTCTTAAAACCCAATCCTTCACAGTTCCTTGCAATCCTAAGTACCATGCTCGTGAGGGATTCCCTCTATCTGTTGTAATCATCTTTCCTACATCCTTGTGGAAACCAAATTCTCCTCGGATCCCTGAAATCCCGATTATCCTTTCGTTGAGAAATCCCTTCTCTTTATTCTAATCAGTATTCCTATCTATTCTTGGAAACTAAATTCTCCTTGATTCTCAAAACTCTGAATGCCCTCTTGTTGAAACATCCCTTCTATCTATCCTAAATCTCTTTCTCATTTCCACTTGGAACTGAATTCCTCTTTTCCCTTGAGAAAGTGCATACCCTATTGCTAAGGAATCTTTTCTATCTTATCAGATCTCCTTGCTATCATCCCTTACATTCAAATTCCTCTCACTCCCTTGAAAATTGTATATCCTTCCGATTCAGACAACCTTTCAGTTTATCCCATTCTTCTCCCACTTCAAGATTGAATTCCTTTCTCCCCTTGACGAGTTGAATACCCTACCATTGACAAATCATTTCGCCTTCCCAGACCCGATTCTTAATTCCTCTCGAAACCTAACTTCTTTCACCTCTCGGAGTAAGATAAGTACCCTATCATTAAAGAATCCTTTCCATCTTTCTAGACCTCATTACTATCGACTCTGGGAACCGAATCTCTCTCATTCCCTTGGGGATTGCACACTCTTTTATTTAGGCGTCCCTTTTATCCATTCCAAATCTCCTTCTCACCTTCGTTGGAAAAAAATAAACTCCTCTCTTTCTTTGGGAAATTGAAGACCCTACCATCGAGAAATCATTTCGGCCTTACTAAGATCTCGTTCTTAACTTCTCTAGGAACCTGACTTTTCCCTTTCCTTGAGTAAGTCAAATATCCTACCGTTGAGAAACTCGTTCTGCGTTTTCAATCCCGTTCTTATCTTCTTTCAAATTGAATTTTCTTTCTTACCTTGAGGAGTTGGATATATTATCATTGACAAACCGTTTCTGTCTTTCGAAACCTTATTCTTAATCCCTTTTGGAATCTAATTTCTTTCTTTTCCTCGAATAAGCTAAATACCCTATTGTTGGAAAACTCCTCTTGCGTTTTCAATCTCGTGCTCGTCTGTTCGCGTAGCCAAGTTCTTTTCGTTCCTTCACTTTTGTTGAAAGAACTCGATACTCCCTTACATTAAGAAATTCTCCTAACCACGGCAAACCCCATTCTCATTTTCTTTCGAAGCCGAGTTCTTCTCTTTCCTTAGAAAACGTGGCATTTCCTGTTATTTAAAAAGTCAGTCTCGTCCCCTCGAACGTTGTTCTTGATTGCTTCCCGAGAATATCTTGTACAAGGTGGCAATCCTATCTCCTAAGTTGTGACCTTGATAACCTTTAATTCAATTCTTAACCAACGTTGTTCTTGAACCGTACACCTTAAACCTCTCCTTTTCTTCCCGTTGGGTCAAATTTTCAAAAAAACCGGGCGTATACTATATATTCTTTTCTCTATATATATATACACTACCGTACTCGTTCTAACTCTCTGTCCCCAAAACGTTTTTCTGAGCTTCGGGGACGAAGCTCCTTTTAAGGGGGGTAGAGTGTAACACCCCGAAAATTCCTACTACTCTTTTGAATATTATAAGGGGTTATTTCTTATTAAGTAAGTATTTAAATAATTATAAGTATAAATATTTCCTATGGGCTTGGGATTATATACTCTTGTATATATATATATAGTTTATTGATATGATAAGGTCTATAGCCCAATATTTCTATAGTTATACATATACATATAGTTCCTACATCAATATTATTATTGAGCCCATAATTATATATATATATGATCTATAGACTAAGATTATCCTTGAGCCCATATGAATTATATTTCTTAAGAACTATATTAAGCCCACAAATATGATTATATTATAAGCTATGGTAACAATATTCTTGACCCAATAAAGTAGTCCAACTAGATGGCCTTTCTTAAAATATTCTTGGTCCAAAATAGAGCCCACCTTGGCTATTTTTGGAAGTTTCCAATTAGGGTAAATCCAAAAGGAGTGATCAGCAGCCAAACACCCTTCCTCCATTCCTTTCCAATTCCGTCTTTTGTCTCTGCCATCTTTTCCTCCTTCGACCGAACGGCAACAACGACAACAATGGGGATTCACGGCGGCGGTAAAGGAGCCTCACACATACTCCGTCTCTCTCGGTCATCCGCCGGCCACGATCACAACAATGGCAAGCATCGGCGTTGGTTCTCATCCTCAACAGCAACCATGATGATGGAGTCCGGCGGTGGGGGCTCAACGACGCAGCAACACGGGAGGGGCTCTTCAACGACCAACAAGCATCCTGTCACACCTTGGAGTTTGACGGTGGCTCGTGGCTGTGGCGGAATGGACGTTCGACGTGCAGCTTGGCGGAAGAGGGAGGCGGTGTTGACGGTTCCGTTGGAAGGAGTGGCGACGCTCCTCTCTGTTTTCCCCCTTCGGCAAGCAGAGTGCGATGAGTAATCTTGCGGTGGTTCTGACGGCGCAAGGTGGCAGCTTGGCGAGAGCACGGTGATGGATGGCGGAGGATGCAGTTCGGCGAAGGTAGTCCAGCAAGCAGCTGGCCGATGCGACGCAACGGTGAGGGCTAACGGTGCTCCCTTCTCCGCCTAGTGCGAGTAGCGGCGGTAGCGGAGGACTTCGACGGTGACGGCGGTTCCGTGGAGTGAAGCCGTGCAGTGGAGTTTCTCCCCTTCTCCCTTCCGACGACGGCGGTGCGCCGGCAGAGCTGTGAGTCTGTTTACGACATCGACGTATGAGCAAAGTGATGGTGGTGATCGGGAGACGCATCTGAGGATAATAACCCGGTGGTTGCGTGGCATAGCTCAAGTGATCCAGTAGCTTAGTGGTATGGTGTCCAGGAGTTAGGCGTGAGGGCACAGGTTCGACTCCAGGAGTGAGCAGTAGGTCAAGGTAATATTTTGGTTATTCATTAAGCTTATGGTTAGTGTTAGTCATAGTATTATACCTTAGCTATAGGTTAATATTATTGGTCATATCCTAGTTTTAGTATTAGTTAGTAAGTAGTCCATGTATAACTCTTATGGTCATATTATATTAACCTTGGGCACCGGTTATAGGATCATTATAGGTTATAGTGACCCGACTAGGGGATATTAGTATTGTTATTAATAGTTAGTGACGATGCTAGATTATATTAATTCTTCAGGTTCGTGATTATGAACCGAGCTTTGAGTTTGACATTGCTTTGGATTAAATACGCTTCAAAGGTAACCATCCATGTCCATCAAAACTATTTTATTCACTCCTATTCTATATGACATTATTTGGTGGATTGGAAATCCTGAATATCCTTGATTATTGGCCTATTGTTGATTGTGCTGTGGATTCATGGACTCGTGTCCTAATCCTTTGTCTATTTGATGTATATGATCATTGTTGGTTTG
>CP025659.1:38643825-38657615 GCA_003576665.1 Ipomoea trifida
AACGCATAGCGATCCTATTGTTTAAGTGTGACATATCTGAAGCAAGAAACTCATACGTAACCGGAGTATATGTCGATCCTCTCCATTCGAATACTTTGCTCAATTGCGGTTGTCTTAGCAACCGATTGTAAGCAATGCTATCCAACAGAGGAGCCACAGAAGAAACCCAGATGTAAACCCTCTAGAAGGAGAAGATCCAAGAGGAAGGATGATAGTGATGATGAAGATCCGCCGTCACCGCCACCGATGCCTCTGCAAGGAAAGAAGAGAACCCTTAAGTGCTATGAGCAAGAGTACTTAAGAAAGGAACCCACGGTAGTTCCAGTCCCACCAGCCATCCCAGCAATGGTAGTTTCAGAATCCTATGAGGAAGATTTTCCCCCTTTGGAAAGTTTCCAGCGAGGAGGTTCTATGCACGCACCAAAGATTCCAGCTCCTAATGAAGTCTTACCTTCAGGCCAGCTAAGAGGACAACCTTCTATTGAACAAACTTTAAACTGGCAAACAGAAAATGCCTTAGCTCAAAACCGCACTCTCAAATCCATTTCCAACAACCTTGTTGAGCTAAGCCACAAATCTGGAGAATACTATTCAAAGATTGACTCAAGGATCCAGATTTTGGAGAAGAGATTGGAGCAGATCCCTTTTGAGAGACCTTCTTATGGGCAATCCCTTCAGGCCCATTTCCAGTACCAAGCCAATGAAACTGCTTCTATCCGGAGCATGATAGATCAGTTAAGAGCCGAAATCAAGCCTAAACAGCCCTACCAACCCAACTTGTTTGAAACACCTCAGAAATACCCGGCTACCCCTACTCCAACACCATTTTACCAAACCAGTTCCTTAACGAGCCCATCATTCCAATCTGGAAACCCCATGTTCCCTCCTACAGACTCTCCTATTCTAGAAGAATACCATAGGAGAAGTAAACCTAAACAAAAATATCCACAACCTCTACCACAGCCAACTTTGCCATTACCCACATCTCAAGCCCAACCTGATTCTCAGGCAAGATTTTTCTCTACTTGGAAAATCAGAAACCCTTCTCACCCATTACACCATCAAGTTTTTAGACCGTTCACCATTTCAGAACAAACCACCACTCCATCCCAGCCAATTGTATCCTCAAAACCAGATGATCTTTACCCTCCACCAAACACAACCCAAATGATGCTCCATGAAACAATTACCGATAAGGATCTTTTTGATTCTGTTATCAAAGGACCAAACCCACCTAAGGAGGATCTACCAGTCATGGAAGCTTACAGTGCTGGAGGGATATCAGAGGAATCAGACTGTCAGTCTGAAATGGAATCAGAAGGATATACGATCTCAGGAGGAGAAGAAGAAGAATCTTTTTCTATCTCTGATCAAGATTCTGAAAACCCAGCATTTATGGCAGATCCGGCAGAATCATCAACTGGTGGATACACAACTCAACAACCTGCTGATCAACCAATGGGTCACACAGAGGAAGAATACTTTGGAGTTGAAAATGCCACGGAAATAGTGATGCACAAGGGAGTAAATTATCAATTCTTTACAATTGATGATTTACCACCAGAAAAGTGGGGAGATAGATTTGCTGAGTTCCATACATGGATGACTACTAGGAATCTAGTAGAACGAGATACTTTCAAAATCCTAATGGAATTTACAGCAAAGTTCACTGGAATTCTCAAAGATTGGTGGTCTAAAGCAGATGGAGCAGTCAAGATGATGTTCTTAGGACTACCTCTCCAAGAAGCCGTTTCGATGATTTACTTCATATTTCTTGGCAAACATGAAGATGAAGTAGAGCAAAAGAGAACGGAGTTTTTTCAGAATGAAGTGTCTGTCTTATGAGAAGAAGCACTTGGAGGAGCACTTCAAAAGGATGACAAAAGTTTTTTATTTCTTGGGATTTGACAATAATCTCAAGCAAGCTTTTGTTTCGTCCTTACCGTCTCTATTAGCAGACAGCACAGACCAGCTCATCAAGAAGAATTATGGGTCTATAACACATCTTTCAACTGGGCAGATTAGGCAAGCAATATTTGAAAGCCTTGATGGAATCTGTCAAATTCACAACAAGTTCCAAACTTTGAAGAGGCATGAATCGGTTCTTTCCAAAGCTTGCCAGAAGCCGAACCTTATAATAGGATCTTCATGCAACGGAGTGTGTGGAGATAAACCCAGAACAAGAAGGAGAAATTTCACCCGCTTCAGAAAGAATCCCCAAAATACCAGGAGGATAGGGTGGAAGCCAAGAAGGAGATACTTCAGAAAATCTCAGAACCAGAAGGCCCAACCAAAAAAGAAAGGAAATAAAGCATCTAACAAATGCTTTATTTGTGGAAAGCCTGGACACTACGCCAAAGATTGCAAGGAGAAGCAAGCGGCCAAACTGATTTCAGAAATCATGTCTCTTATTGATGATGACATTTCTGAAGAAGATCTTGATGGCTATCTCAGTCCAGAAGAGGAACCCTCAGCAGAAACAATCTTTTCCATAGAAGATGAAGTCCCGGAAGAAGATTTTATCTCATACAATTTTGGGATAAAAGAGGAGGAAGAGTTCAAAGCACCCCATGTGAAAGTTCAGATCAAACACCGGTCAAGCAAACCATTCGACGTCATAGCCCTTGTTGATACTGGAGCTCAATTTTCAATGATGAACCCAAAGCTATTACCTCGAAATGCATGGAGACCATCCCAGAAACGTCTTACATCAGCATCTGGAGATGATTTTGATGCAGGATTAGAAACGAAGGAGCCATTGGAAATCATCATACTTCCTAATTGCAAGATCCAGATCCATGTCCTTGGATGCGGCCTACCAAGAAGAGATCTGTTATTAGGATTTGATGCTTTCAAAATGATGAATGTATTGGTTCAAGCACGAGGAATCAGCAAAGGCCCCTACTTCAAACCATACGAAGGAGATTGCAGAATGTGGCAACTCAACTTCATGGATACCATAACCCAGATCAGACAACAATTGGTGGATCAATTATGTGCAGACTCCCATGACGAATTCATGAAGAAGCACAATAAGCCCCTCTGGACCAGAGAAGAGTTCTTCATTGAACTTCCATTCAAAGAAGGAAAGGTGATCAATCCCAATAAAGCCAGCCACTCAGGAATGAATCCACAACATCTCAAAATGGCGGTTCAAGAATGCAAGGAATTGCAGAAGTTAGGCTTAATCACAGAATCCAAATCCTCATGGGCATGTGAAGCATTTTATGTGAACAAACGGGCAGAACAAGCAAGAGGAAAGTTGAGACTTGTAATCAACTATCAGCCCCTGAATCAATGTCTCAAAGATGTCAAGTTTCCATTACCAAGAAGATCTATGATGTTCTCATATCTCCCAGGAGCTCAATGGTTTTCAAAGTTCGATCTCAAAGCAGGATTTTGGCAGATAGGAATCAAGCCAGAAGAAAGATACAAAACAGCCTTTTGTATCCCAGGATACCATCTTGAATGGACGGTAATGCCTTTTGGTCTCAAGATTGCACCTAGTGAATTTCAGAAGGTGATGACCAAGATCTTTGAGCCAATTCTTGACAAAGCCCTCATTTACATCGATGATATCTTACTATTCAGTAAGACCATGGAGGAACACATCCAGCTGATCAGACAATTCATGGAGATATGCCAAGAATTTGGAGTCATGTTATCCGAGAAGAAGATGATTCTAACTCAGCAGAAGATCCAGTTCCTAGGTATGGATATTGACCAAGGAAAATTTCAACCAGGAAAGCACATTGCTCAAGAGCTACTCAAATTTCCTGATGAAAACCTCACTAAGCAGCAAGTTCAACAATTTCTTGGTATAATTAATTATATCCGAGATTTTGTTCCCAACATAGCCCCTCATGTCAGTACCCTCACCAAAATGCTAAAGAAGACACCACCAAAATGGAGCACAGAACAAACCAAGGCAATCCGATGGATGAAGGAGCACACTAAGGAGTTACCACCATTGCACATTCCAGCAGGAGAAGGACTCAGAATTTTACAAACAGATGCTAGTGATTACTATTGGGGAGCAGTACTCCTACAAGAAGTCAAAGGAAAAAGACTTGTTTGCGGATATTCCAGCGGCAGATTCAAAGATGCAGAACTCCATTACCATTCCACCTACAAGGAGATTTTAGCCGTGAAAAATGGAATTAAGAAATTTAATTTTCATTTGATCGGTTATAAATTTCTTATTGAGTTAGATATGTCAGCTTTTCCAAAGATGTTGCAGTTCAAAAGAAAGGAGATCCCACAAGCTCAAGCTCTAAGATGGCAACAATGGTTTTCCAGGTATAATTATGATGTTCACCATATCCCAGGAAAGAAGAATGTGGTTGCAGATTTCTTATCCAGACCACAGCAAGTTCCCCAACTCCAGTTCCAGCCCAAGCCATGTGAAGTTTACATGTTCAACGAAGGAAGTTCCAGCCAGAGCGCCTCATCAAATGCAGATTTTCCCCCAGACATTGATGTCAACCAGTTCCCATGGAACCATGAATATCTTGAAGAAAGGAGAACTGATTGGGAAGTCAGACTGTTCAGATACCATGGAGGTCACATGCTACAACCATATGGTATTCACCCTAAATATCCATTTGCTCAAATCTTTATTGCTCAGGTTCAAGATTGGCCAGAAGAGTTAAAATGGATATTTTGGTATTTATGCCATGAATATCATATTTTGATGGAATTTCATAGACCTAGCTTAAGAAAAGAGTTAGATCTTTCTGTTGAGAAAGATTTAATAAAATTCTTAACTTGGTTTTATCCATTAAAATACTAGAAGAAGTTATGCCAAGAGGGTCCAGAATTCTTCACAGTTCATCTGCATAGGGAAGTCACAGCATGGGTATCCAGATTTTTAGAAGGACATGCAGAACCATTCATGAAGATTTATGAGCAACACATGGAATCAATCATGGTTCGAGAAGAAGACTACCCAGAATTACAGAGGTACATTTTCGCCCAAAATAAGGTCATTCCAAAAGAAATTTGGCCTAGAGAAGGAATTCAGCCAGATGTCAGGCAGGATGATGAAATCTACTATGAAAGGATCAAGTCAGCAAGAAATCAATACTACTATGAGCTGAGCCAGGTTAAGAAAGGGGAAGATATTTGGTCACAAGATCCTTGGAACTTCGATGATATAGACTCAGTGCTTGAGGAAGTCGAAAAAATTGAGAAAGCTTATGCTCAGAAGTCCCGAAAGAAAAGACCAGAAGACAGGAGCCAATGGAACAAAGATGTTTGGAGAACAAAGAGAAGGCAATCTGGTATGGATAGGCAAGAATGGGTTAACTACATGGGTTACCCCAGCTACTCCAGCTACTCCACAGAAAGCGACACCGCATCAGACGAAGACTCGGTAATGGACCTTCAATTTCGAGGAGAATGGATGATCATGAAAGCAAGCCAACCAGGATGGGACTCACAAAGCTTGAAAGGAAAGAGATTCATGAAGGAAGGATAAGATCCGATCTTATCTCTCCAGCCGATCTTATCTCTCCAGCAAAGCAAATCTCATCTACTACAGAAAATCTTATCTCTAAAGATAAGATTCCCGTCCTGGCAGGGTCATGTCAGAGTTATCTTATCTTATCAGTTTGACGTGTTGTATGAATTATTAGACAACTTTATTAAAGTAGCTTTACTTTATGTCAAAGAAGGCCATCACACTTTGTCGGCCACATGTATTGTATTGATTACAGCTGTATTGTATTTCGAGAACCATCCTTGATCCCTATAAAAGGAGGTTCAGTTTGCCTTGTAAGATATCGCAGTTTGAAATATAAAATTTCCCAGTTTGTGAAATCATGAGTTTCTAAGTTTTCAGTTGAAGGTTTTGAATAGATTTATGGTTTCGTTCCTGCTATCGAGTCTTAGATAAACTCAACATGTAGAGAAGTTAGATTCATAAAGCGGTTCGAGAGTCTTATTGTTATGCCCAGGGGAGGCTTTTTGTTTTCTCTCACCTTACGTTGAACCTAATTCTCCACTTGTACACTCGAATCAAAGTATATCCCTCCAATTAAATTCTCTGACTTATACACATCCACAAGTGCCAATTGATCATGAGTTAAGACTCGGAGGACCCTTGTTCTTCTTGCATTAGGTTCAACTTGTGGTGGTGGAGGTGGTGGTTCTGCTCTAGCCATTGTTCGGCTTGTGCGTGCTTCCTCATAATTCCTTTTCAAGGCTTGCTCTTTGGTTCTTCTTATTTCCTAAACAAAGCGGTAAAGTGCATGAAAAATAAGGAAATGTAAGTCTGGACTTCACGCATAGCGATCCTATTGTTTTAGTGTGACACATCTCAAGCAAGAAACTCATAGGTAACCGGAGTATATGTCGGTCCTCTCCATTCGAATACTTTGCTCCATTGCGGTTGTCTTAGCAACCGATTTACCAAGTCTTCAAACCAAATTCCCTTAGCACACTCGTATCAAAGTATTTCCCTCCAATTAATTCTCTGACTTATACACATCTACAAGTGTCAATTGTTCATGAGTTAAGTCTCGGAGGACCCTTGTTCCTCTTGCATTAGGTTCAACTTGTGGTGGTGGAGGTGGTGGTTCTGCTCTTGCCATTGTACGGCTTGTGATTGCTTCTTCATAATTCCTTTTCAAGACTTGCTCTTTGGTTCTTCCCATTTCCTAAACAAAGCGGTAAAGTGCATGAAAAATAAGGAAATGTAAGTCTGGACTCAACGCATAGCGATCCTATTGTTTAAGTGTGACATATCTGAAGCAAGAAACTCATACGTAACCGGAGTATATGTCGATCCTCTCCATTCGAATACTTTGCTCAATTGCGGTTGTCTTAGCAACCGATTTACCAAGTCTTCAAACCAAATTCGCTTAGCACACTCGGATCAAAGTATATCCCTCCAATTAAATTCTTTGACTTATACACATCCACAAGTGCCAATTGATCATGAGTTAAGCCTCGGAGGACCCTTGTTCTTCTTGCATTAGGTTCAACTTGTGGTGGTGGAGGTGGTGGTTCTACTCTTGCCATTGTTCGGCTTGTGCTTGCTTTCTCATAATTCTTTTTCAAGGATTGCTCTTTGATTCTTCTTCCCATTTACTAAAAAAACCTAAGCGTGAACTCCACGCATATCGAACCTACTGTTCTAGTGTGACACATCTCAAGCAAGAAACTCATAGGTAACCGGAGTATATGTCGATCCTCTCCATTCGAATACTTTGCTCAATTGCGGTTGTCTTAGCAACCGATTTACCAAGTCTTCAAACCCAAATTCCCTTAGCACACTCGGATCAAAGTATTTCCCACCAATTAAATTCTCTGACTTGTACACATCCACAAGCGCCAATTGTTCATTAGTTAAGCCTCGCAGGACCCTCGTTCCTCTTGCATTAGATTCAACTTCTGGTGGTAGAGGTGGTGGTTCTGCTCTTGCCATCGTTCGGCTTGTGCTTGCTTCCTCATAATTCCTTTTCAAGACATGCTCTTTGGTTCTTCCCATTTCCTAAACAAAGCGGTAAAGTGCATGAAAAATAAGGAAATGTAAATATGGACTCCACGCATAGCGATCCTATTGTTTTAGTGTGACACATCTCAAGCAAGAAACTCATAGGTAACTGGAGTATATGTCGGTCCTCTCCATTCGAATACTTTGCTCCATTGTGGTTCTCTTAGCAACCGATTTACCAAGTCTTCAAACCAAATTCCCTTAGCACACTCGGATCAAAGTATTTCCCTCCAATTAAATTCTCTGACTTATACACATCCACAAGTGCCAATTGTTCATGAGTTAAGTCACGGAGGACCCTTGTTCCTCTTGCATTAGGTTCAACTTGTGGTGGTGGAGGTGGTGGTTCTGCTCTTGCCATTGTTCGGCTTGTGCTTGCTTCTTCATAATTTCTTTTCAAGACTTGCTCTTTGGTTCTTCCCATTTCCTAAACAAAGCGGTAAAGTGCATGAAAAATAAGTAAATGTAAGTCTGGACTCCACGCATAGCGATCCTATTGTTTTAGCGTGACACATCTCAAGCAAGGAACTCATAAGTAACTGGAGTATATGTCGGTCCTCTCCATTCGAATACTTTGCTCAATTGCGGTTGTTTTAGCAACCGATTTACCAAGTCTTCAAACCAAATTCCCTTAGCACACTCGGATCAAAGTATTTCCCTCCAATTAAATTCTCTGACTTATACACATCTACAAGTGCCAATTGTTCATGAGTTAAGTCACGGAGGACCCTTGTTCCTCTTGCATTAGGTTCAACTTGTGGTGGTGGAGGTGGTGGTTCTGCTCTTGCCATTGTTCGGCTTGTGCTTGCTTCTTCATAATTCCTTTTCAAGACTTGCTCTTTGGTTCTTCCTATTTCCTAAACAAAGCGGTAAAGTGCATGAAAAATAAGGAAATGTAAGTCTGGACTCCACGCATAGCGATCCTATTGTTTTAGTGTGACACATCTCAAGCAAGAAACTCATAAGTAACCGGAGTACATATCAGTCCTCTCCATTCGAATACTGTGCTCAATTGCGGTTGTCTTAGCATCCTATTTACCAAGTCTTCAAACAAATTCCCTTAGCACACTCGGATCAAAGTATTACTCTCCAATTAAATTCTCTGACTTATACACATCCAGAAGTGCCAATTGTTCATGTGTTAAGTCTCGGAGGACCCTTATTCCTCTTGCATTAGGTTCAATTTCTGGTGGTGGAGGTGGTGGTTCTGCTCTTGCCATTGTTCGGCTTGTGCTTGCTTCCTCATAATTCCTTTTCAAGGCTGGCTCTTCGGTTCTTCTTATTTCCTAAACAAAGCGGTAAAGTGCATTAAAAATAAGGAAATGTAAGTCTGGACTCCACGCATAGCAATCTTATTGTTTTAGTGTGACAAATCTCAAGCAAGAAACTCATAGGTAACCGGAGTATATGTCGGTCCTCTCCATTCGAATACTTTGCTCAATTGCGGTTGTCTTAGCAACCGATTTACAAAGTCTTCAAACCAAATTCGCTTAGCACACTCGGATCAAAGTATATCCCTCCAATTAAATTCTCTGACTTATACACATCCACAAGCGCCAATTGATCATGAGTTAAGCCTCGGAGGAACCTTGTTCTTCTTGCATTAGGTTCAACTTGTGGTGGTGGAGGTGGTGGTTCTGCTCTAGCCATTGTTCGGCTTGTGCTTGCTTCCTCATAATTCCTTTTCAAGGCTTGCTCTTTGGTTCTTCTTATTTCCTAAACAAAGCGGTAAAGTGCATGAAAAATAAGGAAATGTAAGTCTGGACTCCACGCATAGCGATCCTATTGTTATAGTGTGACACATCTCAAGCAAGAAACTCATAGGTAACAGGAGTATATGTCGGACCTCTCCATTCGAATACTTTGCTCCATTGCGGTTGTCTTAGCAACCGATTTACCAAGTCTTCAAACCAAATTCCCTTAGCACACTCGGATCAAAGTATTTAACTCCAATTAAATTCTCTGACTTATACACATCCACAAGTGCCAATTGTTCATGAGTTAAGTCTCGGAGGACCCTTGTTCCTCTTGCATTAGGTTCAACTTGTGGTGGTGGAGGTAGTGGTTCTGCTCTTGTCATTGTACGGCTTGTGCTTGCTTCTTCATAATTCCTTTTCAAGACTTGCTCTTCGGTTCTTCCCATTTCCTAAACAAAGCGGTAAAGTGCATGAAAAATAAGGAAATGTAAGTCTGGACTCCACGCATAGCGATCCTATTGTTTTAGTGTGACACATCTCAAGCAAGATACTCATAAGTTACCGGAGTATATGTCAGTCCTCTCCATTGGAATACTTTGCTCAATTGCAGTTGTCTTAGCAACCGATTTACCAAGTCTTCAAACCAAATTCCCTTAGCACACTCGGATCAAAGTATTTCCCTCCAATTAAATTCTCTGACTTATACACATCCACAAGTGCCAATTGTTCATGTGTTAAGTCTCGGAGGACCCTTGTTCCTCCTGCATTAGGTTCAACTTCTGGTGGTAGAGGTGGTGGTTCTGCTCTTGCCATCGTTCGGCTTGTGCTTGCTTCCTCATAATTCCTTTTCAAGACTTGCTCTTTGGTTCTTCCCATTTCCTAAACAAAGCGGTAAAGTGCATGAAAAATAAGGAAATGTAAGTCTGGACTCCACGCATAGCGATCCTATTGTTTTAGTGTGACACATCTCAAGCAAGAAACTCATAAGTAACCGGAGTATATGTCGGTCCTCTCCATTCGAATACTTTGCTCAATTGCGGTTGTCTTAGCAACCGATTTACCAAGTATTCAAACCAAATTCCCTTAGCACACTCGGATCAAAGTATTTCCCTCCAATTAAATTCTCTGACTTATACACATCCACAAGTGCCAATTGTTCATGAGTTAAATCTCGGAGGACCGTTGTTCCTCTTGCATTAGGTTCAACTTGTGGTGGTGGAGGTGGTGGTTCTGCTCTTGCCATTGTTCGGCTTGTGCTTGCTTCCTCATAATTCCTTTTCAAGGCTTTCTCTTTGGTTCTTCTTATTTCCTAAACAAAGCTGTAAAGTGCATGAAAAATAAGGAAATGTAAGTCTGGACTCCACGCATAGCGATCCTATTGTTTTAGTGTGACACATCTCAAACAAGAAACTCATAGGTAACCGGAGTATATGTCGGTCCTCTCCATTCGAATACTTTGCTCCATTGCGGTTGTCTTAGCAACCTATTTACCAAATCTTCAAACCAAATTCCCTTAGCACACTCGGATCAAAGTATTTCCCTCCAATTAAATTCTCTGACTTATACACATCCACAAGTGCCAATTGTTCATGAGTTAAGTCACGGAGGACCCTTGTTCCTCTTGCATTAGGTTCAACTTGTGCTGGTGGAGGTGGTGGTTCTGCTCTTGCCATTGTTCGGCTTGTGCTTGCTTCCTCATAATTCCTTTTCAAGACTTGCTCTTTGGTTCTTCCCATTTCCTAAACAAAGCGGTAAAGTGCATGAAAAATAAGGAAATGTAAGTCTGGACTCCACGCATAGCGATCCTATTGTTTTAGTGTGACACATCTCAAGCAAGAAACTCATAGGTAACCGGAGTATATGTCGGTCCTCTCCATTCGAATACTTTGCTCAATTGCGGTTGTCTTAGCAACCGATTTACCAAGTCTTCAAACCAAATTCCCTTAGCACACTCGGATCAAAGTATTTCCCTCCAATTAAATTCTCTGACTTATACACATCCACAAGTGCCAATTGTTCATGAGTTAAGTCACGGAGGACCCTTGTTCCTCTTGCATTAGGTTCAACTTGTGGTGGTGGAGGTGGTGGTTCTGCTCTTGCCATTGTTCGGCTTGTGCTTGCTTCCTCATAATTCCTTTTCAAGACTTGCTCTTTGGTTCTTCCCATTTCCTAAACAAAGCGGTAAAGTGCATGAAAAATAAGGAAATGTAATCTGGACTCCACGCATAGCGATCCTATTGTTTTAGTGTGACACATCTCAAGCAAGAAACTCATAAGTAACCGGAGTATATGTCGGTCCTCTCCATTCGAATACTTTGCTCAATTGCGGTTGTCTTAGCAACCGATTTACCAAGTCTTCAAACCAAATTCCCTTAGCACACTCGGATCAAAGTATTTCCCTCCAATTAAATTCTCTGACTTATACACATCCACAAGGCCAATTGTTCATGAGTTAACTCGGAGGACCCTTGTTCCTCTTGCATTAGGTTCAACTTGTGGTGGTGGAGGTGGTGGTTCTGCTCTTGCCATTGTTCGGCTTGTGCTTCTGCTTCTCATAATTCCTTTTCAAGGCTTGCTCTTTGGTTCTTCATTTCCTAAACAAAGCGGTAAAGTGCATGAAAAATAAGGAAATGTAAGTCTGGACTCCACGCATAGCGATCCTATTGTTTTAGTGTGACACATCTCAAGCAAGAAACTCATAGGTAACCGGAGTATATGTCGGTCCTCTCCATTCGAATACTTTGCTCATTGCGGTTGTCTTAGCAACCGATTTACCAAGTCTTCAAACCCAAATTCCTTAGCACACTCGGATCAAAGTATTTCCCTCCAATTAAATTCTCTGACTTATACACATCCACAAGCGCCAATTGTTCATAGTTAAGCCTCGGAGGACCCTTGTTCCTCTTGCATTAGGTTCAACTTGTGGTGGTGAGGTGGTGGTTCTGCTCTTGCCATTGTTCGGCTTGTGCTTGCTTCCTCATAATTCCTTTTCAAGCTTGCTCTTTGGTTCTTCCCATTTCCTAAACAAAGCGGTAAAGTGCATGAAAAATAAGGAAATGTAAGTCTGACTCCACGCATAGCGATCCTATTGTTTTAGTGTGACACATCTCAAGCAAGAAACTCATAGGTAACCGGAGTATATGTCGGTCCTCTCCATTCGAATACTTTGCTCATTGCGGTTGTCTTAGCAACCGATTTACCAAGTCTTCAAACCAAATTCCCTTAGCACACTCGGATCAAAGTATTTCCCTCCAATTAAATTCTCTGACTTATACACATCCACAAGTGCCAATTGTTCATGAGTTAAATCCGGAGGACCCTGGTTCCTCTTGCATTAGGTTCAACTTGTGGTGGTGGAGGTGGTGGTTCTGCTCTTGCCATTGTTCGGCTTGTGCTTGCTTCCTCATAATTCCTTTTCAAGCTTGCTCTTCCTTATTTTTCATGCACTTTACCGCTTTGTTTAGGAAATGGGAAGAACCAAAGAGCAACTTGAAAAGGAATTATGAGGAAGCAAGCACAAGCCGAACAATGGCAAGAGCAGAACCACCACCTCCACCACCACAAGTTGAACCTAATGCAAGAGGAACAAGGGTCCTCCGAGGCTTAACTCATGAACAATTGGCGCTTGTGGATGTGTATAAGTCAGAGAATTTAATTGGAGGGAAATACTTTGATCCGAGTGTGCTAAGGGAATTTGGTTTGAAGACTTGGTAAATCGGTTGCTAAGACAACCGCAATGAGCAAAGTATTCGAATGGAGAGGACCGACATATACTCCGGTTACCTATGAGTTTCTTGCTTGAGATGTGTCACACTAAAACAATAGGTCGCTATGCGTGGAGTCCAGACTTACATTTCCTTATTTTTCATGCACTTTACCGCTTTGTTTAGGAAATGGGAAGAACCAAAGAGCAACCTTGAAAAGGAATTATGAGGAAGCAAGCACAAGCCGAACAATGGCAAGAGCAGAACCACCACCTCCACCACCACAAGTTGAACCTAATGCAAGAGGAACAAGGGTCCTCCGAGACTTAACTCATGAACAATTGGCTTGTGGATGTGTATAAGTCAGAGAATTTAATTGGAGGGAAATACTTTGATCCGAGTGTGCTAAGGGAATTTGGTTTGAAGACTTGGTAAATCGGTTGCTAAGACAACCGCAATTGAGCAAAGTATTCGAATGGAGAGGACCGACATATACTCCGGTTACCTATGAGTTTCTTGCTTGAGATGTGTCACACTAAAACAATAGGATCGCTATGCGTGGAGTCCAGACTTACATTTCCTTATTTTTCATGCACTTTACGCTTTGTTTAGGAAATAAGAAACCAAACGTAAGCCTGAACTCCACGCATAGCGACCTATTGTTTAGTGTGACACATCTCAAGCAAGAAACTCATAGGTAACCGGAGTATATGTCGGTCCTCTCCATTCGAATACTTTGCTCAATTGCGGTTGTCTTAGCGTAAGCCTGAACTCCACGCATAGCGAACCTATTGTTTAGTGTGACACATCTCAAGCAAGAAACTCATAGGTAACCGGAGTATATGTCGGTCCTCTCCATTCGAATACTTTGCTCAATTGCGGTTGTCTTAG
>CP025659.1:38658032-38668223 GCA_003576665.1 Ipomoea trifida
CAACCGATTTACCATGTCTTCAAACCCAAATTCCCTTAGCACACTCGGATCAAAGTATTTCCCTCCAATTAAATTCTTTGACTTATACCCATCTACAAGCGCCAATTGATAATGAGTTAAGCCTCGGAGGACCCCTGTTCCTCTTGCATTAGGTTCAACTTGTGGTGGTGGAGGTGGTGGTTCTGCTCTTGCCAGTGTTCGGCTTGTGCTTGCTTCCTCATAATTCCTTTTCAAGACTTGCTCTTTGGTTCTTCTTATTTCCTAAACAAAGCGGTAAAGTGCATGAAAAATAAGGAAATGAAAGTCTGGACTCCACGCATAGCGATCCTATTGTTTTAGTGTGACACATCTCAAGCAAGAAACTCATAAGTAACCGGAGTATATGTCGGTCCTCTCCATTCGAATACTTTGCTCAATTGCGGTTGTCTTAGCAACCGATTTACCAAGTCTTCAAACCAAATTCCCTTAGCACACTCGGATCAAAGTATTTCCCTCCAATTAAATTCTCTGACTTATACACATCCACAAGTGCCAATTGTTCATGAGTTAAATCTCGGAGGACCGTTGTTCCTCTTGCATTAGGTTCAACTTGTGGTGGTGGAGGTGGTGGTTCTGCTCTTGCCATTGTTCGGCTTGTGCTTGCTTCCTCATAATTCCTTTTCAAGACTTGCTCTTTGGTTCTTCCCATTTCCTAAACAAAGCGGTAAAGTGCATGAAAAATAAGGAAATGTAAATCTGGACTCCACGCATAGCGGTCCTATTGTTTTAGTGTGACACATCACAAGCAAGAAACTCATAGGTAACCGGAGTATATGTCGGTCCTCTCCATTCGAATACTTTGCTCAATTTTGGAAGTCTTAGCAACCGATTTACCAAGTCTTCAAACCAAATCCCCTTAGCACACTCGGATCAAAGTATTTCCCTCCAATTAAATTCTCTGACTTATACACATCCACAAGTGCCAATTGTTCATGAGTTAAATCTCGGAGGACCCTGGTTCCTCTTGCATTAGGTTCAACTTGTGGTGGTGGAGGTGGTGGTTCTGCTCTTGCCATTGTTCGGCTTGTGCTTGCTTCCTCATAACTCCTTTTCAAGGCTTGCTCTTTTGTTCTTCTTATTTCCAAACCAAGCGGTAAAGTGCATGAAAAATAAGGAAACGTAAGCCTGAACTCCACGCATAGCGAACCTATTGTTCTAGTGTGACACATCTCAAGCAAGAAACTCGTAGGTAACCAGAGTATATGTTGGTCCTCTCCATTCGAATACTTTGCTCAATTGCGGTTGTCTTAGCAACCGATTTACCAAGTCTTCAAACCAAATTCCCTTAGCACACTGGGATCAAAGTATTTCCCTCCAATTAAATTCTCTGACTTATACACATCCACAAGTGCCAATTGTTAATGAGTTAAATCTCGGAGGACCCTTGTTCCTCTTGCATTAGGTTCAACTTGTGGTGGTGGAGGTGGTTGTGACACCCCAACCTCACACAGGCTGAGATAGCTAAAACTCAACATAAAAGCTGCCAATCTCAACCAACAACCCAAACATAGCGGAAGCGAATTTAAAACCTAAGGGCGTCATGCCACATCTAGGTATAAACTCAGCCTAGATGCACAGGCTAAACATAAGGATAAACTAAGCTGTCATTCATAAAATAAGGTGAATCCTCAATCCATAAACAACACTAATCGAAACATTGGTCAAGAGTATAACAAAGTCTCAAACGGCTCACAGGCCAAAGCATAAAACTAAAACATAACCACTATCTAAGCCTCCTCGTACAGGTGTATCTCTATCGCGCTCACGCATAGACTTTAAGGCAAAACCTGGAAAACACACGAAGAACCATTAGCAAAAGACTGCTAAGTAACCACCACTCACACCCGCAAGGAAGTATAGATATATATAAGTTTGTAAATAGGTTTACACACCCATATAGAATATAAACACCAACAAACTGTTCAACAGTTCAAATCGGATACTCAACAAGGATAAACTGAATGAATCAATAACCAAGACTCAGTCAAACAAAGCCAATATCCAATAACGAGAGTACAATACGACTAATCCATAACAAAATATCAACTGAACGACAATCATAAGGAATCCAACCAATCATAACCAAGAATAACAAGGTATCAACCGAATAAACAAAGGAACTCACGAATATGCCAATCAAGAAGGAATCCCAACTCCAACCTCCGAACCCTCATACCAACCATCATACCAAGTCAAACCCATAGTCAGAAGTCAGAAGTCAGAAGTCAATAGTCACGAGTCAAACAGGGGTGATGAGCCCAATCACAGGGACCGAAGTCCAATCACAGGGGTCATGAGCCCAATCACAGGGACCGACAGTCCAATCACAGGGACCGAAGTCCAATCACAGGGGTAATCAACCCAATCACAGGGACCGAAGTCCAATGTCAGAAGTCAATAGTAGCACAGTCAATAGTAACCCAATAGTCCACAGTCAATAGTAACACAATAGTCCACCATCACAACCATACTCCAACATCAATTCAACCAACCAAGACAAAGTGTTCATCTCACATATGAACACAAACCAACTCTCAGATTATGAATCAAAGGATCAATAGATCAAGAATGCCAAGAATGGAAACCGAAGACATGAATCAATACTCCAAGCTATGGTATCAAATACCCAATAAACAATCCAACAATAATCAGAAACAAAGGATCAACAACAGACAACAACAACAACAAAGAACTGCTCACTGGAATCAAATTCCCAGGAACCATGCGGAACACACTCACGGAGCTCACCCTTCCGCCAGTCTCCTCCGCAAGAAGGAGACGGCCTCCCTCGGCGGATCAACCTCCTCCGCCTAAGCCTACCGCTGCCGCCTTGCGGATCACATTGACGGGTTACATTGTGCCGCCGCAGTTCTCCGCAAGACCAACCCACCTCCCAGATTTCAGAACCGAAAGCAGACATGAACAAATACCATTTCCAGAATACAAAATCAGACCATATACACCAACATTTCATCCAATTTAGAGTCCAAGAATAGGGAAATCCAAGCCAACGAATAAACACAATCAAGAACAGGCTAATAATCAAGGAATTGCAGGATTTCCAAATCACCAAGTAATATCATATAGAGTGAGTGTAAAAATAGGTTTTGATGGACATGGATGGTTACCTTTGAAGCGTATTTAATCCATAAGCATTCTAATCCAAAGCAACGTCAATCCTAAGCTCAAAGCTCGGTTCATAACCGTGAACCTGAAGGATTAATATAATTCTAACACTGTCACTAACTTGCTATTAATAACAAGGATGCTAATATTCCTACTCGATCCAATACTAGTCCTATAATTAACGAAGGTTAATACTCTAAGCTATGGAATACTACTCAAAACTATAAGCTCAACATTAAACCAAAGATTACCTTAAAATAGCTAATATGCTAATCCAGCGCCAGCAGGGTTTCGAACCCGCGCTCCCTGCCTCCACACCACAACACTAACCCACTGAGCCACTATGTTTCTTGTGTTGTGATCCGCAACTATTGCTCTATTACCTTGCTGGAAGCGCCGGCCACCAACGAAGAAGACGGCCGGGAGGAAAATCGTTGCCGATCCTACTGCTGCTGCAACGACGGTGCTCCGACGTTCAGATTGGAAGGTAAGCCTTCGCCGAGTTCCATCGCCACCGCAAGCCCACCATTGTTGCCATTGCTTCATCACGTCTTGCTGCCGCAACCACCGAACGGAAGAAGGTGACGGGGATGCCGATGCCGCCAAGGTGCTCCGCTACCTTCGAACAAAACAGGGGAACGTCGCCATAACTGCTACCGTCCTACGCCTCGCCGCCGACCACTAACGTCGCTGTTCTACCGTCGAGGAGTGCTCTCTGCTCGTAGCTCGCCGGGGTTGAAGATTGTCGTCGCCCGGTTCCTTCTTCGCTAACATGGCCGCCGGTGGGTAAGAAACGGGAGGGAAAAAGGTCGCCATTCCCGCAAGCTGCTACCGGCGATCTTCGTTGCTGGGAGGAGAGCCGCTGCAGGAGCTCGCCATGGTGTCGCCGGCGCCCTCCCTTCCTCATCGCCGCTGGACGGCAGTTTGTAGCCGAGAAAGGAACGTGAGTGTGACGAATAGAAAATGAGCGAAAAAGGGCGAGAGAGAAGGTAGGGAACGATGGTTTGCTGCTGATGATTTAGCTAGGTTACCAAAAATGGAAGTTTCCATTTTGGGCTAGTTGGGTTGTGGAACTTGGGTCAAATTAGAAGGTTGGGTCAAGACTTGATCATTTTTGGGCTCAAGGATAACTCATAGACACCATATTCCTATAATGAGAATTATAGTTCATGGGCTTAGTATTATAAATCATATCTATAATGGAATTATTAAAATAATTCCTTGGGTCCATAGTCCATAATAATATCATGGGTTATAAAATATATATATATATATATATAGATACAAGGGTATATAATCCAAGCCCATAGGAAATAATTATACTTATAATTATTTAAGTGCTTATTTAATAAGAAAATAACCCCTTATAATATTCAAAAGAGCAGTAGGAATTTTCGGGGTGTTACAGTGGTGGTTCTGCTCTTGCCATTGTTCGGCTTGTGCTTGCTTCCTCATAATTCCTTTTCAAGGCTTGCTCTTTGATTCTTCCCATTTCCTAAAAAAAGCGGTAAAGTGCATGAAAAATAAGGAAACGTAAGCCTGAACTCCACGCATAGCGAACCTATTGTTCTAGTGTGACACATCTCAAGCAAGAAACTCATAGGTAACCGGAGTATATGTCGGTCCTCTCCATTCGAATACTTTGCTCCATTGCGGTTGTCTTAGCAACCGATTTACCAAATCTTCAAACCAAATTCCCTTAGCACACTCGGATCAAAGTATTTCCCTCCAATTAAATTCTTTGACTTATACACATCCACAAGCGCCAATTGATCATGAGTTAAGCCTCGGAGGACCCTTGTTCCTCTTGCATTAGGTTCAACTTGTGGTGGTGGAGGTGGTGGTTCTGCTCTTGCCAGTGTTCGGCTTGTGCTTGCTTCCTCATAATTCCTTTTCAAGACTTGCTCTTTGGTTCTTCTTATTTCCTAAACAAAGCGGTAAAGTGCATAAAAAATAAGGAAATGTAAATCTCGACTCCACGCATAGCGATCCTATTGTTTTAGTGTGACACATCTCAAGCAAGAAACTCATAAGTAACCGGAGTATATGTCGATCCTCTCCATTCGAATACTTTGCTCAATTGCGGAAGTCTTAGCAACCGATTTACCAAGTCTTCAAACCAAATCAACTTAGCACACTCGGATCAAAGTATTTCCCTCCAATTAAATTCTCTGACTTATACACATCCACAAGTGCCAATTGTTCATGAGTTAAATCTCGGAGGACCCTGGTCCTCTTGCATTAGGTTCAACTTGTGGTGGTGAAGGTGGTGGTTCTGCTCTTGCCATTGTTCGGCTTGTGCTTGCTTCCTCATAACTCCTTTTCAAGACTTGCTCTTTGGTTATTCTTATTTCCAAACCAAGCGGTAAAGTGCATGAAAAATAAGGAAATGTAAGTCTGGACTCCACGCATAGCGATCCTATTGTTTTAGTGTGACACATCTCAAGCAAGAAACTCATAGGTAACCGGAGTATATGTCGGTCCTCTCCATTCGAATACTTTGCTCAATTGCGGTTGTCTTAGGAACCGATTTACCAAGTCTTCAAACCCAAATTCTCTTAGCACACTCGGATCAAAGTATTTCCCTCCAATTAAATTCTCTGACTTATACACATCCACAAGTGCCAATTGGTAATGAGTTAAATCTCGGAGGACCCTTGTTCCTCTTGCATTAGGTTCAACTTGTTGTGGTGGAGGTGGTGGTTCTGCTCTTGCCATTGTTCGGCTTGTGCTTGCTTCCTCATAATTCCTTTTCAAGGCTTGCTCTTTGGTTCTTCCCATTTCCTAAAAAAGCGGTAAAGTGCATGAAAAATAAGGAAATGTAAATCTGGACTCCACACATAGCGATCCTATTGTTTTAGTGTGACACATCTCAAGCAAGAAACTCATAAGTAACCGGAGTATATGTCGATCCTCTCCATTCGAATACTTTGCTCAATTGCGGAAGTCTTAGCAACCGATTTACCAAGTCTTCAAACCAAATCCCCTTAGCACACTCGGATCAAAGTATTTCCCTCCAATTAAATTCTCTGACTTATACACATCCACAAGTGCCAATTGTTCATGAGTTAAATCTCGGAGGACCCTGGTTCCTCTTGCATTAGGTTCAACTTGTGGTGGTGGAGGTGGTGGTTCTGCTCTTGCCATTGTTCGGCTTGTGCTTGCTTCCTCATAACTCCTTTTCAAGGCTTGCACTTTGGTTCTTCTTATTTCCATACCAAGCGGTAAAGTGCATGAAAAATAAGGAAATGTAAGTCTGGATTCCACGCATAGCGATCCTATTGTTTTAGTGTGACGCATCACAAGCAAGAAACTCATAGGTAACCGGAGTAAATGTCGGTCCTCTCCATTCGAATACTTTGCTCAATTTTGGAAGTCTTAGCAACCGATTTACCAAGTCTTCAAACCAAATTCCCATAGCACACTCGGATCAAAGTATTTCCCCCCAATTAAATTCTCTGACTTATACACATCTACAAGTGCCAATTGTTCATGAGTTAAGTCACGGAGGACCCTTGTTCCTCTTGCATTAGGTTCAACTTGTGGTGGTGGAGGTGGTGGTTCTGCTCTTGCCAGTGTTCGGCTTGTGCTTGCTTCCTCATAATTCCTTTTCAAGACTTGCTCTTTGGTTCTGTGACACCCCAACCTCACACGGGTTGAGATAGCTAAAAACTTAACATAAAAGCTGCCAATCTCAACCAACTAACAAACATAGCGGAAGCGAATTAAAACCTAAGGGCGTCATGCCACATCTAGGTATATCACAGCCTAGATGCACAGGCTAAACACAAGAATAAACTAAACTGTCATCTCATAAAACTGGAAATCATAATCCTCAAAGTATAAAAATCCAAAATCCAACAGAACCCAAGGAACTAATCAAGAGTATGTCATAAATCTCAAGGGCACACAGGCCCAAAACCAACATCTAAACAAGGTAAACTATGTCTACGCATCCTCATGAAAGAGAACTCTAGCGCGCTCACGTAGACTACTCCATACCTGGAAAACACACAAAGAACATTAGCAAAAGAATGCTAAGCAACCACCATTCACACCCGCAAGGAGTATAGATATATAGTAAGTTGTAAATAGGTTTACACACCCATATAGAATATAAACACCAACGAACTGTGGCAATAGTTCAAATCAGATACTCAACAAGGATAAACTGAACGAATCATAAACCAAAACTCATTCAAGTAAGGCCGAAATCGAAGATAGAGAATAAGACAACAACGAATCGAATCCAAGGTACTAACAAACACAAGCATAAGGAAAATCAATAGAATGAACAAGGACTCATATCTCAAGAACCGAAAGGAAACCCAACACAACCACTAAGCATCATACCGAACCCAATCCCAAACTCAAACCAAGTACACAAGGAAAACTCACTAACAGGGGTAATGAACCCAATCACAGGGAATGAACCCAATCACAGGGACCGTAGTCCAATCACAGGGACCGAAGTCCTCACAGGGGTGAATCGACCCAATCACCGAACCCAATCACAGGGTAGCGAACCCAATCACAGGGGCAATCCCAATCACAGGGACCTAAGTCCAATCACAGGGGTGAATCGACCCAATCACAGGGTAATGAACCCAATCACAGGGTAATGAACCCGAATACAATAATAATAGCACAACAAGAACCAACAAAACAACACACATACTCATACTCCAACATCATCCCAAAAACAACCAAACAAAGTGTTCATCTCATCTATGAACACAAACAAACTCCCAGGTAAAAGAATATCAAGAATCAATAGACCAAAGGTACAAAAGGGAAACTAAAGACATGAATAAATCTCCAAGATAAGGCAATAAAATCCAACAAGAGACATGGATAAATACTCCAAAAGCATGGTAAAAAACAAAACAATCCAACAATACCAGAAAAAAGGAGAAACAACAGACAACAACATCACAAGACAGTCACTGGAATCGAATTTCCAGAACCTTGCGGACACCCGGAACAGTCCACCGTTCCTCCGCACCAAGGAAACGGAACCACCTTGGCGGAACAACCTCCCGTTCAGACCCCGCTTGGCCTTGCGGATCACCTCGGCGGGTTACATTATACCGCCTTGGTCCTCCGCAAGGTCAAATACAACCCAGATTCCAGAATGCAAAGCAGACACGAGAATATCATTTCCAGAGAGTATAATCAGACCAAGACATCAACATTTCATACAATTTAGAGGCCAAAAACATGGAAATCCAAACCATCAATGATCATACAACACTAATCAAAAGATCAAGATGAAATCCAACAAGTAGAATCAACAAATAGGCTAATCACAAGGAATTTTCAGGATTTCCAATCACCAAGAACATTATATAGATTAGGAGTGAATAAAATAGTTTGATGGACATGGATGGTTACCTTGAATAGCTTTTTCCACACCAAGAAGCCCTAAGCAAGATCACAATGCCCCACCTTCACCTTGATCATCTTTTCCCAAAGAACCCCAAAAGAACTTTGTAAGAATGCTAAAAAGACTATTAAAAACACACAATGCAAGATGGATTCTATGATAGATGAACTTACCCAATCCTAAGCAACCATAAAAGAGCAATCTTTACTTGAAAGCTTGTAGGAAAATGGAGATCAATTTTGGGAGAAATGAAGAAGAAATGGCGTGTGAATGTAGGAGAAAGAGGAAGAGGAGTGAAAGCTTTTAGGTCATTTGATCATCAAAATATATACTAAGGATACATACAATATTTAGGGTGTAAGACATTAAATGGTGGGGCTTAAGTTAGGAATATTACAAGAGATATGGGAATTAAATATAATCAAGACTAGTAAGATGGGCTAATAAAATCATCCCTTATAATTAATAATGGAATTGAATAAGAAAGCCCATAGGAATATCTTAGAAATAATATACATATATGCATATAATGTAAGATCAATAAATTGGGCTTGTAGGAATATTTAATTACAATTTTGTAAGGGTCCAAATTGAATAAAATCCTTACAAGAATAATTCAATTAATTGGGCTCTTGAATAGAATAATTAAATCAAGCTCATGGGTATATATATATATATATATATAAGTATATATATATATTAAATTGAAAGGATTAGCCCAATTAGAAATTAATTAAATTGCCCAAGGAATTAATTAACGGTTCGAAAGGCTTGAACGAATTTACGGGGTGTTACACTCTACCCCCCTTAAAAGGAGCTTCGTCCCCGAAACTCGAAGCTAGCGGGAACTAGAAACAAATGGAGCAAAACAGAATGAAACGAGTTCAAAGGAACGAAGGTTTAACGAAAGGTTAAGAAAGGAATGATTGCTCAACTATTCCTAACTTCCCAAAAACATACTAACATGCAACTAAACTCCTAACTTACCAACCAAAACTAGCATGCAAAGCAGACATAACTAAACTACTCACCTAAAGCAAACAAAGCCGGGTAGCGCCGCCTCATGTCGTCCTCCATCTCCTAAGTAGCCTCCTCTACTCCATGGTTGGACCAAAGCACCTTCAAAGCTTGATCGCCTTGCGACGGGTCTCGCGTGTTTTTTGTAGTCCAAGATCTTCACGGCCTTTTCTTCATAGGACAGCGCCTCGTCCAATTCTAACATCTCCGGAGCTAACACATGCGAGGCGTCGCGCACGTACTTCTTCAACTGAGAGACATGAAACACATTGTGCCTCGATCCAACTCTGCTGGTAGGGCTAGGCGGTACGCCACCGGTCCAACTCTCTCTAATATCTCGTAAGGTCCGATGAAGCGGGGCTTAACTTCCCTTTCTTCCCAAATCTCATCACTCCTCGAGTTGGGGAAATCTTCAACCACACTTTCTCCCCGCTTGATATTCCACGAATTTCCTTCATGGCGATGAAGCGGGCTGTCTTGGTGAGGCGATCCACTATTACCCAAAATTTGTCTTCCCGGATCTGGTTAAGGTAGGCCTCCCACGAAGTCCATAGATATCGATTCCCACTTCCCTTCGGGCACTTCTAGAGGTAACAGCATTCCTTTAGCTTTGCCACTTTCAG
>CP025659.1:38715585-38739081 GCA_003576665.1 Ipomoea trifida
GGGCTAAAAAGCCCGCCAAAATACGGGCCTAAGAATGGTTGGCCCGCCCCGCCCTAAGCCCGCGGGCCTTGGCGGGGGCCCGCCAAATTTTAAAAATTAAAAATTTAAATAAAAATTAATATAAAAAAGGTAATAAGTATATACTAAAATAATTTGGATACGGTAAAGATATATTAATACATTTTTATTTTTTTAAACACAATAATAACTACGGTAATAAATAATCAAATACAGAATGTATTAATCCATAAGCCAATAAAAAAACATTTATACAATATATTATTTTTTTAAACTTAATTATATATATTGAATTTTTATTTACGGTTATCCGTAAACCAAAATTCAATTACAATTGAATGTTTGTTTACAGTTTACACATAAACTGTAAACTAAAATTCAATTGTAATTGAATTTTGGTTTACTGTTTACATAAACTGTAAACTAAAATTCAATTGTAATTGAATTTTAGTTTACTGTAAACTCAAATTTTATATATATATAAAATGTTAGTAATATAATTATTAATTAAGTTGACAAGACATATTTAATGTTGTAAATTTATTATTGTAGCATTGATTTATTTTAATAATACTTTTTATTTATTTGGCGGGCCCCCGCCGGCCCGCCAAGCCCGCCCCGCCAAGCCCGCGCGTTAGGCGGGAGCGGGCTAAAAAGCCCGCCAAAATACGGGCCCAAAATATCATAGCCCACCCCGCCCTTTCCGTGGGGCGGGACGGGCTTACCCGGCGGGCTAAACCCGTTTTGACGGCTCTATCAACATGTTAAACTTCCGTTATATTTAACGGAAAGAATTTGGTAAAATTATAAATTATTAGGATATATTAGGAATTTAATTGGAGGTTGCACAATAAGAAGAACACAAAGTACAATATGTTATAGCATACTATTACCCCAACATTTTTTTAGTTCCAGTTAGGGGTCTAACATTTTGGCTCTTATAATAATTGTAGATGTATATATATATATATATATATATATATATATATATATATATATATATATATATATATATATATATATATATATATATATATATGTTGGGAAACAATTCTCGAAATACCCAAGAAAATGGACGAAATAGAAAAATCCCCTAAAAACGAATATTACAAGAAATAATAATCCACGAAGGATTACAACAAAAGAAATACAAGGAAATTCCAGGAATTTAAACCTACAACAAAGGTTAGATAAACCTGGAATACAGGGACGGTGTATAACGGACTTTAGGGTAGTTGTAAGTACGAGTCGAGTTGCCTCTGTCCTTAAAACCTTATTTACCGCTTCCCGAGGTGCTGGAACGTTGCGGCCAAGGTTTCCCAGGATAAAACGTACTACGATCCGCCGTTTGAGCACACAAACTTGGACCCGGCGAACGAGAACGTGGGATGAACACAGGTGGCTAGAACGAAGGAGAGCAGAGTTTCGAGGTGGAAAGTATTTCGTGTATATCACGTATACTAGCTTGAGCATATTCATGTAAAAATCTGCTGCTCACCTGGAAATATATAGGAGATGAAGGATTAATGGCATTTATCATGGCATTCATTCTTGGCATTGTAACCTCCACCCACTAACCAAGTATTAACTTTGCCACTAATATGCAATTAACTCTAAAATAAATATTGGAATTAATCTGAAATTAATTCCATAACATATTGAGTTAATCACCTCAACGGTCACATTGGAAGTGAACCGTCTTGGCCAAAGTCTCTTGCGAGAGGTTACTGCAGTTACGCGCGAAAGATCGACTTCGAGAGGTGACTCAGAGCTACGATCGACTTGTGCAAGCTTCGAAAGTCTACACTTCGAGACGTCGCGCGGGCGGTCGAGACATCATTTGATGTCTCGAACTGCCGTGCTGCGAGACTATGTCTCGCGTGTTGCCGCCTTCGAGAGATGTTCTCTCGAAGGCGGATTTTTGGCCGCAGGTGCCGGCGCACACAAGTTCAAGCCTTTCGAACTCATTTTTGGGATTTGATTTACACCCTCCTGCGCACGAGAGAGAGCATCTATGCTATACAAGTTAATTAGTCATAAAATGACTCTTGTATATATAGTGGGTGAAATCTTCTTCCCAAACCAATGTGGGACAAAGCTACTTAAGCTATTCCACATTTTTTCTATCTCAATGGGTCTACTTTGAGAACCAATTTCTCATTCACCCATTATCCATTTTGAGCGTATAATATATCGATCTCTTCGTCTCACTACGAAGAATCCGAATCCACTTTGACCCGACCCAAATCGGATGTGGACCCTACATATATTTATACCACAAAATGGCCACTTAAAATGCCATTTATTGCCATTTTTTCCAACAATATATATATATATATATATATATATATATATATATATATATATCAACGTTTAATAATGAGAATGGTGTTATGGGTTTCGGAGTTCTGTTTCTTTCTTTGCTCTCTCTCTCTTTACTTTACCTATCTTTGTTTTCTTGCGATTGGAATTAGGGATGAGCAAAAAATGAAGACCGATCGAAAAATCGATCACCGATAATCGAACCGACCGAAAATTTCGGTTTTTGGTCGGTTATCGGTTATAGTGTTTAAAACTTTTCGATCATTTTGACTTTTCAGTCGGTTATCGGTTTTAAACTAAAAATAAAGAAATCGACCGAAAAAACGAAGGTAACCCAAACATTTTAATCTATATGCTTAGCCCATAATCATTCAAAAATAATATAATCCATTATTTTATTCCAATATTAAGCTAGTGCGAACATGCATGTAGCTACTCGCCTACTCATTAGTCATTACTTAGTTTTCTAATTACTTGCAATTGTTAATTGCTTACTGCTTAGTGTAGTATTCTAGAATGTGATGTGTAGTACTGTAGAGACGGATTCTTGCCGATCAGAATCGGTGGTCGTCTCCATCTTTTAGAGACGATCACGGTGATGCGTCAGCCACCAGTTTTCTCCGAAAAATAGGTGGTGCAACGGTTCTTGGCAGAACCCCATCGTGCGAGATTTACATTGTCGACAGAGGCAACCCCATATAACAAATGTATGAAAATACATCATTTACTTTTTTCCCTCGACTAGGTTTTCCCCACAGGGTTTTCCTTGCAAAATTTTTGATGAGGCTAGTAAGATAAGGGGGAGTAGTGTTGTAAATATAATTGTTTTGTGGCCATTATCTTAATTTCCGGCAATTTATATCGTGGACCAGGGTGCACAATGCATTGTGCACCCCGTAGGTCATTTTAATTAACATTTTTTTTTTGGAAAATACGTTTCCCGTTTCGGCCGTTAACTTCTAAAAAAATTGCGTTGTTCAGATTTTCGGTTTTAATTCGCATTGATGCAAATAAATGAATTCGTATGTGAAATTCGTTGATTGAATTATCTGAGACTAGTTATATGAATGTTTTTGAAACAACTAGATGATTCAAATGTTAGGCGAATGAGTTATGTGCATTTTGTGTCAATATCCTGTGTATTCTTCCACGACATTCTGTGTATTCTAGACATCGGTTCTGTGTATTCATGTTAGTAACACAGATTGTGATGTGTTTGTGGATTCGAATGTTAGGAGGATGAGTTTTGTGTATTTGTGTCAATATTCTGTGTATTCTATGAAGTCATTCTGTATATTCTAGACATGGATTATGTGTATTCATGTTAGTGGTACTTAAACACATGTTGTGATATGTTTTTATATTTAGTGTTTTCATTTTCTATGCATTATGGTTAGAATTATGTGTATTATGGTTATTGATTATTTGTGTTTAATCATTCGAGTAGTGTAAACAATAAGATCAATTATGTGTATGGTGTAACAATTATGTGTATTCTATGAAGACATTTTGTGTATTCTGGACAAAGATTATGTGTATTCATGTTAAAGTGGTACTCGAAATCAATAATGTACAGAATAACATACTAGAATACATAGAATCATTGAATAGGATACACAAAATATAAGCCTAAGTATTATCAATAGCTTAAGTATTAGCATTATTGTTGTCTCATGAGGTGTGTTACTCGAAATCAATAATGTACAGGCTAACATACTAGAATACACAGAATCATTGATAGGATACACAGAATTACGCATAATGGTGTCCGTCGCGCGTCAACTCCCCACTACTTAGTTAAACGACGTCGTTTCGAACCAGGGTCCACGATATAACAACTCTAGTTCCCCGCTTCTATGTTTTCTATAGTTTTCTCATAATGTACATGTATATATATAAACATTTAATAATGAGAATGGTGCGCCAAAGACCTTGTGGTCAAGCGGTACCCGGTGTACACTCCCATATGGAAGGGAGTGGGTTCAACGATTAGAGCTGTCAAAACAGACTAAGCCTGCCGGGTTAGTTCGTCCCGCCCCGTGAAAAGGGCAGGACGGACTTTCATATTTTGGACCCGTATTTTGGCGGGCTTTTTAACCCGCACCCGCCTAACCCGCGGGCTTAGCGGTGAGGGCCCGCCAAACCACATATATATATATATATATATATATATATATATATATATATATATATATATATATATATATATAATCAAGTAAAAAAAATTAGTATATTGTATAAATGATTTTTTTATTGACTTATGGATTATCACATTATATATTTGATTATTTATTAGTTATTATTAGGGCCGAATTTTAGGGCGTGCAAGATGTGCAACAGCACAGGGCCTCAAAATTTTGGGGGCCCCTAATCCAGCCCTGGCCCAATAGTTAGTATATGTATTTGTGATTATATTGGCTCAAAATTAGGTTTTCATGACTGATCTAAATTCTACTACGTATTATTCAAAAAAAAAATTCTACTCCGTAATACACGTGAATCACTTTTATTCAATTCGCAATTTATTTATACGTTGATAGGGTCTCACTTATTTACCAGCATAGGGCCATGCAAATCAAAAAATCGGCCCTGGTTATTATAACATACCCTTATTACTTTTATATATATATTAATTTCTAATTTAAATTTAAAATGTTTAAATTTTGACGGGCCCCTATCAAGACCCGCGGCTTAAGGCAGGGCGGGGAGGGGTGGCTTCCCTTAAGTCCGTATTTTAGGGGGCTTTTTAGCCCGCCACCGCCATGTGGCGGGCTCGCCTCGTCGGCCATTTCGACACCTCTAACAGTGATGTGATGTAGTGGTATAATGATGTATATTTATGAGGTCAAAATTATTATAAACCACAAGATTGAGCAAAATTAACAGTATAAAATGGTACATAGGTTCACATGATAGCACTACTTCTCTTATTTAATCTATTAATAATGAATACATTTTTTTTTGAATAAAGACATTGTAGACACTTAATTCTAAATTAAAGAAATGCATATGTATTATTTTTTGTTGTACCTACTAATTTATTTAATTTAATAAGAGTAATAGGGGGTGTTTAGCAAACGGCTGATAGCTTATAGCTGATAGTTGATTGGTTTAGCTAGTAGTTGATGGCTGATCGCTTTAACTGGTTTGACTAGCTGGTTGTATTAGCTGGTTATAAAAAACTGTTTGGTAAATTAGTTGTTTACTAGTACCTGATTGAATGTAAAATGACATTTAAGGGTATGAGTGTATTGTATTATTTCAACCTTTAAATATAACAAGAAGATAAACTCTTATTAATAAATAATTATAAAATTTGGGTATCATCTATACTTTTTTTAAGGACATAAGTTAATTATTTTTGTTTATTTAACTCTTATTAAATTATATTCTGGTTTTCAAAAAAAAAATTATATTCTAAAACAAATTTTATTAATTATTTTCAATTATTATTATTATTATTATTATTATTATTATTATTATTATTATTATCACACAACCCATTTAAAAGTAAATCCATTGATTTCAAAGGATAAAATAGTCAATATACCCATTGATCCTAACAAGGTAATACAAAAACCTACATTCATCAGGTTTTCAATTTTCAGTTTATTGGCCCAATAAGCCATTTACCAAACAAATCAAAATAGCTTATTGGTAGGTCAAACAGCTAAATTTGGTCAAATAAGCCAAAATTTGACTTATAAGCCAATAACCAAACACCCCCAAGAGTGGAGAACTTAGCTAGTACAGTTTTCATATATCAACAACAATGGAGTCATTGATTTTTTTAATTATTATTTTCATTCGTTGTTAAGACATGCTATATTGTTTAAGGAGTTTGTCAATGACAATTGCTATACTTGTTGTCAATAGATGATAAAGATAAAAATTTTAAAAATAAATATGGTTACAATAGATATTAGTATAATGATATAGTAAAAATTAACTTATAATTTTCTAAAAAAATCTTCATGCATTGATAAAATTCTGAAAATGATGTATAAACTTGTTCAATTGGAGCTGGTGGGTGTCATCTTTATCAATTTTGTGGACAATAGTCCTACCATTTAAAGTCCAAGTATAGTTGTATTTCTAATCAACAACTTTGCAGTTTGGTCGCATAGGTTTGGCAATAGCATTTGAAATAGTATACCAGGAGTTGGTCTGTAGAATGATACCATACATTCCAATGTCGTGATCAAACAATATTGCTTGAACTCGAGTTCCCTACATTTAAATATACCATTTATATATATGCTTTGTTACCCTAAACAATCCCCCCACCCACCCACTAACAACAATTATGCCTGATATATAAAAAAATAATAGTACAATATTTATAGAGTAATTTATAATTGTACCATTACAGAAATACATACAAAAATTATTAATACCATAATGGCCTAAATCATTCCCAATAATGTAAAAGCATAATTAAAATATTGAGTCTTGTTCTAAATAAACAAAAGAAGATTAATTAAATGAAAAAAAAAGTAAAAAAAACTTAACATAGGTTTGTTTTTAAAAAAAATGCAAGAAAATGATTTTCAAGCTTTCTTATTTGTAATCTTTGATGTTCAACTTTGAATTCTATGTAGTCTGGCTAATTAATTGACCGAAGTTTGTGTTAAACTTTATATTGGGCCTGTTTGGTAAATAATTAGCCTATCCGGCAATTTTGACTTATTTGACCACTATTAGTTGTTTGACTTGGTTAAAAAATCAATTTAAGTCTTTCGTTAATAAGCTTTTTGTAACTCCAAAATACTATTTAACACCTATTTAACAAAGAATTAATAGAAAGATTAAAATTGGAACAAAATCAATAGTTAAGGGATCAATTTTGGTCAAATTAAAAGTCGAGGACAATAATTGGCAAAAGGAGTTCTTTCCCAAAATAGTCCATCGACTATTGCTCATTCTCAAAATAGTCCATCGACTATTTATGAAATTTACGAAACTTATTGTAAAACTTCATAGGAATAGTTTGTATATTTAGAGGCGAAAAGTCTGTAAAGAAAGTTAAAAATTTTGAGGTTGGATTGCGCGATTTTAACTATTTATATTTGTAAGAAAAAAAATGTATAGAAATTTTAATTTTATAGAGTCTAAAAAATGAAAATAAACAAAAATGAAATAAATAAAATAGTTTTTCCCAAAATGGTCCCTTGACTATTCTCAAAATGGTCCCTCAACTATTTCTCAATGTTTATTAGGCTAACAATAGGTAAATGGATGAAAATACCCTTCATTTTAACACTGATTTGACGGAATATGTAACGGAGGACCAAATTAGGTGAGGTTTTGAAATTCGAGGGACCACATTAGGTGCAATTGAAAGTCGAAATGCAAAATTGAGAATGGGCAACAGTCGAGGGACCATTTTGGGAAAAAACTCTTGGCAAAAATCAATAGTCAAAGGACCATTTCTAGAATTAACTCTAAAATAAACTTCTACAATATAAATATGTCTATACATACTTTTCCAATCAATTGTCCAATGAATCAATATTGCATCCACTGAGACTTGACCTATGACGCCCCACTTGGGAAGTTACTTCATGCCACTTGACCATAGGGTCGTTGGCTCAAGCGTCATGTTATTAAAATATCTTACCAAATTAAATTTTATGCAAAACATATTGTTTAATTTTTTTTTTAAAAGTCTATCCACGGACTTTTACTTGTTCATAACCATTAATTTAAAGTAAGATATAATTGTAAGAAGGTATAAAAGTATGATTTTTTCTTTTACCAATAAGTCTTTTATTAGTATATTTGTCCATTTAAGATGTTATAATTTGACAATTATATAATAATACTAGTTTTATACGCGCATTGCGCGAATGAGTTAATGTCCAATGTTTATATTTAAATAAATATTTGAAAGTATATCAATGCAAGATTATATAGGAGAAGTTTATACATGGGTAATTGAATGTCGAATTTTTTTTATTTAAATATCTAACTCAAAGTATATGAAACCAAGATAATATAGAAAATTTATTATAATTATTACTAAAATAAATGTTTGCAACTTTGTAAAATTGATAATCTAAATATTTGGTCTAAGCCAAGGGCTTTGTGGTCCAGTGGCATCAAACCCTTCCCTGTATACGGGAGGTGGTGGGTTCGAGCCTCCACTACGGGAGGTGGTGGGTTCGAGCCTCAGTGGAGGCGTTGCTGTCTCTACTATTTTTTTTTCATGGTATTAAAGAAATACATATGTATCATTTTTTGGTGTAACTACTAATTTATTTAATTCAATAAGAGTAAAATAGAGTGATTCCGCTTCAATTTGTTGGGTTATTATTTGAGTACTCTCTTTGTCAACCACTCCCCAAGTAGTTAATATAATTAGCTTCAAATTATTTAAAAAAAAAAATTCATAGTATTAATAAAATACTTGGTAACTAAATACATAACATTATTTTGTACTATAACTTTGATATTTAATTACAAGATATTGTAAAAATAAGATAATGGACAATGTAATGAATATCAATTTATAAATTTGAATGTAAAGAATCTTTGCATGAGAGAAAATAAAGACAATATAACTAATGAAATTATTTCTCTTATTTAATTTAATTTTTTGATAATGAATCATTTTTTCAAATAAAGGTATTGTAGACACACAATTCTAAATTAATAATATTAATCTGAATTATCTTAACCATCTATTTGATTAAATAATTCATCTGAACCATCCATTTGATTAAATAATTTGACCGTCATTTTTCTACCCATTTTAGGTCTAACTCTCTTTGACTCTTATTAGTATAGTAGATATCGAGAGAATAATTAAAAGTAAGAGTAGTCGTCGTTTGGAATGGTAGCTTATGGCTTGGAATCCAACTTCAAACCAAGACAAAGAGAAGAGGGGACAGTGACACCCAAGTTCGAATATTATTCCTCAAAAGTGTGGAAAGTAATGTAGTACAACGTGATGATTAGGTTAGGTAGACTAATGTGTGGTACATATAATAATATAATTTATTTTAAAATTATTATTTTTAATATCCGAAGTCCCAACGGACTTCTTCTTCGCATTATAATAACCACTAGGGTTGTGGAAAAAATGCAGAACAGACACTTGATGAGAGACAAGCATTCAATAAAGTATAGTATTGGAGTTTTAAGAGTTAATACTCAATATAGTCTTCGATTATAGTGGTTTTACTTAATTTAGTTTTAAATGACTTTTTTATACTCAGTTTAGTCCTCGACTTTGATGACTTTACTCAACTTAGTCCTTTGTTAAAAATTCTGTTAGTGAACAGTTAGAAATAGAGTTTTAATGGTAATTTCTCATCATTCATCCCATTTGGGATGATTCCTTCTTCTTCCTCCTATTAAGATCCAAGCAGAAATGTAAATCTTCGTACCCAAATATTTATTTACTCTGTATTTATTAATTTAGCGTAGAAGTTTGATTTGGTACGAAATTTTTTATTTATGCGTGAATCTTAATAAGAGGAAGAAGAAGGAATCATCCCAAATGGGATGAAGGATGAGAAATTACCATTATGACCCTATTTCTAACCGTTCACTAACAGGATTTTTAACAAAGGACTAAATTGAGTAAAATCATCAAAGTCGATGACTAAATTGAGTACAAAAAGTCATCTAGGACTAAATTGAGTAAAACTACTATAGTCGAGACTATAATGGGTATTAACTCGGCATTTTAAGATTTTGGAAGAAGCTTGGCTTAATGAGAGACAAGCTGGCATAGTATAGGATTGGCGTTTTTAACTCTTTTTAAGTGGCAAGCACTTTGTGATCAGTTAACACATCTGTGACTCTCTTTGAAGAAAGGTCACAGGATTAAACTCCGATGGTGGAGTATTGATTCTTTGGATTATAACAGATAGAGAACGTATATTGAACATATACTACGTTGTAATAGAGTCGATAATACTCAAAAATAAAACTTTTAAGTACAGACTTGTAAGAATCCTGACATAATGAGAGACAAGTTGTAGCATGTAGTATTGGTATCTTTAAGATTAATGATATTTTTTGGTGATCGAGAAAAATTCAATCGCTATTCAATGAATAAATTTTGTTTCTGTGTAATAATTTGCAAATTACATAGGAATTTGAGCATTTATTCATTGTTGATGTTCGTGCATTATGTGGATTCACTTTAAAAAATTACCTCAGTTTTTTTTTTCTTTTTATTTTTGTCTTTTTTTTTCAAACAAAGTTAAGACATGACCAAAGTAACATTTCGTGGAGGACACACGTCATTTTTCATATCAAGCCATATAATTTTGACCATTGGAGAAAAAGAAGAAGATAAGTTGCCACTTGCCAACTTATAAAATTGACCATGTAACTAACTATGCTACCTAGTCGTCGTTATGTCAATTCCTCTGCTTCTATAATAATTCAAGGGTCACACTTGTGTGAGACTGTCTCACGGATTCTTATTCGTGAGACGGGTCAGGTCGGGTCAAAGCACCATTTAAATGTCATACTTATATGTACAAATCTCATACTTATATGCTCAAATATAACACTAATCAAAAATACAATTTTTGTTACTTATAAGAGAAAAAGTAATACATTTTTCATAATAAGTAATGTTGACAAGTGACTCTCACTTATAAGGGCAAATATAATATTTTTGAGGAAAAATGTAATACTTTTAAATCGAAATGTAAAAGTATTGCATTTTCCCTTAAAAGTATTACATTTACTCTAATAAGTAACAAAAATTTTATTCTTGATTAGTATTACATTTGAGCATATAAGTATGGCATTTGTGCATATAAATGTTACATTTGCATCTTGACGCGACTCGATTCGACCCGACCCGTCTCGTGGTGAGACGGTCCCACACAAATTTTTGTCATAATCCAAAGGCTCAAGGCAAGTTCAATCTCAAATTAATTCTTTGAAATTTGGTACTAAAAGACACAAGATTTCAAAATCAAGTACTCAAGGATAAATTGCCTAATTTGTAACAAATAATGGAGTATTTGTTTGGATTTTTCGGTTACATTATACTCCGTATTAGTTAATTTATTATATTTGGCTATTATGTTTTCATAACGGCAAATTAAAGTGATTTTATAATATCAATAATAATTTTGATTAGGGGCAACCTGGCCAAATCTGTCAAGTTTATCGGGTGAGCTCAACTAATTTTTTTTTTAAATTAGCATTTTAAAGATTTTATTTTAATAAACTAGCACATTTACGTTAATAAATATAAACTTCAACGTCATTTACTGAATTTAAATCTTCATTTCCAAAATTCAATTCAAAAAATATAATGCAAGAATGAATAATTAATTCAAGTTCCAAGCATCTAACATCCAGATCTCCATAAACTACAAACAGAAAGACACAAGTCCATAATTCACATACCACAAATCCACAATCAACACTAGAGTTTAAAACAACAAACAATCAAACGTAAAACAACGATATTTCTATATAGTTCAAAATAAAATAAGAGTATAAAAATATGTAGTTGTACAATACAATAATTAAATACCCATTTGTAGCAATTCAATGATCAAGCATAGAAATTAAGTATATAAAAACTGAATTATTAGTTTATAAAACAAATAATTCTAATTAAAATCTAATTAAGTAAAAGACTAAACATTTAAGTAATTAAATATTTAAACCTGATACAAATAAATCTACTTAAGTAATTAAACACTTAATGGATGCTTATTGTAACTAATTGTTGGAGTGCTAAATTCTTAAGTTGGAGAATGAGTGAATGAAGATTGACTATTTCAGTAGGAGTTTTTTTTTTTTTTTTTTTTGCTAATGGGGCTAACTTGACAGCCCGATTAGGCTGGCCCAATTAGTTTGCCTTCTTATCAAACTATTTTTTTTTTGGTCCTAACCGCATAATTTTTAGCAAAAATTTGTTTAAAACCGTCTTACGGATCTCAATCCGTGAGACGAGTTGAATCTATTAATCAAAGATTTAATTTATTAGTAAAAAATTAGACTCGTCTCAAGGATTGAGACCTATGAAACAATCTCAAGCAAGTGTTACTCATAATTTTTTAGTCTTAACATGTTAGCTCATCATTTTTGGGATATGATTGGCATTCTTAATCCTATGTTTAAAGTCTAAAAGCAACTAGAAGAGGTAAACCGCAAGTGCAAGCGGCAAGTTATCTCATTAGTCCTTATATTCTCACCCCTAATTGTACACTATGTGCACAAGGGGTCTCATATCTTCTCATAATCTCATCATTAATTTCCCCCAATGATAAGTAAATTTCCAATGAAATTTGAACATTTCGCTGCCATTGAGACAAGACTTTAAGACGGTCAATTAGTTAATTGAGCAGCCTACGAGCCAATCAATCATTTTAGGTCAAGGAGAGCACATGAATTCATGGAATCTCCTTTCAGAGATGGCATACTGAATCTCCTTCCAGGAACATCCCAAGAAAAATTAAAATAATCAATATATTGTATGTATCTATTCCAACTCTTGCTCCCCACTTCTTCTTGAAATTGAGCTAAAATTGACTTTTGATCCATTCTTTCGTGGTGAGGAAGAAATCAAAAAAAAAAAAATAATAAAAAAAATTATCCACCCATAAATTACAAAGAGAATCTAGCAGAGAAGCCATGGAGAAAATGGAAGAAACAGCCTGCAAATCAGAATCCCCAGAAATCTCTCTGAGGCCAATGGAGCTCTCGGACCTGGATGATTTCATGGAGTGGGCAACAGATGACAGGGTGAGCCGTTTCTGTACGTGGGACACCTACACTTCTAGAGACCAAGCAGTGGATTTTATAAAGAACATTGCAATCCCACACCCATGGCTGAGAGTAATTTGCCTTGAAAACAGGGTAATTGGGGCAATTTCTGTGACCCCAAGGTCTGGGAATGACAGTTGCAGAGGTGAGCTTGGGTATGTGTTGACTCACAAGTACTGGGGCAAAGGGATTGCAACAAGGGCAGTGAAAATGGTGGCCTCTGCAATCTTCTCAGAGTGGCCTCACATGGAGAGGCTTGAGGCTTTGGTAGATGTGGATAACAAAGGGTCCCAGAGGGTATTGGAGAAATCTGGGTTTTTGAGAGAAGGGGTTTTGAGGAAGTACCAATTCCTTAAAGGGAGATCTAGAGATTTTGTGATTTACAGCCTCATCTCCTCAGATTCCCCTTCTCTAGGCTAGTCACTTCTACCTTATCTGTTTATCTTTTTCAAACTGGTTCTTCCTACATATATGAATCATTGATTCATATATGTTATTGGGTCCAGAGAAAATCTTTTCTTGTGCACCATAGCCTGATCTACTTTATTGTTTGTGTGGGCAGTAATGGAGCCCATGGAGATTGATGGATATGGCAGGCAGAGTTGAGAAACAGGGCTTCTATGTGATAGTGTTCTTGATGAAATAAAAGTGTATATTTAGTTACCATTACTACTTTGTAAGTTGAAGAATCATTGTAAAAATTCTCTGTATATTTTCGACATATACACTGTTTGTTAATGATGATCTTTGAATATAAAAATGTCAAGAATCATTGTTTGTCAATTGTTATATCATGTACCAATGTTGATATTGCATTGTGAATCTGATACAAAAATTATGTACCTTCCGCTAACATATCTACCGTTCAATTTTTGTACATTTAAATAAATAATTTGATAATTGTTAATACATAATATAATAGTTACATGTACAGAAATTATCAACTAGATACAGGATGCAGTCGTTATACTGTGGACCATGGATCATGGTTGATACTGCATTTGTGTTTAACAGATACTGCAGTTGTGCGGAATAGAAGCCGTGTCATCCGTTTGGAACTGCAGTTGTGTTGAACGGATACTGCAGTTGTGTTGAACAGATGAACGGACTCTGTTCCGCGCAACTGCAGTTTCCTTTCAACACAACTATTATATCTTTTCAACACAACTGCACTATCTGTTCAGCACAACTGCAGTTCCAGCCATGATCATGGTCCACGATATAATTTGCGGTACAGGATGTGTCAACTACAAATACAGAATTGAATGCTTATTTTGGATCAAATCTATAACATAGATAATTTGCCATTGTTTGTTACATTCTTAAAAAGCTCACCTAAATCTTCAGAGAACCTTATCACTGGACAAGAAACTATAGATGAACATATCTCTAATCCCACCCTTCTTGAACCCATACTTTCTCAAAAAGCCTTCTTTTGCAAACCCAACTTTTTCAAGAACCCTTTGAGACCCAACATTTTCAGGCTCCACCAAAGCCTCCAGCCTAACCAGGAAGGGGAAATCTGTGAACACAACAGGAATGGCCATCTTGAGTGCCATGGTCACAATCCCTTGGCCCCAATAACAAGAGCCAATTGCATAGCCAAGATGGGCTCTGTGCCTATCATTTCCGGCTTCGGGCTTGACTGAAATGTACCCAATTGAACGGCCGTCCAGGCATATGGAGTGCCGCCATGGATGAGCCGATGAGGTATGGCCACCTCCTGGATATACTTGAGGGCTTCTTGTTTGGAGGTGATGGGGTTCCATCTCAGAAAATGGGTCACTTTGTCGTCGTTTGCCCATTTCAGGAGGTCGTCGGCATCGGAGAGTTGGAACGCCCGGAGAGAGATTCTTGATGAGTCCATTATATAATACAATATGCAAAGTGTTCTTGGGGCCTGGGGTTTGCTTTGCTGGGGAAAATTCTTGGATTCTTGTCAAGTATAGCAACAAAATTGAAAACTAGTCAACTAACAAATTATTTGTAAATTGTTGTGTGGATTAGATTCTTTTGGTGGTCTATTCTATATAGAGTTAATTCCAGAAATGATCTTTTGACTATTGATTTTTATCAATTTTTATTTTCAATTTTTAATTTTACCAAAGTTGGTCCCTTAATTATTGATTTTGTATCAATTTTAGTCATTTTGTTAAATCTATGTTAAATAGGTGTTAAAATTGAGATAAAAATGTAAAACTAAATATTTTAACCTTTCTTCTTCACTTTGTTTTCCTCCTAGTAGTGCTTTTTTGTACCATTTTTGCTAACAATTTAACATAAAATGTAAAAAATAAATATATTGACTTACTTTGTTCCCTATATAATCTTGCGATGGAGGAGGGGAAACAAAGTGAAGAAGAAATGTTAAAATAGTTGGTTTTACATTTTCGCCCTCAATTTTAACACATATTTAACATAGATTTAACATAATGACCAAAATTGGTACAAAATCAATAGTTAAGGTACCAAAAGATGACAAAAATTGGTAAAAGTCAATAGTCAAAGGACTATTTCTGGATTTAACTCATTCTAAATAGGAAGTAAGGATTTCATAAAATCATTTTCTGAGTTTTTATGCATTTGGCTATCAACAAGAAATACTCATTTTGTTTAAAGGTAAAATGATACATCTTTGAGAGAAAATATCATTCAACTTTTTTTAATTGAAAGACTTTTTTTAAATTCTTATCTCACGCTCAATTCTTTCTCTTTCTCTCATTGAGATTTCCTAATTTATCCTTAATTATATGATATCCGTTAAATTTTTCGTTAAATATTCTCTTCTTCATTAATATTCTGTTAACTTTTAACTTACCCATTAATTTCTATAAGATCTTAGGTTCAAACATCATTCCAATCAAAGTTGGCATAATTGTTGAATACTACGAATACGTTAGAGTATATTATTCAAAAATAAGCACCTAAATCTATTACTCTTATTAAATTAAATGAATTAGTGGTTACAACAAACAAAAATAATACATATGCATTTTTTAAATTTATAATTCGATGTCTACAATTCCTTAATTCAAAAAGAAATCAATATAAAAAATTTTAAAAAGAGATATAATTTTATTAGTTATACTAGTATTTACACCCGTGCGATGCACGGAATGGGTTTGTTATAATATATTAAGAATATTTGAATGGATATAAAATTATTTAAATTATAACATACATCAAATATTATATAGTGCAAGTGAAGATATGAGTTGGGTCATTTATGTTTGTTGATGTTACCATTGCTTGAATTCGAGTAAATAATTGCTCAAATTAATAGCTAATGTGTAGATGTAGGCATGCGGTGTTGTAACTTTAGAGTTTATATATCATTGTTAGGAATTTTTAGAAATTGGCCCAATGTGCTCGTTCTCTGGCAACTTAGTTATAGTAATGAATTGCTATCCTAATTCATTTGTATAGATGATATATTTTTTGTCTAGATATATAGCAACTTTATCATTTTGAAAAAAAAAAAACATAATATCATCGATTATATTTACACATTATTGAAAACCTCTTTGTAGACGACATTGGAAGTCGCAACACAATCTTGTCCATCCCCGTCTACCGCTAACACCTTTAGGCCATTAGGATGACTGACTCGGGAGAAAGCCACATACAATTGACCGTGACTAAAGACCGGTTTTTTTTAGCAATAACCCAACGTGAGTTAGTGTTTGGCATTGGCTTTTGTTTATAGTCATGGCATATGCAAGCATCAACGAGAATTGTTTACGCTGGAACTTGAAGGACAATCTCGTATCAGAAGAACTAAGAGACATTCGGGGGATAAGAACTTTGGTCCCTTCATGTGTCCCATTAACTATTCTTGCTTCGACAATGTGATCTGCCAATCTTGTGATAATGAGCAGCGTTCCGTTACAAAGACCAAGAGCAATATGTTCCGCAATAACATAACAGGTGCACCGACCTTTAATGTCAATGAATGATTAGGAAGACCCGACAATCTCAAACTATTTAAGAATTCAGGAGTGTGCACTTCTGATAGATTTTCACCGCCTGATTCTGCCTTACACAAAGAGTCACAACTTAAATATGTTCGCGTTCTTCTGCAGTATTCATGTCGCAAATGTACTGATTAATTTGATCACCGACATCTAAAGTCGGCGAGAGGATCGCTCGGCCTTCTAGCTGCGACTCATCAAGCATGTCATATCTCGAGTTTGGGAATGTGCTTTCAACTATAGTTGCTATGGAATCGTGTCCACACTTCAACAAAAACCTTGCCGGAATATTGATATCAGATTAACCATTGTTTACAACCCCTGCAATCCCATCTCCGATGTCTGCAATCCATTTTGAAAACCAATCAACTGTATGTCTATCTTCCTCTGAAGCTAAGGTCTGTAGTCTCAAGTTCTTGGTCAGCCTTAATACCTTGCAATTTGTCAACAGGTATGAAGAATTAATAGTTGCTCCGACAACTTCTGGTCTTGTTGCTTTCGGAATAACAGGTAGGATCTGTCTAAAATCGCCGCTCAAAACTACTGTCTTTCCACCAAAAGTCTTTTCAGCACTACCCGGTATGGCGAACCTCAATATGTCCCTCATGGTTTTGTCCAAAGCCTCAAAACAGTATTTGTGCGGCATCGGTGCTTCATCCAATATTATCAATTTGCTCCTTATTATAAGCTCAGCATGTGGAATCTTCGTTCAAAGAAAGTGGTATGGCAAATCTGGAATGCGCCGTTCTGCCTCCCGGCAACAATAAAGATGTTATTCCATTGGAAGCAACATTTAGAACAATATCACCGCGGCTCCTTATCTTTGATGATAACGTTCTCCACACGAACGTCTTGCCTGTTCCTCCGTAACCATACATAAAGAATAATCCACCTCCATTTGAATCAATATCATTCATCACAGAGTCGTAAACATTCTTTTGTTTATCGGTCAATTGTGTTACCAATGTCCCATGCTCTGTCTTCAAAGATTCCTTGTCATACGGCAACTCTTCGGCTATCAACATGTTTTCACTCAAACCCATGCTACTTTCGTCTGGAATTGGCATTTTCGGAAAGTCTTTCATTCTTTTTCCCCACGAAGATAGCAAATTCTCCAACTACATCAGAGCAAACTGTTTTTTATCTGAATTCAATAACATCAGCTCTTAAAAGGCAAAAAAAAAATAAAAGAAACAAAAACAAATAACAAATTAGTTTATTTATAAATAATGAAAAGCAAATAACAAAGTCGAATAAATAGATTGGAGCTCGATATACTTGGATTTTGCAAGACACGTTGACGTTGAACCTGTGCATCCTTGGCAAGAAAGTCCCAAACGGCATTCCAAACTACTTCTGGCTTACTAAGTGAACTTGAAGTGAGAAGCGTAACAAATAACTTTCGCAAAGCATACGCGGATGCCCAGTAACTCGAATCAATAATGCCATCAATGTACTCCTTGTCATCATCTAATAATCCATATTCATAACACGCATCCCTAAACAAATTATGAATGACTCCTGCAACAGTGCGAATATCTTCATGGCTAAAAGGTCCGCGTACCAAATTTAAAAGACATCTAAAATAGTATAACTCTCCACACCCTGGCGGAACATAGAACAATCGTCGTATGGAGGATCTTAAACCGACTTCATGATAGAAATGAGACATTGTACTACCGAGTAAGTTTGGTTACATATGGTGGTTGTAAATAGTAAGCAGTTATCAAATTAATGTCACCTTACAATTGCTTCATTTTCTTCTTTTTTAGGATTTCTTGTTTTAATATTATTGCACTTTTAATATTATTTTATTATTTTAATTGTTTTAATGTACAATATTTTGGGCGGGAAATATGATTTCGTTTTAGATGATTTTATATATATATATATATATATATATATATATATATATATATATATATATATATATATATATATATATATATATATATATATATATATATATATATATATATATGTCAATATTTTCTACCATGCAAAGATTTTTTACCTTCAAATTTATTAATTAATTATATTAATACATTATTTATTGTTTTCTTTTTACACTATCTTGTAAGTAAATATCAAAGTTATATTACAAAATAATGTTATATATTTATTTACCAAGTATTATATTAATAACATGAGAAAAAAAAAATTTAAAAAAATAGTTTGAACTATTAACTACTTATGGAGGATTTGTTGACAAATAAGACATTCAAATAACCCAATAAATTGATTTAAGACTCATCATTATTAAAAATATCAATATAGAACAATAGAACTGTAACACACTTGATGCATTGAAAACATTCTGAGACTACAACATTAATGGAATCAATCTTTCACAATTCAGAAAATGAAGAAATTTAAAAAATAGTTATCGTTGCAACATTCATTAATCTTGTATGTAAAAATTACTTAGTGTGTATTCTTTAAATATATTAGAACTAATATAAATTTACAATTCATTTCATTTTCATTTTATACTTTTAGTCTTTTACACGAAAGAATTATCAAAATTAGTATTGTTTACTAAAGAAGAATCGCTCGATTCAAGCTCAATCAACTTCGAGCTCAAGCCAAACTCAAGTGGGCTCATTTCATAATCGAGCCGAGTTCGCTTGAGCTTAAATGTTTTAGGTTCGTGGCTCATCGAACCGCTCACAACACACACATATATAGGAAACTAACGAAATAAAAGAGAATATAATGAGAATATATGTACTCCTTCTGTCTCATTTTACCTGTCATATTTACTATTCATTGGTCAAACCAACTCTTCCTTCTTTGCTTATTTTCTTTAGTAATTTTTTATTATTTTTAAATTTAATTTTTTGTGTTTAATAGTACTTTTCATGTAGTTTCTAAATATATAAATTTTATATATTAATGCTAAACTTAATAATATGAAAAATTGGTTTAAAAATTACTTCAGTCAAGCCTCGTTAAACGAACCAGACATCCATTTTGGGACGGAGGTAGTATTTTGTATTGATGAATATTACTTGTGAATAGTAAAAATTGCATCCCCGACGTCCTAATGTCATATGTTATTGCCAATAATCAATAGTATATGTATATATCTAACCAACATGGTTGGCATGGTGGTTCAACACCTGGGTTCGATCCCCAAATTCCCCACCCAGGTGAATGGAGCAAACCATTTGGCCAGTCCCCTACCACTTAGTGTCCTTCGACTATTGACTTTTACCAATTTTTGTCATCGACTTTTAATTTTATCAAAGTTTTGGTCCCTTAACTATTGATTTTTTTTTTTACCAATTTTGGTCATTATGTTAAATCTATGTTAAATATATGTTAAAATTGAGGGCAAAAATGTAAAACAAACTATTTTAACATTTCTTCTTCACTTTATTTCCCCTCCTCCATCGTAAGATTATATAGGGAACAATGTACAAACAATTTACCTAGAAAATCTCAAATCAAAGAAAAATCATGGTACCACCACCACCAACAAAGTTTCCACTATAACAAATCTCAAGTACAAAGTTTCAGAAAAAAAAATTACAAATAATGTGAAAAATATCAAAAAGATGTCTGAAACAAATCAAGCTGACCCCCAAAATATTAGACGAAGATAACACCAAGAAATTGACAAAACTGTACCAAAATGAAGAAACAAGCTGGATGATTTTCTCCTTCCATGCACTACCGCCTACGTACTGCCATAAAAGATGAAGAATGAAGCAAAATTGGTTTTCTTGGCCTTGCTGTCAAACCAAAATGCCTCACCTCTCCGTTTCTCCTTTCCCTGGAGAGGGACACACTTGTGTGTGACCATCTCACGGATCTCTATTGTATGTATAATGTCATACTATACTAATCAGGTATATAATTTTTATTACTTATAAGAGAAAAAATAATACATTTTTCATAAATACTTGAAGTGTTTTGAGCCGCAAACCATCCTGCCTCAAAGGAACAAGCCCATTTGATAGAATCCTCAGCATTAGCAGGTGGATAATGCTTGGCATATTGTCTCTTTGCCAAACTGTAAATGGCAGGAATCATCAAGTCATGACAGTCATAAGTCACCTAAAAAGTCTGATTTGTAATTAATAATGGCATGCCCAACAAACAGTTTGCTGCTCAACATTTTCAAACTGTTCCGGTGCCCAATGCTTTGGAATTGAACAAAATTTACTCCTACTAATCAGATATTATAACTCAATAGCAAAAAATCTAAGGGTGTGTTTGGTTCGGAATCGGAATGGGTATCAAATAATTGGTAATGGTAATGGGTTTTGGTGAAAGTATTTAGCATGTTTGGTAATTGGGTGGAATGTGAATGATTATTAATAGTTGAGGAAAAAATGAGAAAGGGAGATGAAACCCTTATATAATAAGGGTATGGGTTTTCTCATTAATGGGGTATTCCAAACCCATAGTAGCATTCACAAAACCTATCAACCAAACACAAGCAATCACTTTCATACCCATTCCTTATGCCTAAACCCACCAACCAAACACACCCTAAATTGTAGGGATAAGATTCAAATAGGCTTTGCAATTATAGAACTAAATGCAGTTAAACCTTAAAATTATAATTAAAAAAAACTCTTCATTTTTATACAACTACTTTTGAGTCATCGGGTAAAAAATATTTTTTTATTTTTGGCAAAGAAACACACTATTGGCAAAATCCTTTTGGATGTATAACTATGAAACTATCAAATCTAAGCATCATGGCATTAAAATGAACTTATCTGTGCAAGTGGCAGAGAAGACTGAAATAGAAAGTCCTTTTGATCCACAAATTTGGGATGTTAAACCAGCCATTAAAGTAGTAGCTTCATTCCCCCAATTCTTTGTTAGGTGAATAGATCAGAATGCCATGTAAAAAACAAGATTGCTGCGTATTAATTTTCCCAAGATTATCAGATCAGTAGAAAGGAATCTTGCAGCTTTCTTTCATCATGTTTGCAAAAATAATCCAAAAACAGATCAAAATACAAATGCTGCATTTGACAAGATGATTCAAAATGGACAAAAAAGATCAGATCAGAGGTCATCTTGGATTATTAGTGCCAGAGCTAGCGAACTCAATTAACAGGAAGGATCTTCTTCACATCCACCATGAAAGAGTAAGAAGTTGGGAGACGAATGAAGCGAAAGCTGCAGACATCTCTCACCTTAAGATGATAGTGCATGGCAAATTCTCTCCATCCATCTAAAATGCATGCATAGGCTTTAGATTTCACCTTCCCACCACGTGATTTAAGTTTGGCTGGCCAGGTTTTACCACACGGTCCCCTAAGAGTGATGTTTGTGCTCTTCAACAGATTGTTTGATAAACTAAACTTCTTGGGAATGTACTGCAAATTGAAGTTCACACCTAATATCATCATATAAACGTTTTTGGATAAAACATTAATGCTCAGCTCAAATAATGAGTAACAGCTTGATCACCATGAAAGGACCACCTCTGCGTACATTGTAGGCTTTGATTGTGGTTGTAAAGCAGCTAGAATTTTCTTGCCCGGTACACAAATTCTTTTCTCCTACAACAAACAGTTAGCGGTGATTATTAATTAGGCCCTGTTTGGTAAATGGTTGTTGGCTGTTTGGGTTAGATGTTAGTTGATTTGTTGATAATATTAGCTGATTGTAGAAAGTTGTTTGATAAATTAGCTGTTAGCTGATAGCTGTTTGGTATAATTTCTTTTTCTCAAAAATTAATTGAAAAAACTACTTTGAGTAGCCTTTTGAATTTTAGCATTTTGAAATTACAAAAAGCTTATTAACCAAACAACTAATAGTGGTCAAATAAGCCAAAATTGACTGATAGGCTGATAATTTAACAAACCGGACCTTAGTCATTTCCTATCAAAATGTTCATTAGAGATATGCAGAGAAATTAAAGGTAACTAACCCTCTTGGCAGGTTTCTGGGTTGGGATGGAGATCTTTCTGGCAACAAGTTTGATCAAACAGAACGACACTGAAATGAAAACTGCCCATGTGTTCAAACACGGCAAAATCTTTAAAAGCTATGCCATTTTGTCCCACAAAATCATCCCACCCCTTTGTGAAACAGAGCCTTTGATCTTTGCATTCTTCGATTTTAACTTTGAAGCTGCCATTTTGGCCTATTAACACCACTTCTTCTTGCTTCTTTTCGTTAAGCTTCTTGCACATAATTGGTGGCAGATCCTATGAAGCAATTAAGTAAAGAAATTATTTATAAAAACAAAAAACAAAAAACAAAGCATCGCATAAGATCAACTGATGACAAAGAGCCTAGGAAAAATAATGAAATTGGACAGAGAACAACATACCAGACTCGTATGGAACCCCCACCCCATAATCTTGAAGAAGCGCCAACCAATTGGAAGATTGTGTTCCATTCCAAAAGAGAGAAACTTGGTTTTTATGGATTATATTGCAAAGGAGATAAGCTCAAGAAA
>CP025659.1:38749415-38783854 GCA_003576665.1 Ipomoea trifida
AATTGAAATCACATAACATAATTAAAATGACGAATGCTTACAATTCATTATTCAATAATTTATTATTTTAAAAGTGAAAGAAAAAAGTGATTATAAGCCAAGTGAAAAGGGAAAACCAGTGGATCCCAACCAATTGGAACCAGAAATGAACCGTTCAGCAGTATAACTCTGAGCCTCAGTAGCACTACTAATCACCTTGAACCCTTTCCATTTCACCCTCTGCGATGTCGCCGCGCGGCGCCGGTGTTGGAATGCTCTCCGTAGAACAAAGTGTTCACCGCAAAGCTGCCACTCCACTCGTGCCACCCGGCGAGATGAACCACGTCGCTGATCGACGACTGCATCACCACGGTCCTCGAGTACTCCTTCCACGGCCGCCCAAGATACGTCGGGAAGCTCTTCTGGACGCCCTTCAGGTCAGAGGATGCGGCGATGCGGCACTTTTGGATCACTATGATTTATAATGTTTGGATTAAGGTGCACTAATACAAGATGTACCATGATCCATGGTATAACAATTGAAGAAATTAACACTTTCTGAGTAGCAGACTTCAGTTGCTATACAGTCAACCATGGTTGTTAAATGAAACTGTAGTAGAAAATGAAACAAAAAAAAAAAAACATTCAGTAATGTATATTGTCAAATGAAACTATAGTATAATTAATTAGGTTTTAGTGTTATCATTATGAAATTAGTGTGTGGGGAAACTGAAACTAAAATTCAGCGCTCATACAATAGCAAATATTGTCAAATGGACTTGAAGTGTAATTAAAATAATACTTCAAACATTACTATAATTAAACTAGTGTTTATAAAATGAAATCTCATACAATAATGTATATTGTCTATTGAAACTGTGGTATAATTAAAATGATATTTTGGCATGAGTATTAAAAAAAAAAAGAAGAATAAGATATTTTGACATTGCTATAATTAGTGTGTGAAAAATTAAATTAGAAAACAGAGCAATATTGTCAAATTAAACTGAAATATAATTAGAACAATTGTTATACCATAGACCATTATTCATATTGTATTGTGAACCCTAATACAAAAATTATGTACCTTCAGTTAACCCATTTTGTACCTACAGTTAACAGTTTCTGTACATATAAACAAATAACTTGACAGTTACTGACACATAATATGATAGCTACACGTACAGAAACTGTCAAGTACAAATACATAACGTATCAACTATAGATACAAAATCTAAAAATTATTTGTTCGGATGAATTATGGTCCATGTATAATTTGCCATAATTAGAATAATACTTATTTATAATCTACATTGTTACATAGATCATTGTCCACTATAAATTTTGTCCATAGACGTGAACAACAACCTGGGCCTTTCATTTGCTTTTATTAGACTGAGAATTTAATGGCGTGGACTTGAACTCTAGAAGCAAGGTTGGAGTTTTTGAATTGGTATTTATTTTGATTGGGCTGCTTCCTATAGAAAATTTTAAACTATGTAATTTATTTTATTTCGCCAGTTGGACTCCTTCTGGCCCGGCAAACTTATTTGTATTTCTTTTTTCGTGTTATAATACTCCGTATAATCCGTACTAGTATTTTCACCCGTGCGTTGCACGGAATGAATTTGTTATAATATTTTAATAAATATTTGAATCGATATACAATTATATAAATTATAACATCGAATATGAGTATGAATAAGTGTATAAATGCAATTATAGTATGAGTCTTCCTTGCATGCAACAAATATCACAAAAATTCAGTGTTCTAAAATAAGTGTATAAATGCAATAGGTAGATAATTTACATTATTGCATCATATTCATTAATTTAATTACTTGTCGGTTAGTTATTGCAAGATCTTGAGGTACACTTATATTTTGATATTCAGTAAGTATAACTATATCAAAGAAAAAATTTACATGGGAGTAATGGGATAATCAGTTGAGTAATTGTTGGTTGACCGTAGAGCGTTGTGTTGGAGAAAGAAGATGATATATAGTGAAGATATATCATCTTCTTCCTTCAACATGTTGATATTCTCTAGACAAATAACTGTTGAAAAAAAATTAGCATAAAATGGCATTTTACTGGCAATATTGTGGTACAAATATATGTGGGTCCACTTTCGATTTCGGTCGGGTCAAAGTGGATTCGTGTTCTTCATAGTTAGACGAAAAGATTGATATATTGTACGCTCAAAACTGATAATGGGTGAATGAGAAATTGGTTCTCAAAGTTGACCCATTTGAGTTAGAAAAATATAGAGAAAAACCTTTCAAGTAACTTTGTCCCACATTGGTTTGAGAAGTGGTTTGCACCACTACTTATACAAGAGTTTTTCTAAGGCTTATTAAATTGTATAGCATAGAGGCTCTCTCTCGCGCGCAGGGGGGTGCAAATGAAATCCCAAATGAACTTAAAAAGGCTTGACTCGTGCGCCGGCACCTGCATGCACGAATGTCGTTCAGAAATTTGGTTGGGCCTTGCGGGTTGAATTATGCCGTCATATTTTTACAATATTATACCATAAGGATATTGTTTTTATTAATAGTATAGATTGCATTGTAGAGAAATATATATATATACTGAATTATTACCATTAGTAATTCTAGTCTAGAATTGTATTACGAATAGGAACGTAGAAAAAATATTTTATTAGGAATTTTATTTCAATTTACAATTGTATTAGGGATAGGAATTGTATTACCATATTTTACAATATTACGCAGACCAAAAATATTATAGTCTGTTTTGGCGGGAAGTTAAAACTGAGGATATTGTTTTTATTAATAGTATAGATAGATTGCATTGCAGAGAAAATATATATATATATGAATTATTACCATTAGTAATTCTAGTGTATTACGAATAGGAACGTAGGAAAGAATATATTTATTCGAATTCTATTTTGAATTTACAATTGTATTAGGGATAGGAATTGTATTACCATATTTTACAATATTACGCAGACCAAAATATTATAGGTCTGTTTTGGGCGGGAAGTTAAAACTGAGGATATTGTTTTTATTAATAGTATAGATAATCTAAAGTTAATTCAATTTTTATTTTTATTTTTTATTTTTTTTTTTTTGGTCATAAGAGCATCCATATTTATAATTTACCTTTTACCAAAATGAAAAAAATCTTTACTGCTTTACACCAGGGGACGAGATAAATAAGATCTTTAACCCCACTATTGAGTATTGAGCTCCATAGCCCAGAGATGGAGAAAGAAGCGAGGCGACAGATTAGGGATTTTTCTTGAAAAGGTGGTTTCCCCTCCCTGTTGTGCCCATGATTTTTCCACTTTCAATCCTGAATTGGAACAAGAAAACAGCCTTTTCACAGACCAAAGAAACCTGTACAGTACTTCGTTGTGTTTTCCTTGGATCTCTTTCTGGTCTGCAGTTTCTACGTACGTTTATATGCAGAGCTATCAGCTATGGTTTATGGTTTAGGGTTTATGGTTTAATTAATTTGCGTATTTCTTGAGGCTGTGATGATGTCTTCACTCTTCACCTTCTGGGCTTTCGGGCATTGAGAAGACCCGGCCGTATCTTGGCGGGGCGACCCGGAAACTCCGGTTCTTTGCAGCCATGGCGGCTCTGGCTTCTCTCTTGCCCCAATAATAATACATTATACATACAGATCTGAGCCTCAAAGACGCCCTGAGGGCTTCGAACCGGCGACCTTTATATGAATCTGGCGTTTCTGGTGTTATTGGGATTGTATTCAATCAAGACTTTTAGAGAGAGAGAGAGATTTGATTTTCTTGAAGGGTTTATTGTCCCACTCTGTTTACTCCATTAACAGCCCTTTCATTTCGTTTCCGGGATCTTGAAATGGAACTATGGAAGTATATTTTTAAAGAGGCTATGATGATATCTTCCTTAAAAATCGGGCATTGAGACGACCGGCCTGTATCTTGGCATGGCAATACTCCATTCTTTGCAGCCATGGCGGTCTGGGCTTCTCTTTTGCCCATTCTCCTCTTAAAACTAGATCTGAGCCTCAGAGTTGCGAAGCTGTCAAACCCTTTAACTTTTTTTGTGAAGAGATGTAAATTTTTTATCAGATCCTTTCTGGGTTTGTTTAAATTTTAGCTACATTACAGGCTTTTATGACAAAATTAAGAGTTTCCTAAGGTGTTGCCTTTTCTTTTATCCAAATCTTGCAAAATATGGTATCAAAAAATGTATTCTTGCATTCAATCAACAAGTGATCATTACAGAAGTAGAAAACCCTCCTCAATGAGGTAATAAGCTTTTTGAATCAACCTCTATGAGGTAACGCAATGCTATCGATGCCAAACATAATCAGGTCCTAGTTTTGTATTTTGTATAATGTATGCCACTTTGTAATTTGATATTTTATCACTGTATATCCTGAAAGAAGTGTTCTAAATGGCGTAGAATGCAATGAATTTAAATGTGTGACATGTTTAAGATCCAAACATTTAACTTTAAAAACTTAAATTATGCAGACATTGTTAAGAGTCAGCCAATTAATGTGGGTTTTTCAAAACCGAATGGCTAGCTTTTACATACATGTAATCTTGTCAATTATGGCATTGGCTGTGCTTAAGAGCTCCTTGACTGTCAAGGATCCATCTCCACCACGGGACATGGTTATATTCTTAGCCCTATCATATGTGGTCATTTTAATCCCTGTCAATCTGTCATTTGGGTTGGTATAGCTATTTGTTATATTGATGATATTTATTTTTCAACTTCAACATGTAGTAGGCTGTATATGTTGGTTCGTATTCAATCGTTATAATCATCCTATTGAAGCCAAAAAATATATATATACATGTAATGATACCTTCTGTGCTTGACAAGTATATTTATGAATGATCTTGAATGCTTCTATATGATTTAAACTTGTGATTTGCTTTGCATATTTCAAGAGGCAACCTGGAAGGGGTGGTGACACCGTGACACAGAAAGGACTTGGTTCTTTGCAGCTATGGTGGTGTTGACTGCTCTCTCTTGCCCCTCAGGCACAGATCTGAGTGTCAAAGATGCTTAGGGGATTTGGACTGGTGACTTTTTTTTCTCGAAAATCACCTTTATGATTTTCTTTAAATCTCAGCTCTAAGATTGCAAGATGAGGCTACCCACACTCGGTTTAGCTAAGGTTTTCTAGTTTCATTCAATCAACATCCCATAGCCCTTTGTTAATCTTAGTTCATGGATCCTCATTTTGTATGTAACTGTAATAAAACAATTAATTGTTGCATTTGCTTTTTTCCAGTGTGCATCAGGAATTTGATTTAGAAGTCTCAAATTTATTGTTTCTAATTGGTTTTTTTTTTTGCATCTGTATGTTGAAATAGTTTGGACACAGTACGTGGACACACAGTCCTCAAATAATTCTTTCAAAGCAGTCATAACCTTTTAAAAATAGGATTTACCAGCCAAGTATCTTCTGGTACGATGACATCACTGTTACCATTTCAAGTCTCATCCCAATCAAGGATTGTTGGCATTATCATGCATCCAACCCAACCATTTATGGGATTAATTTTTTAAGACACACCTAACTCACCACCCAGTACAAGTCTATCACCCCAAAAACACCCAATAGCAAGCAATGGTAAAGGTACTAGTAATGGCCAGAAATTGCGGTTTCTCCCATGTCATTGCCGAATCAGATTCTGGCCATGGTAAAGGTACTAGTGAAGGAGGTTGACTGCGACGACTTTGAATCCATGCTAGTAGCGGACTGCAAATCTCTTCTGCGGCAATTCCAGGTGTTCCGCGTTACACACGTGCTCCGAGAAGGAAATAAATGTGCTAACTTTCTAGCTAATATCGGACAACACTCGGCGTGGGGAACATCTCTGCTAGACCACCCCCCAGACGGCTTGAATGATCTTCTGGCTGGTGATGCTCGGGGCGTTGCGACAAGTAGAAGGCGTTAATTGTTTCGGGTCCCTTCCACTAAAATTTTGTATGTAGGAGTATTCAAGGGAAATATTTGTTTTTTTTTTCTTTTTAAAATTTTTTATATTGTGCTCTAGTAAATACGGACTAAACGGGGGCCCAATAAGCTCAACAGAAATGGTCTGTACTTCGTATCCCAAAATTATAGTAACATTCAAATAGAAACCCGGCCCATAAGTAAAACTAGGGCACCATCTATAAGACACTACAGCAAGAGAAGAAAACTTTCAAGAATCTCTCATTAGTTTAAGTCTGAGGCTGGATACACGCGGAGAGGTAGAGGGATTTCCATGGGTGGTTGCCTCCTCTATGCCGTGTTTCTTAGCCAATGATCATTCAAAGCTTCCACTATCAAACAACCCATCATTTTCGTTAATTACACACTAAACCTCAATGTTTCCCAGTTCTTTTGGCTATGAAGATTAAAAATTTCAAGATTTTGATGTGAACCGATGATCTGGCAAGGCATCTCAGTGATTCTGCGGGAATGTTTCTTCTTGAAATCCCATTTTAAGGATACTGATTTTAGCAGCCATCAACGAATTCACATCTTAGTCTTTGAATGGATGGAAGCTCTGAGCCTATAAATTTTTGGTTTGAAAGATTTCGTGCTGGGGTTTCTTTTGTAATGCAGGCAGTATAGCGCAGACTTTGTAGCTTCAGTTCTTGCCTGTTATGCCTAATTTCAAGAATAATGCCTTTTGCCAAAAGGTTGGACGGTGTAGAATATCTCGGTTGAACTCGCCTTACAGCCTTACAGGTCTTTCTAATGAAGGTTAGCTATCTTATTTTGTTTACTTATTCAGGTTTACTCAGTTTAAACCCTTGTTAGTTTTCTCCAGTCACTAAAAAGAAGAATTTTTTTTTTAGTACTATTGACTCTGTTACAATGCTACCATGTATGTCTGTTCATAACTACTTTTTCAACTCAATGAAACATAAAGAGTCTGCTCGAACCCACCCCTTCCCTGGGAGTGCAACAGGGTGACTTGAACCCACCCCCTTCCATGGGAGTGCAACTGGTGGCACTAGAACACAAGGTCTTTCCAAAGAAGAAATAGCTGTCTTGGTCTCTTGTACTACTCTTGAGGCTGTGATGATTCTTTTCATTGTTAATTGAAATTCAGAGTTTTGAGCCTACACCGTATTTTGGCATGGCAGCTGTTTTTCTTGCAGCCATAGCGGTCTTGGTCTCTTGTACTGATTGATAAAAGGCGAATCTGAGCCTATTTTTCCATCAGTTAATCACCGTGCCCCTACAATTCACTCCCTCTGTCCCATTTTATTACGATCCTTCAATGGTTCTTTTCATTAATAATTGAAACTCAGTTTTGAAACTACTCCGTATCTTGGCGTGGCAGCTGTTTTTCTTGCAGCCATGGCGGTCTTGGTCTCTTGTACTGATTGATAAAAGGCGAATCTGAGCCTCATTTATTTGGTTAGGTTTAATTTTCAGGTTCACATATCTTGCTTTAGAGACATTGGGGTTTTGAGCCTACCTGTATCATGGCATGGTAGCTGTTTTTGTTGCAGCCATGGCCCATGGCAGGCTTGGCATCTAATTCTCCTGATAGATAAAAGGTGAACCTGAGCCTCATTTAAGGAACCTTATTCTGGCTGGTATTTGTTGGGCGTAAGCTGGTAAAGGCCAAATCCATCAATTGGTGGCTAGGGGCTAAGTCCAGCACCCTCCTCTTGAAAATGTGATGGTGGTCTATAAGGAAATAAAGTTGTGTCTTTGCTACTAGCTAATAGCTTTTGGTGTAGTGGTAAGCGCTTGATTCTAACAGTATGTCAGTATCACTCCAATGTCACCTTTCTCCCGAATGGAGCCTTATTATGGTTGGCTCCAATGTCACCTTTCTCCCGAATGGAGCCTTATTATGGTTGGTATGAGAGATTTATGTGAAGCCCTTAAACAAGGCTTGACACATTGTTATACTGATCGAGAACAAGTAAATATGAGCCTCATTTTTAATTGACACAATGCAAATCAAAACCTTTAAATTTTGGTTGTGAAAATGACACTTTGGCCTCCTCTCTCCATTGCCTATTTTACAATGTACTGTTACTACAATTCAGTGGTTTCACTTGCTCTGTCTCACTTTATTTATGATTGCATTTATTTCTTGCACTACTCTTGAGGCTGTGATGATTCTTTTCATTATTAATTGAAATTCAGAGTTTTGAGACTACACCGTATCTTGGCGTGGCAGCTGTTTTTCTTGCAGCCATGGCGGTCTTGGTCTCTTGTACCGATTGATAAAAGCTGAATCTGAGCCTCATTTATTTGGTTAGGCTTAATTTTCAGGTGCACATATCTTGCTTCAGAGACATTGGGGGTTTAAGGGTGGTTGTCCCCTCTTTGCTACCCATGTTCTGGGAAAAAAAGGAAAGTAAAACAGCCCTTCTTATATAATGTCAATTGGTATACTATGTACTTGGGCTTTTATTATGTTTGGTAATGATTATTAATTAGAGTATTTGGACCAATATATTTTAACTTGTTCATGATCACATGCTTTGCTAAATGGACCATATGCATACATGTAATGTTGTTCTTCTAGTTGTTTGGATAATGGAATTGGGGTTTATCATGCAATTGCCCGCGACTTGTTTGATAAGGATATTGCACATGGAAGATCATAATAATGATTCAAGGGGAATATTGGTATGTATATTTGTTCCATTTTCCCATTTTCTTCTTCTTCAAGCAGCCATTGAAGTTAAAATTTACTTCGATCTCCGTTCTTTTTCATTAGAGTGTGAAGCTTTGTCTTTCCTCTTACGAATTCAGGACTTTGCATGATGGCTTGTGCAAATGGGTCTTTCTAAAATTCTCCCATCTTCACAAGGCAACAGGCCAACAGCTAGCTGCTTGTCTATGGAGGTGGAAGGGTGCAAATTTGAGCCTATAAATTAGATTAGGTTGCAAAGTGGGAGGTTTCCATGTACATGTATATATATATGTATGTGTATATATATATATATATATATATATATATATATATATATATATTTTGATAACTTAGGTTTTCCGGTTTCACTGGACTATATCTTGAATCCTCTTACATGCTCATGAAAAGGTAAATTAAGTCAATCTAGTTTCATGACTTAATACTAAATTGTATACTTATGAGCATTCTCACTTGAGGATGAGGTTTGTTGCAACACCAAAAAAAGAAGATTTTAAATTTATTGGAAGGAAAAGAAAAGATGTATACAAAAGATGAAATTGCCACCAAAGACAAGGGACTTTCGTAGGAATTAACTCTTCTTTTAATTGATCTATTTTTACTATGTAAATATTGATTTGACTTGAATTTTGGCATGGCAAGCTTTGATATTTCTTGTGACAAATAGGGATGGCAATTCTATCCGCACCTAGGGTTCCTCACATCCCTGCCCCTATGGGTTTTAAAATACCCGCTCAATTTGGATAATGGGTGCAGGGATAGGGGGAATTTTGTATACCCGCACGGGTATGGGGGTGGGTGCGGGGAAGGTATCCCCGCCCGCACCCGCATTTGCACTTGCACTTTTGTATATATATATACACACACACACACACACACGTGTTATTAGTATTCATTTATTATATAAGTTTATGTATCTTTTATAATTAAAAATGCATAATGAATTAAACTTCTTTATTAACTAGTGCCTTAGGCATTCAATTGAATTATCATTTCATTGTCTTAGTTTTTTATTTATAAAAATTGAAAAGGAACAACACAAATAACAGAATGAGCAAACACTTAATACAATTTATACATACTACCAACACAATTTTAGTTCCAATTAAGAGCATCATGTGATAATTAGAATTGTAGTATAAATTTTTTATTAGATTTAAGTATAATATTAATAATTAGAGTTGCGAGTTGGGTATTACCCGCAAAATTCCCGTGGGAGCAGGGATGGGGTAAGTGGGTTGGGAATGCAGGTTTGCTATTCTTAGTCTCAAAAGGGGGGAGCGGAGTTGAGTGATGAGCAGGCAAGTAGAAGAATGCAATAGAATACAAAAGTGAATTGAGGAGTAATGAGCTCTTTGGCTATGATTTCCATTAAACTTTCATAAATGAGAGTGTGTGGTTTACACTTGACAGTGTGAGCAATTAAGTTGAAGGATACAAGAAGAAGCATTTAATTACTTATTCTAGTAAGAAAGAATAACTTGGAAGGATTCCTGCTGCCAAGGCCACAAGGAAGAGAAGAGGTGCAAGTCTTGTAGTTGTGCTTGAAGAGTGTTTAGGTGGAGAACCGGCAGGTGTGTTGTCAGTGGGTGTATCCGGGGAGGGCGGGTTGGAGGCGCCTGGGGCCGCCACAGGCGGTATAGCTTCAGTGTTGATGGATTTAGCAGACAGGTTAGGATAGACGATTTTGTTTAAGGTCTTTGGATCAGGATTTTCCATTATTGATAATATTGAAGCGTTGAACAGTTGTCCAGGTATAACTGCAGTGAAGCCAAGGGGATGTTTTGCTTTTGAATTACATGGTGATCCTACAACAGTAGTAAAATGTAAGGATCGATGATAGTTGGATGTTTAATCTGCATATATGAAAGAAACAACTAGTAGATAGTTGGATTACGCATGCATTTATGTTATATGTTCAACAACTAGTAGAAATAGAAATACTTACTCATGAATGAAACTGCAGTGCCTGGGAAATCAGTTATGAATCCATCGACGCCATGAATAACAAGGGTAGCAATCTCTAGGTAAGGATCACTGTTGAAATCGAAAAGGAAGGTCTGGAACTCGTTCTTGAAATTTGAAGAGTAGACAGTGATATTAGCTTTATGCATTGCCTCAACAGCGTTTGAAAAGCCACTGCTCATGAAAAATGGGTCACCATATTCCTCCACCAGCGAATTTCTGCGTATGGCTACTGAATCAGCGTACTTGCTGATTTCTGCTGCCACTGCATCGGGCACATTGCCAATGTCCTTTCTGAAGTCTAATACTGTTTCGTAATGGGAGTCGTTCTTGAACTTTTTCAGCACCGCGCTTTCGTATGCCTTGATCATCACCTTATATTTGGTTTGATTATTGAATGAAGCATTGGTTAATCCAGAGTTGACAGTGCCAATAATGTCATATCCCTTTGTTGCAAGGTAAACAGCATTCTAGCAAAATAATGGTGTATTAATTCTCTCATATATGGAAACTGCAGCAGTGCTGTATATATTAGCCTGCCATCAAACTTACTTCTATTCCAATCATAATTCCAGTTACTGCTTTTGCCTTGGCAAATTCCAAGAATTCTGGCAGAGTCACAAACTTTCCGGCAAACAGGTAAGCATGATTCCTGTCCAATGGCGCATCATATGGAGAGTTGATTTTAGCTGCATGCAATGCAATGCAATGCAACAAACAAGAAGAAGAAGAAGAAGTTGAGCAAACTGGGGATATAATAATAATTCCTATTCATTCAGGAAAGCATATAATGCAGCAGAAGATTCAGATTCAGCTTACGCTTTAGGGACTTGATTTCCTCCCAGGTAAGATCAAAGGAGAAAATGCCCGGTTGCCCCATATTAACCTCGGGAATCTGGTTCACTTTATCCATTAATTCCGATCCTGCTGTGGTTGTGAACTTAAGGTCAGGTGAATCTAGACAGAATGCAACTCCATCTTTTGAGAACTGGACATTACAATCAATTATGTCAGCACCATCATCTACAGCTTTCTGATAAGCAAGATCCGAGCATCCAGCATAGTCACCACTAGCTCCATTATGAGAAATCACCAAGCCTGCATGCAATAATCATATTTATACAAACCTCGAATCAAATCATATACAACAACTTCTTCCCCACAAACTCATTAAAATCAAATCTGATTCCATCTTTCTTACTTACGTTTCAATGCTCTTGGAGCATTCTTGTTATTAGACAAGCATCCTGCAACCAAACCGAAGGAGGGAGTAATTAATTTTCATAAGCTCCACATTACTACTACTAGTAGTAAGTAGTACTGGAATTGAATTTGAAGAATCATCATCCCTCACCTATGGTATTTGATGCGGTTGAGCAAAAATCTGTGATCACTCCATCAACAGAGAAGTGAGAATTGTCAACAAACTGCAGGTACTCCTTTGTTGGATCAAGGCTATAGTTGTAAGGAAGATAGAAATCGTTTGCAAAGCCATAAGCAAACACTTCAAGACCTAATTTGTGGGCATCGGTGACAAGAGTGGTAGCAGGCTTTAGATACCGTTTTTCATTGACTGGCCATATATATTCTTTTGGGACAAGGATTCCTGCTGCAAAGGTCTTGATCATGTTCAGCTTCTTCAACACTGATCCATACTTCTCTTTTGTTGAGGGCTCAACAACATTTATATCTGATGGAAACTTTAATAAAAGCTTTGTTCCTTTTGCACGAAATTTTGGTCCAATACTCTTCAAGAAACCGATTTCTGGGGATGAAAGGTAAGGAACTTCTATTTTTACCCCAGGCAGATTTTTAACAAGATATGATTCTACACTCAGTTTGTGTTGTTTATAGAACATGTCATACTGCAACACAAATTCAAACAGTGCATATATGAAAACAAAGATTTTCTGATCTAAAGCCTGTAAGCAAATTAAAGTTACGTCACGGATGGAGATTAAATCATTCATACCTCCACATTTATCCATACTTTGGTCCTTTCATTTTCTGCCGCCAGATGCTCCAGCGTCTCCGGTTGAGTTAATGCAAAGTAGCTATCGTAACTTGAAGGTCGAGTGTAAAGGCTTTGCATCACTACAGGCAGGCAGGAGAAGACAAAAAAAGGAGTGAGTTTTTGAATGAAAGAATTAAAAAAAAAAAAAAAATTACATGTTACATTTTCAAATAGCGCTTCAGCATCAAAATCATGGCCAAACCATCCTGTAAGCCTTTTGCCATTGACATCATAGGTTTTTCGTGCATTAGGGAAGATATCAGCAATGTTTGTTGTGTTCTGAAGCATCATTCTGGTGAGACAATAAGCAAAATTATCCTTGGTAAGCTTCAGATCACACAGGACTGGAGAGCCCCGTATAGTCTGTTGCACGCCATAAGTATATGCCAACCAACTGCTCTCAGGAAAAACACCAGACATCCCTCCATTTGCAACTATCACAGGCTCACCACCTGTAAGTACTCAATTCCATTCCATTCCATTCAATTAAATTAAATTACCAACCCTAGCCTAACCTAAAAACCTATAAGCAAATTAGGAAAACAATTCAATTCAATATTCAATATATATATATATATACCATGTAGTGTCAGCCATTTCCTCTTTAAACGAGGAGGAGAAGCTCCCAGTTTTTCTGCTCCATGAGTCACATGGATCAGCAAGCAAAAGAGCAGCAGATGCTTGATCATTATTTTCTTCCAATCCTGCAATCACAAATCAACTCATTAATTAATTTCCAACTAACAAAAATTCATTTTCAATTCTTAAAAAAAAAACAAAAAACAAAAAAAAAAAAAACAATTAACTTGAAAATGAAGAGCTCGCGCCTCAGGAGGAAGAGAAAAACATTCCCTCAAGAAATTCACACGAGAAAATAGATTGATATGATGTAGAGGTGGAAAGTCTCAAGGGAATGGAGATCGAGGAAGGACAAATGGGGAGAATAAACAAAGAAATATTGAGAGAGAGGATCGGAGGAGGAAATTCTTCACCCAAATTTAATGTCTCCCACACATCCATCGGATAAATAGATGGTCTCTATTGCTTTTTCTCTCTCTTCTGCTGTGTCTCCCTTTGGGAAGAGAGAGAGAGAATCCATGCGTTTCTACACATCTGGCGGGAGGGAAGGAGGGAGATCATCATTCATCATTCTTCATTCTTCCTCCTTGCCCCAACTTCACACATATAACTGTCTTCTCGTCTCTACTTTTCAATTTTAATTTTCCTCCCCCGCCCCCTCTTTAAATCATACCTTTTTTTTTTTTTTTTTTAATGAATCAAACATCCACACCCAGCCAAACTATTATAATTATAATTAGACTTAGGGTGTGTTTGGAAGCCCGGAAAATGATTCTTCGGGTGTTTGGCAAGTATTGGAAAACCCAGTCAACGGAAAATATTTGACTGGGAAAAATAGGCATATTTGGGCGGAAAATGACTTCTGCCAAATTTGGACGGAAGTCATTTTTCGCCCAGGAGAAACAACTATTTTTTGAGGGAAGGACGACTCAGTCGTCCCTCTCTCAGTCCGCCGGTTCTGGTTTCCGGCAGCGTCGGCCAGAAACCAGAGCAGATCTGCTCTGGTTTCCGGCTAAAACCTCTGCTCTGGTTTTCAGGGAGCAAAACCTTGCTCTGGTTTCCGGCGAAACCAGAGCAGCAACGATGCTGTTCTTTTTTTTTATTATTATTATTTAATTTATAATAAATATTATTAATTTATATATAATAAATATTACTCCCTCTGTCCCATTTTACCTGTCTTACTTTCCTTTTTAGTTTGTCCCTAAATGTTGTCCTCTTTCCAAAATTGAACATCACCATCATTCTACTTTTCTCAATTTACCCTTGTGACTTTTGCATTCTTTATTGCTTTAATTTCCAAAAGTTAAAAAGTAGGGGCATTATTGGAAAACACATTACATTTACTTTAATTTCTTAAAAAGTGTGTAAAAAGCAAATGAGACAACCATTTAAGGACGGAGGGAGTATTAGTTTATAATAAAAATATATAAATATACATTTCTACTTATTTTCCAGAAAATGAACCAAACACACAAAGACAGTTTTCCAGAATGCAACCAAACACTGAAAATCAAACTATTTTCCTGAAAATGACTCATTTTCCAGAAAACATTTTCCAGAAATCATTTTCCTACTTTCCAAACACATCCTTAATTCTATTTTTAGTCATAGCAGATTTATATATGACAATTCACTTTTAGCCTTTTTGTTTTGTTTTTTTTTTTTCTTTTCAAAACATCTCATTCGGTCATAGTATTACTGTAGTCGACTGGTCGCAGAACCATTTTTGGTCATCCATCAACAAAATCATTTAAATTTCATAAAATAAAAGGGTATTTAGGTCTTCAATTATATATACATATATATATATATATATATATATATATATATATATATATATATAGAGAGAGAGAGAGAGAGAGAGAAAAATGTATTCAGGTAGTTTTGAATTTGGTTACTCGTTTTGACAAAAATAAAAATAGTTTTGAATTTGTATTTAATTTTACTAAGATTAAATTGGTTACGTATGTTTTTAGAAATGAATTAGTTTTAACTTTAATTAGTTTATCAAAATCAAAATAATTAAATTGGCTACGTATGTTTTTAGAAATGAATTAGTTGTAATTTGGATTAGTTTTTTAGAATTGTCAATTTTAATTCTACTTGAAAGGGAAATTCTTTTCGGTGAAAAATTGATAGAAAATATGCCTCTTTTTTTTTCCGGCGAAAAAGTGCCGAAAAATTCGCCGAATTTTTTTTCCGCGACTAGTTGACTGAAAAAGACCATTTTTGCATCAAAAATAATAATTGTGGACCAAAATTATAAAATTTAAAAATTATGAATCAATTCTGCAAGTGATACCATAGTCGTGGGACTAAAAGTGCAAAAAATGGTTTCTGAATGTCTTCGTTCAACAGCAAACACAGAACGTTTGTCATTTGAATCCAAATATAGACTCTGAGGGTCGGATCCAAAAGATTTTTTCATCCTAAGCAATGGGCCCTTCCTTTTCCATTTTCCACCTTTCCCTTTCCTCTTTTCCTTCCCCCCTTTTTTCTTTTCTTTTTCCCCTTTTTCTTCCCTTCCCCATTCCTTTCTTTCTTTCACCATTATCAATTAAGCACTATTGCAAAAATTCCCGCCTAAGTCGCCTAAGCGCTCCTAGGCCGAGGCGAATTGTTCCCTAGGGGTCCGCCTAGATGACCGGTCGCCTAGGAGGCCGCCTAGCGCCGAATTTGACCGAGTTAACTCGCCCAACTCGACAGAGTTAACCGAGTTAACTCAAGCGAGTCTGTCTTGTTAATTTTATTATTATATCTATATATATTTAAATTTATTTCTTTATATAAGTAAGATATATATATATATATATATATATATATATGACATACATCTACACACATGAATTAATTTTGTTTTTATAGGTTACCGCCTAGAATCGCCTAAGTATTGTCTAGGCGCCGCCTGTACCGTTTCGGCGCTAGTCTACTGCCCGACTAGCGCCTACTACAACCATAATATAAATACTATATAATGAACATGAATTATGTGTATTATATAACTGAGGACACCTAAACACTTAACATAATATACAGAATTCATGTTCTTAATACACAGAATTTATGTTAATTATATCGTGTTTATGCGTATGTATATTATGAACATAAATTTTGTGTATTGGACCAGAGTCCACAATGCATAATGCACTATAAACCCTAGTCCACGATATAATTTGCCCCACCAACACACTCCACCACACACCACATGCAATACTAGAATGGGCACATTAAAGCACATGCTAGATGAAGCTACCCACAACGCAGCCCATACCCCCCCCCCTCCCCCAACCCCTCCACAGCCCATATCAAATACAATTCAAAACACAGCCGTAAATAATCTGGCCAAATTATAGACAAATGCCCAATCGGCCAACTATTTTCCAAGCCCCATTCATTCCTGCAAAAACAAAGCCACCATATATAATAGGGTCTTGTGTGAGACCGTCTCACAGATCCTTATTCGTGAGAAGGGTCGGGTCGGATCAAATTACGAATATATTATGAGAATAATAAAAAAAGATAGAATAAAAAAAAAAAGCTAGTATAGTAAACAGTAAAAACGATTCATTTTGCGCAATAGATGTCTTTCACATCCAGTTTTAACCTAAAATTAAGTAATTTCTTCATTTTTAAATGGCAGTTCCAAAAAAACGTATTTCGAAATCAAAAAAGCGTATTCGTAAAAATACTTGGAAAAGAAAGAGCTTTTGGACAGCATTAAAAGCTTTTTCGTTAGGAAAATCCCTTTCGACCGGGAATTCGTTGCTGATAAGTTAGCTCTCCCGAAGGGGCGGTCCATTAACTCTACGACGAAAGGACGTGCAGTTAAGATTCTAAAATCTTCCTAAAATCTTCTAACAATCCAGTAAAGAAGCCATGAAAGAAAGCAAGGGCCTTAAACAAAAAGCCCTTAAAGAAAAAAGGCTTAAAACCGACGGGAAGCTGCCTGTTAAGGTTAACACCTTTAAGCCGACATTAAAGCTTATATTATAATTAAGTAGTTTTCTCCTTTTCCTCTCAAGCGCCGAGGGCTTTGCTATTCTATTTCTTGTTCTATTTTTTCCATTTCTTGTTCTATTTCTTCGTCTATTTTGTCATTTTCCTCTTCTTCATCTGTACCTTTCAAGATCAACGCGCGCTTTTTTATTTGTGAAAGGCTGCTCATTTTAGGAAGAAGAATGGGTGAGGGTATTCTGCCAAAAGAGTGGAGACTCATCATAAAAAAGAGAATCACAGAGAAAACGAAAGCCAAAGACGCCCCAAGACAAGGTACAACTGTTGGGAAGGGGACATGATCAATAGAACCTGGCTGGATCCGGGCTGGGATAGTTGCGCCCATTCTTAACCAGTTCCGAAAGGGTTCGCTCATGCTGGAGGGAGCATCCCCACTTAGTGATCGGTCCGCTAGTTCACGCAAATCCAAAGAAGTTATCACGGACGAGCCACATGCAGGGAAACTTGCACGTGTGGTTCTGGCCGGGCTTCCTGAGGTATCTAATAACCTTGCTTCTGCTCGCCGCTGGCGCACCTCTCCTAACTATTGCCCATTTATTCTGGAATAATCTTTTTAGGAGGGACAATTTTACATATTTATGCCAAATCCTTCTGCAAGTGTCATACTTATATGCTTAAATATAACACTAATTAAGAATACAATTTTTGTTACTTATAAGAGAAAAATAATACATTTTTCATAATAAGTAATGTTGACAAGCGCCCCTTACTTATAAGGGCAAATATAATAATTTTGACGAAAAAAGTAATACTTTTAAATCGAAATGTAAAAGTATTGTATTTTCCTTTAAAAGTATTACATTTACCCTAATAAGTAACAAAAATTTTATTCCTTATTAGTATTACATTTGAGCATATAAGTATGACATTCCCTTCCAAATTCATCCAAATAATATTTCTTAAATATAAATCATGTTGGTGTAAAAATTAAGTCCATCATATTAGTGGTGGTGTAGGTCTAAATTTTATAGATAATTCATGTTTTTAATATTATATAGTATTAATGTATAATTTTTAGGATATTAAACATTATAAGGTGTACATTATTATAATGTCTACCAATATGTGGACCATTGTAATCACTGATATTTACAATGTTTAATATCTAATGTTCACATTATAATGCTTATTTCATACTCACAATGTTTAATTATAATTACTATATTAATAAACAATATTAATAATGATACTTGTAATATTGTATGTGTTATTTGGAATTGACATTATATAATTATCCCATAATTATTATCATATTATAATTTCACCTATAATGGTAAGTTTACAAATATTGCATATATGATTATGCACACATTAGATAATTACTAACAATTATATACCTATTGGCGGTATAGCCACAAACTTTGTAGCTTCAGTTCTTGTCTGTTATGCCTAATTTCAAGAATAATGCCTTTTGCCAAAAGGTTGGACGGTGTAGAATATCTCGGTTGAACTCGCCTTACAGCTCTTTCTAATGAAGGTTAGCTATCTTATTTGGTTTACTTATTCAGGTTTACTCGCCTTAAAGAAGAACTTTATTTGGTGAACTCGCCTTAAAAGAAGAACTTTTTTTAGTACTATTGACTCTATTACAATGCATGTCTGTTCATAATAACTACTTTTTCAACTCACTGAAACACAAAGAATCTGCTCGAACCCACCCCTTCCATGAGGAATAATTATATTTCCTCATATAATTATAAATAGTGCAGATGTTATATTTACAATATTATTTAAGGTAATAATTAATATCTTAATTTGAGCATGAATAAAGAGATTTAAGCCCTAAGATCGATCACAATTCATAATTATCCTCCTCAAATTAAGCTAAAATGAGGATGAAAACTGTGAATTTTGATCGATTTTAGGACTTAAATCCATTTATTCATACTCAAATTAAGATATTAAGTTCTTGGGAAATATAACTAAGCTATGAACCTCCACCTCCACCTATGGGATTATCATCATAATAAAACTATGAACAAAATTACAATCATTCATTTAGGTAGCACATTTGGTGATAATAATAATAATAACATCACTGCTAGTCCACAATACCATAATAAGTTTCATATAATGGTTTATAGTGACTATCGACATATGATTACAAAATTTACTTAATCAATGTTAGAACAACAAGTTATTGTTATATATAATTTATGTTATATAGCAATGATAACAAATAAATAATTAGTGATATTAATAATTGATAATTATAATGGTATCTTGTACTACATTATTTTGAATAGATATGTATGGGCAACAAGTTATTGTCTAGTAAATTGCATATGATTTATAATAACCAAAATATAAAGAAATTTTTTTGGAAAAGTTTCTTGAATGTAAGGGAATCATAATTAAATACATTCATTTTGCATTATGACTTATTAGTATCACTTAATCATATCTTTTATATATTACAAAACTAATATATTTAAATATATATAACCATAATTACACTTATTATAAACATATTGCCATATTAAATAATATAGTATTAATGATAAAACTATATTTTGATTAAGTTATAGTTATCATATATCAGTAATATGTTTGTGATAACCTATTAATAATTATCGCACATAGTTATAATATTCTAATATAGTTTATAAAGCAAATTTAACATATTTATAAATTACTGCAAATATTATATTATAACATAGTTAATGAGATCGAAGCTTACAATATCATGATATTATATTATACATAACTATGTAATATATCGAAATAATTTATATCAATGTTGATTATATGTTAATACAATATTACCTTAAAATTTAGGTATGGTTCAACATATTATAAAATTTATACTATAATTGTTATACAAGTCTGAAAGGTAATTGTATATAATGAGACATATCCTAAATTTTGTTATACATAATTATAGTTAGATCCATGGAAGGTATTGTTTTCACATTAGTAATAATGTCACATGTAAAATACTATTACTGTAATAAACATATGCTCAAACAATATGTATATTTACTTACTACATTATATGATTATCAGGGTAAATAACTGATTTAGGTAATAATGTAAATATAACATCTGCACTATTTATAATTACCTGGATACATATATTACATGTCCTATCAAATAATATTGTATATTATGATAATAAAATATAATTATTTACATACATATTAGAGTAATAGCTAGATGTTAAATTATGTATTAATATCATAATTGGATCTACTAATTAAATTTATTCAACAATGTTCTAATAAATCAATGTGTAACCACTTCTTTGTGTTACAAAGTGGGAAGTGTGAGAATGGAAAAAGTAGTATGAAACAGAGGACAGGTCAGTTATCTATAAGAGGTAATTTTTTTTTAAAATAAAGAATTTTATTGCAAATACATTGAAATAAGAAAGTCAAAGGCAAGGCATAGATTCGATCCTTTAAGAAATGAGGACAAAACCATTTATTATAAATTTTACCAAAAACAATATTGTTTATATAAATCGTTATGCTAACTGGGTTGCAAGTAATCATGTGGATTTGCTTCTTAATTTGTGTTTAATTTGCTTTCGACACCTCCATATGGTTTGAAATCCCTTATTTTTGCCAATCTTGCAGGCCGGGATGATAGGATTGTAAGATAGAGACACCCAAATAAAAACTCTAACTCTATCATGGCTCTGTTTGGCAGAGCTTATTTAGAAGCTTATAGCTTATTTTAAGCTACTAATAAGCTATAAGCTCTGTTTGGTAATGTTCTCAAAATAAGCTAGTAGCTTAAAATAAGAGCTTATTTTGAAACGCTACTTGGGGTAGCTTTTCAAAATAAGCTAGTAGCTTTTTAACTTTTTTCCATCTTTATCCTTATTATTTTAAATAAATGACATCCTTTACCCCTCTCAATTAAAACCTTTTGACATTTTATTTTCATTATGTTTGGTTGTAATTTCAGTTTGATATTTATGTTTGAACATTAATTTTTGTATGAACTAATCTTATGAATTATAAATATTTTTTTTACTTTATATATTTTCAAATATATGTTCTTACTTTATATTTTATTTAAATATATTAATTTCATTATTTTATATTAATATATAAACAAACCTATTTAAATTTAAAATCATTTAAATTGTATGAATATGTCCTTTTTAGTCTTTTTACATTTATCAATTTATCAAAAAACTAATTTTACCAAACACTTTTAAGCATAACAGCTCTTCAGATTTCAGCTTCGAGCTTATAGCTTTTCAGTTTTCAGCTTTCAGCTACCTTTTCAGCTAGGTTTGCCAAACATAGCCCATAAAAACCTGCTTAAAAGTGCAAGTTTGGTCCCAATTAAATATCACTACACAAATATATATATATATATATATATATATATATATATATATATATATATATATATATATATATATATATATAAAGTTATATTTTTAATAATCTATGAATCAAAACTGGTTGTTTTCAACTCAGATGACCAAAAGTGAAAAAATATATTAGTCAACAGACCAAATATGTAATTAAATTTTTGAAAATATAGTATTTATAGTTTAATATATGGTATACCTATGAGTATGTACTTTTGGTCGTGTATAATTAGTACATTATGTGAATCAGTATTTTTGGAATATGAGGAAATCGAATCTATTAGGGAATGTACTTATAATTAGGTTACTATTCTTTATTCGATAATGATATGCAACTATATAATAAAATACTAGAATGTCCTTATTTGTGAACTAATTATTATGCAAGAATACCATTATATATGATGACTAAATAACCCATAATAAGTATACATAAGTAATGTACATATAGGGAAATCGCCTAAGTATAGTTTAATTGATTTGATATTTAAAATGATTAGTACACTTGAAAAACCACTAATAATTTAGGTTAATATACATTACTTATAGGTTAATGCACATATATGTATACATTAATGTAATATATGTAAACATAACACAAATATCTAAGTTGAAATGTCACAAATAATATTATGATATATGTAATAGTTTAATCAAGATAATTACACCTATGATACATCAATAACCATATTAATATCACTTATACAATGTCCTAATAACTATTGTAAGCATTATTAAATATGTTTACATATTATTCAAACCTTGCATTTTCATATCCTAAAAAGAAGGAAACGAAAACGAAAACATAAGCAGAAAGAAGGTTCTTAGGAAATGTGCATGGACTGCCATGCCTGATGCAGAATTAGCCTATGCATACATAGCATTATTGTTTTCAGCAGTATTGCTCTTGTTAGTGACTTCTCTCAACTGCCCAACCTGCAGTTACAAAATGATGCATAAGTGAATTCTTACACATTTTGCATATCTGAATAATCAAGCATATATCTATGGAAAGTGAAAACCAGCAGTAATTTCATATCATAGCTCAATTTTCAGGAAATGGAAAAAGTATAGGGAATAATTACATTATCGATAATTACTAATATCAAAAAACGTTTATTCCAATAACAATTATGTCCAATATCGTATTAATTGTTATATGATAGGACTGAGCAAATTAGAATAATATTAATATCATGAAAATATAATTAGTATGACATTAATTATTATCAATTATATGAAAATTTCATCTTAAACAATATTATAACCAAATAACGCAATAAGTATAAATAGTTACCTTTTATAATATTATGGGAACAACACAGCTTATTGTCTAATTTATAATATTAATGAATAAATTAAATAACACTAATGATTAGTCAATTAATGCCAATAAACTTACATGAGAATATTATTCAAATATATGTTCATAAGTTAATGTAACTATGTATTGTACAAACTATTGGACTTCGGTCATTATTGGAATAGTATGTCCAATTATATTATAATTTAACACTAATTATAATTTAAACATATTAAATATGTTTACCAAATTTGATAACTATTTATATCTGGTCATAATATTAAACACATATTATTTAGGTATGGAGTAATTCGATCATATCACAAACATAAATATTACACAATATGTTTTATCATTAATAATACCTAATTACTGAGTATATTGACATGTTATAATTATATGTCTATTATGTGTACTATGTAACATCAACCATTATCGTCAATAAAATATGGTTTGGCCTTACTATTGCAGCCTATATTTACTTCCCAGTGCAATGATTCAATCAGCATCTTGCTTTTGATATTCATCTAGACTTATAAATTTCATTGCTCTCAGTTTCTTTTAGAACTTTCATACTGGGGAAGTCAGAAATCAAATCTGTCAAGGTTTATTTAGATAGGATGCTATCCTAATGAAACAACCACCAATGTGATTAGGTACTCCTTTAAGGATGATATGAAATTACTGCTGGTTTTCACTTTCCATAGATATATGCTTGATTATTCAGATATGCAAAATGTGTAAGAATTCACTTATGCATCATTTTGTAACTGCAGGTTGGGCAGTTGAGAGAAGTCACTAACAAGAGCAATACTGCTGAAAACAATAATGCTATGTATGCATAGGCTAATTCTGCATCAGGCATGGCAGTCCATGCACATTTCCTAAGAACCTTCTTTCTGCTTATGTTTTCGTTTTCGTTTCCTTCTTTTTAGGATATGAAAATGCAAGGTTTGAATAATATGTAAACATATTTAATAATGCTTACAATAGTTATTAGGACATTGTATAAGTGATATTAATATGGTTATTGATGTATCATAGGTGTAATTATCTTGATTAAACTATTACATATATCATAATATTATTTGTGACATTTCAACTTAGATATTTGTGTTATGTTTACATATATTACATTAATGTATACATATATGTGCATTAACCTATAAGTAATGTATATTAACCTAAATTATTAGTGGTTTTTCAAGTGTACTAATCATTTTAAATATCAAATCAATTAAACTATACTTAGGCGATTTCCCTATATGTACATTACTTATGTATACTTATTATGGGTTATTTAGTCATCATATATAATGGTATTCTTGCATAATAATTAGTTCACAAATAAGGACATTCTAGTATTTTATTATATAGTTGCATATCATTATCGAATAAAGAATAGTAACCTAATTATAAGTACATTCCCTAATAGATTCGATTTCCTCATATTCCAATAAATATATTATGCCTTATAAATATCCGTCATGATCTGTTACTTATATTGCCTAATTATACTCATTACACTAGTAATTTACATTATAAAGTTAGTTAGATCTAATATAATTATGATTTGTCCTATTATTTTTGGATATGTATCATAGTATTAGTAATAAACCATTACACTAAATGTAGGTAATATATTAAGTTACGAAATATTAATATATTTGTATAGTGGCCTAATTATTTAACATATATAACGATAGTAAATCCTTAATATTATTCGCAATAAACTAACAAACCCTTCAGTTTTAAATTACAGTACATATACTTTCATATCTGTAACACAATTCTACTTTCATAAATAGTGTAGTGCTCAATAAAGTAGACAAATGTTATTATGACCAAACCAATGTAATTATACTCACAACTTATAACTCCATAATATAGTAGTACCATTAAAACATACCTAATTCCTAATATGGACATACTTATAAGATATCATAATTATTAATATTTATGATAATATATAATATTCTAGTAAGTGGATATAATTTATGAGTAATTAGTTAATATTTTGATAATTGTAAGTTAGTAACATTCATAATATATTATGTATATTTACATATATACTTATTAATTATATTCCTGTTAATATACTAATTAATATTGTCATACTAATTTTATCACTCCAGTATTAAAATTATAAATATAACCATGTATCATTGAATAATTATACCCTAATAATATTATAACGTTATGATCAGTAACGTACACAAGTTACAACTTTAAATATTAATTAAACTCCTATATATTCACATACATTGTCACTATGTTTTTATATTAACATTAATGTCTATTGAACAAACTAATAGTTGACATATATATAATCTATTAATACTAATATACAATAGTAAATATTAACTATTATAATGTGATCTTTAATATATGATAATTAAATGATATTGCTGAACGTTAATAAATATGAATATGGAATAATATAATTAATATAGTGTTGGGCATAATTTTGTTTTTATCATTTTTTAATATTAATAGTGAGAGTTCTAATTGGATTTTTTATTTGTAACATTGTGACTTCTTCTTTTTTTTTTTTGTTAATATTAATACTCAGATGAGTGATTTATAATGTGTGTTCTGTTCAAACTATTTTATCTACTTAATTACTCCATATGTTTTATATTTTGTTTAAAATATTTTTTATAGTGGTTAATGTTTACATAATATGTTGGTCCACTACTATATAATATATCGATAGTATATTGTGATATCATAAAATGATATTAATAATACATCTAATATTATAAATGTTATATTAGTATATCATAATATTACAAATTAATATGATCATATAAATTATACTAAAATAAACGAATAATATTATGGAATATACATAATATTAATTGTTAATAATTTAATAGTAAGATAATTCTTTTAGTATATGCAATAATATTTGTTAATATGAACCATAATACATGTATAGTAAATATATACAATTATGTATTAAATATCATTTGTTTGTAAATATAATGTTAATGTTGATATCACGTTAACTTAATTATGGTGATGGGATTGAAATTATGTTACGGTCCTTACAGAATAATTTTATTATATGTATTAATTAAAATTAAAATTAATAAATAAATAAATAAATAAATAAATAAATAATTATTAATTATTTATCTATATCTATAATAAAATAAAAAATTTAGTATATTTAATGATATTAGACTACCAAAATATATAAATATTAGAGGTGATGCAGTCGGAAAATAAATCATAATATTAATGTAAAAAAAGTGTTACATATTAATTGAGCACATATTATTATGGTTATACATTTATAATAATACTATAATATATTAATTAATCTATTACTAACCCATTACAATTAACATTATATTAGATTAATTACTATTGTCATAACATATAAACTAATTATTAATAATATGATATAACTTAAATTATGATATATTATACTAATATCTGTAACCCAATTATGTAATTAGTATCCAAACTATAGTTAACAAACATATATCATGATTACTAATGATATATAATAAATTATGTGAACGATTAATTATACCAAGAACTTTAGTTATGTTTCATTATATTTTGGGATAATTTTTATATAATGACCTAAGTATACATAAAATGTTAAAACACTTCATTCTAGTATTTTGCTGTTATAATTAGGTTACTTAGTTCAAAAAGAAGCGTCGGCTTGAAGCTAGGATTCTTGGGATTCAAAATTCTATTGATTATAAATCCTCCAGGGATCTTCAGAGATTGGAGAGGCATATTACATAGTTACAATAACCATATTGAAAAATATGATCACGTTTCATTTTGTTACATATTTATTACATTACCACGTTATAGTTATAAATTAGAGTGGTTATATTGTATGTGTTAATAATTGCAATATTGTAATATTATTGATTAGGGATAATAACATACAATTTTAAACTTACATTAATGATAAAACTATGATAAATTAAGTGAAATTATGACACAACATGAATTATAGAACATCTCGCATATATCTAATAAGTAAATATTGGTTATGTATAATATGACAACTTCTAATTTTATTCTTTTAGTAATAATTAGTAACATATTAATTGAACACATATGATAATATACAAATTAGACTAATATTAATCATTTGGTGGAATATATGGTATTATTGTATAAGTGATAAATTATATTAATTATCATGTATACAAGTCAATTCCACAAGAGGTTACAGGTGAACGGAAAAAGGGAAGATATAAATTATTAATAATATTATTATGATCACACATACATTATTGATTTAGGTATATTTGACAATACATTTTAACCATACATTTTCCGTCATGATTCGCATATTTAATATGGCATATTGGTCAGTATTACTAGGGGCACACATGGAATGTATTCAACTTTTGTTCTTATCATATTACGAGATAATATCTAATAATATATGCTGAAATTATCTAATGTCATATAATAACAATATTAAATTTAAGCTATTAGTAATATTATGTAAAAATATTTGTTATTATAGGTAAAATGTTATTAGTGAAATATACATATTACTAATTATAATATATGCCTATAGTTTATTAAATGTAATTATAAACACATATTAACAAATAATGATTATATATATTTAAATAATCATAAATATTTATAAATATATTAGTCATAATATATTAAATATATGATTTCTAATGTTTATCAAGTAAATACCATAATATATGAATCAATTGTTTACCGAACTCAACACAAATAATATAGGTGATCATTCGAAATACCATTATTATTGATATGTGGAATTACTAATAAATCATATTCCTTAGGTCATATAAATTATTAAAATAATCTGTGCCTATACTATTTATCATAATTCTATTACCATATTTATAGTATAGGTGATCATATTCTAATTAACAATAACCAATAATTTATGTAAACTATATTCAATTTACTACTATATTAAAATAATGGATAGAATTGTATTACGAATAAGTATGGCTAATGTATTTACACTATACTAACTTGATAAAAAACCTTTATACATTATTATAGGGAACTTTTGATGTGAAATATAAATAATTCAATAAATGGAGGCGAACAGCTAAGCATAATAAACTAGTCCGTTACAACAGCTTATAAAAATAAAGAAATTTGTACGTTTTGTATTGTTACCTTTGTAGAAAATCCCCTAATACAGCTTGTTTCCCAAAAATATAAACGAACAATATGTAATCCCATGAAATGGTAAAGGACAAACAAAAAGAAACCATTAAATAATTTGGTAAAAAACTGGAAATTGTTGCAAAGTCTATGGTAGGAAAATGACACTTCCCTAACATTAGCCCATGGTTATGGACCAGGATATATAGTATGTCCAACCATTAATTTATTACACTATGTACACAATGATTCTCACCGGAGTCAAACTTAGAACTTTGTAGTAATCAAGCAAGTAACACGACTAACAGTAGTTATATTTTTAAATGAGTAATACATGTGATTTTAGGTTGATTGACAGTTTTTTTTAAGCGATTGTGATTGAGTAAGTTTATACGCGTAATGGGTGTTCGGTATTTTGGCAAGTTGAAGAGAGATTAATTGGGAAATTGAAAGAAAGAGAGAGAGAGGGAGTAAGTCAGAATTGTTAATTGAATGAATGGCTGGTTAATTGCCTAATGGCAGTTTTATACTTTTATTAGAGACTTAATTGTGGAAAAGAAAATGAAAAGAACATGGTCCACTTTTCTTCCTCTACAAATTTATTCAGAATTCATATAATTCATTTCAGCCCACATTCTCTCATTTGACTTGTTCTTCATCGAGTAAGAATAGTAACAACTTGGCGGCAGCCCAAGAGATTGGGCGGTAACCTCCGGCCACAGGCCCAGCTAGACGGCGGAGAAATCGGGCTCGTGCGACGGTAACTAAACTGGAAATGGATGAAAATGGAGGAGACGAAGACGCGGTCATGTAATAAATATGTAACAAAATGAAACGTGATCATATTTTTCAATATGGTTATTGTAACTATGTAATATGCCTCTCCAATCTCTGAAGATCCCTGGAGGATTTATAATCAATAGAATTTTGAATCCCAAGAATTTTTCAATATGGTTAATTCGTCGTCGCTTTCATAGATGATATCTTAGTCTACTCGAAAACCACGAAAGAGCACGAAGAACACCTTAGAACAGTGTTGCGAACACTGAGGGAAAAGAAACTTTTCGCGAAACTTTCAAAGTGCGAATTTTGGAAAAGTAAAGTCGCATTTCTCGGTCACGTTATCACCGAGGAAAGGATAAGGGTGGATCCAACCAAGATACGAGCGGTGATTGAATGGGAAGCGCCCAAGTCGGTTACCGAAATCCGCAGTTTCTTAAGTTTGGCAGGTTACTATCGGCGAATCGTTCAAGATTTCTCAAAGATAGCAAGACCGCTAACGAGCTTACTCAAGAAAACAACTAAGTATAGTTGGAGTGAGGAATGTGAGCAGGCATTCCAAGAGCTCAAGGAGAGATTAACCACCGCTCTGGTGTTAACTCTACCTGTCGGAACGGAAGGTCGTGGGTTGTACACCGACGCGTCTCACAAGGGACTAGGATGCGTCCTTATGCAAAACGGAAGGGTAATAGCATACGCTTCTCGGCAATTGAAAAACTCACGAAGCTAACTACCCGACGCACGATTTAGAATTGGCAACAGTCTTAGGCATGATAGAAATCTCGTTTTAGGTGGAGAAGAATAAATAAGCAACCTTCGGGTGGCGAAAGGAGTAGTTTCGGGGACGAAACTATTTTAAGGGGGGAAGACTGTAACCCCTCGGTTTTTCCGGCAAAACTAAGATTCGAAAATAGCGATATAATTTTTTTTTAAGCTATGACATTTACGGGAATACGATTCGGTGCTCAAAATAATTTTTCGATTAAGGATTTATTATCGGTAAGCTGCGAACTACGTATCGATTACGAACCGAGAAAATTTCTAGGACGTAGAATCAATTCGGATTTTCAAGAATTGGGATTATTAAGTATCATACGATTAGGCCTGAATTTTAATTGGTTCAAGAGAATTCCTAAGTGGACCGTAAGGGATAAATTGTTACGGGCTCTGAACGTAAATTTAGCGGATTATCGGAAAATTCCCAAAATTGGTGATTTGCGACGGGAATATTTTTACGATAATTTTGGTATTAGAATTTTCCCGAATTAAGTCATAATCCTCCGAACATTCATCTGATTTAAGCTTAAACTGATCAAGTGAATTAATATCTTCATAAGGGATGAATGAGGTGTTGACATGTGGCATTAAATCCTAGAGGGAGATTTGGTCTTGATCTTGCATTTAATGGAGCATGTGCATTGTACTATGTTTCTTGATCTTCAAGAACAAGATCACACAAAATCACTCATCTCTCTCTTACCCCCATCCCATTTTCGTATCACACCCTAGAGAAAGAAGAAGAAGAATTACTCTAAGTCTTCCACCATCACCTCTCTATCTCCCATTTTCGAAAAACACAAGGGAAGAAAGAAGAAGGAAAATCCTAGTCTCCTATTTTGTGATCCAAGAATTCCCTAGTCACCTCTCCAACTCAAGTGCTCTAAAATAGGTAAAGACTTTGGCTTTGTTCGGTTAATCCTTCCTAGAATTTAAGTTTAAGCTAAAGATTCATGAAAATATTGTTATTATGGTAATTCTTGTTTAGGATCTTCGGTGAAAGGTTTGAAGGAGAGGATCACCATCTTTCTACGGTTTAAAAATCTTCTTGGGAGGTAAGAAATCCCTTAAGTTGGCTCAATCACTTGGAAATAGACAATTGCTAGGAAATTATATGGTTAGGAATTTTTACGTGACAACTATGGATCTATAAACCGGCTTCAAAAATCCTTACTTTGATTTTGGTAAATTCTAATCTACATGTTATAGCAATTTTATACATGTATGGGTTGTATTTATGCCCATATAAACCTATACTTGCGAAATTATTGAGTAAAAATCGAACTAGTTTCCGGCAGTGACCTTTCGAAAATTATTGGAAAAATCGGTAAGGTATTTTGACTTCAAATTTTGTAGACATGTAGATCAACAAGTGTAGAACCTACATATAAAATTTCATAATGATCGGAGTAGTGTAAGTATGGTTTTTGCTCATTTTCCCAAAACTGGTCCAGTGAGAAGGATGTTTCGGACCAAGGGCAAAAAGGTAATTTTCTGTGTTAATTCGTGGACCTTTTTGACCAAAACTTTTTATGGACATTAAGTACTATAAGTTGGGGTTCTACCATAAAAATTTCAAGTGAAAAAGAGTTCGGGAACTATTTTTACCGGCGCAATCTTTCGGACTGCGCCAGAAATTTTCTGGCAGATTTGGGTGGACGCCCCAGTGGACGCGCGTCCACCGTGCGTCCACTGGCGTCCAGATTTTTGAGAAAAAAGCCAACACTTAATCCTCCACCCTGACAGCTTTCACCGGCGGTGATTCCTTCCACACCTGGGGCATGCAGAATGTCTTTCCTTATTGAGTCCTCCTCTCCCTTGCACTGTGTTAAAGCCGCCCTGACTGACTTTCTTGCTTTTCTATCGGAAACTTCGAGAAGCGTCGTCAGCTTTTCTCTTATTTCGGCCATAGGCTTCCTGCTGGTCCAGGTAAACCTGATAATGGTCTGATGCTCTGTCATATGCCTCCTTTAATGTAGAGCACATGAAAGGTGCAATCATCCCTCTTATACTCCAGTCCAATCCCCGAACAAATCTCCTTGCCTTGCTTGCTTCATCTGGTACAATTTCCTGGGCGAACCGCATCAGTTCAACATACTGGTCGTAGTATTCCTGGATGGTTGCTCCCTTCTGTTTTAGTCGTAGGAATTCTTCACACTTAATTCCTTTAATGCGTTCAGTGTAGAATAGTTCCCTTAACTCCACTTTAAATTCCTCCCAACCGAAGGCTGGGTCTTGCAGGAGAGTCGGCCCGACTGTCGTCCACCAATTATCTGCAGCCTTTGTCAGGTAGTACACTGCTGAGGAAACTCGCTGGTTCGCAGGGCAATTTACTGCGTTGAGTAATTTATCGAAGGTTCGGATCCATTCCTCCAGAATGACTGGGTCCTTTTCGCCGGCGTAGTATGGCGGTCGTCGGCTGGCTATGGCCTTAGCGTGTCCACCCTCCACCCTCAGCTGTCTTGGTTTTGGTTTTGAGCTTGCTGAGCCAACATTAATTCAGCCATTCTCTCCATGGCTTGGACCATGCGGTCTATCGCAGTGAGGTTATTCTCGCTTCCCGCGGGTGCATTCCGTCTCGGCGGCATCTTTACTGAACGATGATCCCAAGTTAGTATTCGAGGTATGAAAGTCTTCTCGGGGTTAGCTAGCTAAGCAGCTAGTATGGCACCTACTCAAGTTTTATATAATTCTTCCTAAAATTTCGTCTTTATCACAATCTTCAAGCGAGGGTCTCGGCAAAGCGTACCAATAACCAATGTGTTATGCTAGCATGTCTATTCATCATAGATTAAGTAAACACATGCAAGAAAACACAGATAACTATCATATCATTTCACTATCAGAATCGTAAGATTCTGCGGGGTAAGAATTGAAATGCCCCCTTCTCATGCTACCTGGCTTCCGTTCCAGCTCTGCTCTAGAACTTGTACTCATCAAGCTGTAACAACGACTTAGGTCGATCTCAACGAACCTAAGCTAACTCCGAAACTTGGTTAACTCGAAACTAGAATTGACTCGAAAAAAAATTTGAATCAGGATTTTGACTCGAAACAGGGCTCTGATACCAACTTGTAACACCCCGACTTGGCTACACCGAACCACCGGAGTAATTACCGCCACATCTAGACTGAACCCAATCAAATCCAGAAAGAGTCCACTCTAGATGCACAGGCTAAAGGAAGAAGACAAGGATCGTGTTTCTTATCGTCAAAACCCATCATATCCTCATTTATGCATATAGGCAGCGAAAGGGTAGCTATACCAGCTACGAATATATATATAAGCATAAAAGTTTCTTACAGCCCATTAACAAAGAGTTTGGACTATCCCCGTCCTTACTAGCCATCTTAGGATTATCATGGCGACAAAAGAAATATACACAAAAAGTGGCAGTCTTGACTTTTCCCTTAAGACATAACGGATTAACGAGGGCAAGAGACCCCAAAATAGGTAACACTGATTGAACAGGAATGAGAATGGGGTCAGGAGTACACTAGGCAGGAGCATGAGCCAAGCTGGAGGATCAGAAGCGGAAGCAGGAGCATACCCACGCTAGACTTTATCTGATAAGGTACACAATGAAGTGTAGTTAGCGCGACGGCTAAGTAAGGATATCCATTATCACTCGAAAATAAACAAAGGTTTTCAAAATAGTTTTCAGTAGTAGCAAGGCACAATAACATTACCCATCGATCGCAATCGACCTGCAAACATTCTATCAACAAGCAGTTTCAATTTATCTCAGTAATTCAAACATATAACACAATCATTAATTCACCCGTGGGGTACACAACTCCCACCTCTAATATAGAACATTTTACGGTCAGCTCTCACACCCTGCCCGTGAAGTACCCAACTCCCGTCTTAATTTCATACGTGGGGAACACATCACCCATCTTTGAGTAACACGTGGGGAACACATCACCCACCTTTAATTCATACATGGGGAACACATCACCCATCTTTAAGTAACACGTGGGGAACACATCACCCACCTTTGATTCATACATGGGGAACACATCACCCATCTTTAAGTAACACGTGGGGAACACATCACCCACCTTTGGGAACACATCACCCATCTTTAAGTAACACGTGGGGAACACATCACCCAACACATCACATCACCATCTTTAAGTAACACGTGGGGAACACATCAGTATCACCCACACACGGGGAACACATCACCCACCTTTGATTCTCATCACACGACTCCATCACCAATAACTCACTCAAATATATTTTCCCAACCCGCATGCTTAGGTTAGTACTAGTCACGTCACAGAAAATCAAGTATAGGAGTCATAATAATTTCCAAAGCACAATTATCTCCCAAAATCGTAAAAATATTTAAGTATAATATTTTGGCTTCAAAAACACCCACCCGGATGCCCGTAGGCTCTCAAAATATCATTTTCTCATCTTTCTCACGTAAGGTACTCACTCATTAAAAGTGGTATTTTCCTCAAAAATAAGGTTTTGACAACCTGTTTATCAAAATAGCATACGTTCTTTCGACGTAAGTTTTATAAACATTTTATTTACTCATAGGCTTTTCAACACAATTCCTCAAGTCACAAGAGTTGTACTTATTTCTCAACAACAATATTTTCTTCTAAAGTGATGTACATAATTTTTTCCAAAACCGATATTTCTTTCGAAAATAGATCTCTTTTGCCCGTAAGCCTTTCAAATATTGAATCACATACATACGTAAATATTTTGGGAGATAGTACAGTTGGAAAACAACTTAGACATAGTTTGACATCATGCCCAAACTTTTTGGACTGAAAATTCTGGACGTCAGTGGACGCATGGTGGACGCGCGTCCACCTTGGCGTCCACACCTACGGCTCGCGTCCACCGTGCGTCCACTGGCGTCCAGATTTTTGAGAAAAAA
>CP025659.1:38803174-38813181 GCA_003576665.1 Ipomoea trifida
TTCAAAGTTGGGATGCCCAAGCCGTACGATGGTCCTACCTACCCCTGAAGCAGCTACGAAGGAACAAATTAGAAGCTGCAACCTTCAAGACAAGGAAGATCAAGTCAAGTAGAAAGGGCACCTGAACGCTTAAGATCCCCGAAGATGAGAAGAAACGCCGTAAGCAAGTGGTGTATGGCTCTGTGAAGTGGACCTCGTGCAACCTATTCGGTGTGCTTTCGAAAGTAACTCCCTGTGCAAAGAGCTTCAAGAAAGTAACCTCGGTTTCTAAAGATCACTAATACCCATAAGCGAATCTCCTTTCAAACCAGGCGATACCCTTCCAGTTGAACCTATCTTTTCATAAAGCTTCCTCAGAATTCTTTCGTTTTGCACCAACCAGCCATCAGCGGCTCATCACCTTCAGCCTCTTTTGGAGTGATAAGGTTTATGCGAACCGTAGTTTGCATGTGGAGCTTATTCGGATCTCAGATCCACGTTGCGTGGGAAGCAAGGCAAGATCTATCAATCAGTCAGAATGTCGTAATCGAATCGTCAACCCGAAGAAATCGTTTAGAGTTGAGAGACTCCTTGACCTTCTTAAAGCCGAATTTCTCTTAGTTCCTTGAAACCCCAATTACCCTTCCATTAGGAAATCCCTTCTCTTTATTCTAATCAGTACTCCTATTTCCTTTTTGGAAACTAAAAATTCTCTTTGTTTCTTGAAACTCCGAATGCCTTCTTGTTGGAACATCCCTTCTACCTATCCTAAATCTCTTTCTCATTTCCGCTCGACACTGAATTTCTCTTTCCCCTTGAGAAAGTGCATACCCTATTGCTAAGGAATCTTTTCTATCTTCTTAGATCTCCTTGCTATCGTCCCTTACATTCAAATTCCTCTCACTCCCTTGGAAATGGTATACCCTTCCGTTCAGACAACCTTTCAGTTTATCTCATTCTTCTCCCATTTCAAGATTGAATTTCTTTCTCCCTTTGACGAGTTGAATACCCTACCGTTGACAAATCATTTCGCCTTCCCAGACCCCGTTCTTAATTCCTCTCGAAACTTAATTTCTTTCACCTCTCGGAGTAAGATAAATACCCTATCATTAAAGAATCCTTTCCATCTTTCTAGACCTCATTACTATCGACTCTTAGAACCGAATCTCTTTCATTCCCTTGAGGATTGCACACTCTTTTATTTAGGCATCCCTTTCTATCCATTCTAAATCTCCTGCTCACCTTCGTTGGGAAAGGAACTCCTCTCTCTTCTTTGGGAAATTGAACGCCCTACCATCGAGAAATCATTTCTGCCCCTCTAAGACCTTGTTCTTAACTCCTCTAGGAACCTGATTCTTCCCTTTCCTTGAGTAAGTTGAATATTCCTCCCGTTGAGAAACTCGTTCTGCGTTTTCAACCTCATTCTTATCTTCTTTCAAATTGAATCTTTTTCTTACCTTGAAGAGTTGAATACCTTATCATTGACAAACCATTTCCATCTTTCGAAACCTTATTCTTAATCCCTTTTGGAATATAATTTCTTTCTTTTCCTCGAATAAGTCAATACCCTAACGTTGGAAAACTCCTCTTGTGTTTTCGATCTCGTGCTCATCTGCTCTCGAAGCCAAGTTCTTTTCGTTCCTTCTCTTTTGTTCAAAGAACTCGATACTCCCTTAAATTGAGAAATTCTTTTGACCACGGCGAACCTCGTTCTCATTTCTTTCAAAGACGAGTTCTTCTCTTCCCCTTAGAAAACGTGGCATTTCCTTTTATTGAAAAATCATTTCCATCCTCTCGAACATCGCTATTGTTCGCCTCTTAAAAATACCTTATGCAAACTGACAACCTTACTTTCTAAGCCGTAACCTTGATAACTCTTGATTCTATTCTATACCAACGCCGTTCTTAAAACCGTACACCTCAAACCTTTCATTCCCTTTTTCCGTTGGGTCAAATTTTCTAACCGGGCATATATGTTCTATAAATATTTTCTCTATACGTACTATCGTACTAGTTTGTAACTCTCTGTCCCCAAAACGTTTTTCTGAGCTTCGGGGACGAAGCTCCTTTTAAGGGGGGTAGAGTGTAACACCCCGAAAATTCCTACTACTCTTTTGAATATTATAAGGGGTTATTTTCTTATTAAATAATTATTAGAATAATTATATTTATATGTAATTGTTTTCCCTATGGGCTAGGGACGAGTATTCGACAAATTACTATTGTACATTTAAATAGTCTAAGCCCAATATATCTACGTATATATACATATGCTCATACTATATTATTTTATTATAGGGCTATGGACCCAATACATTACACTAAGTCCAACAATTATATGTATATTGTAATGGCTTTTGACCCAACTAGTTAGTCCAATTATATAACCTGATAACAAGAAGGAAGTTTCGGGGACGAAACTATTTTAAGGGGGGAAGACTGTAACCCCTCGGTTTTTACGACAAAGTTAAGATTCGAGAATAGCGATATAAATTTTTTTTAAGTTATGACATTTAAGGGAAAACTATTCGGTGCTTGAAATAATTTTTCTCGTAAGGATTAATTATCGATAAGCTGCGAACTACGTATCGGTTACGAACCGAGGAAATTTTAAGGATGAGGATTCAATTCGAATTTTTCCAGAATTGGGATTATTAAGTATCATACGATTAAGCCTGAATTTTTATTAGTTCAAGAGAAATTTTAAATGGACTGTAAGGGATAAATTGTTACGGACTCTGAACCTAAATTTGGCGGATTACCGGAAAATTTCCAAAATTGGTGATTTGCGACGGGAATATTTTTATGATAATTTTGGTATTAGAATTTTCCCGAATTGAGTTATAATCCTCCGAACATTCATCTGATTTAAGCTTAAACTGGCCAATTAGATTAATATCTTCTAAGGGATTCATGGGTGATGACAAGTGGCAAGACCCAAATCTTAGTCTAGATTGAGCATTTAATGTTGTGACATAAGAGGTATGGTGATCTAGTACTTGTGACTTACATTCCAAGCCAAACAGTTGTGATCATCTCTCTCCTCTCTTCATCCCATTTTCGAAAACACACTAAGGAGAAGAAGAAGAAAAATTAGTTAAGTCTTTCACTTGTGATTCTAGAGCTCCCACTTATTTTCTCAACTCAAGAGATCAAGTCTAGGTAAGACTTTAAGCTTTGATGGTTCAATCATCTCTAGAACTTAAGTGTTGATGTTTAATACAGGAAAATATTGTTGTTATGGTGACATTTTCTTTAGGATTTTTGGAGAAGAACTCCAAGGAGAACATCATCAACTTTTACGGTTTTAAAGTCTTCTACAAAGGTAAGGAAACCCTTAAGTCGGTTCAATCACTTGGAGATAGGCAAATGCTAGGAAAATTGCATGATTAGAATTTTGTTCATGAAAAGTATGTGCTACGCATTAGATCTATAAGTTGGCTCCAAAGATCTTGAATTTAGTTTTGATAAATTTTATTGTTCATGTTCATAACGATTTTTGTGTGTGTATATGTTATTTGGGGTCCATATATGCCTAAAGTTGTGAAAAAAGTGGAAGATCGGGGCGTTACAACCCCGAACTTGCGGCCCAAAGTGGGCAGAAAACGGGCGGACGCGACAGTGGACGCGCGTCCACCGCGCGCCCTTCTACGGTTTCGCGTTCGCGCGCTCGGCCGAGAGGCTAGACGTGTAAATATACTTGATTTCTGTGATGTGACTAACACTAACCTAAGTATGTGGGTTGGGGAAATATACTTGAGTAAGTATATTGGTTATGGAGTCGTGTGATAATAATTAATGAATGTGAGGGAGTCTGTATGATTAATCATACTACAGAGCGAAGTCTATTCGCTGAGTGTTGTGAATTAAAGGTGGATGTGTTTGGTACCCCACCATGAGTTGAAAGTGGATGTGTTTCGTACCCCACGTGTGAACTAAAAGTGGATGTGTTCGTACCCCACGTGTGAATTAAAGGTGGATGTGTTTCGTACCCCACCGTGAGTTAAAGGTGGATGTGTTTGTACCCCACCGGAATTAGGATGTGTTTAGAATTAAAAGTGGATGTGTTTGTACCCCACGTGAATTAAAGTGGATGTGTTTCGTACCCCACGTCGTAGAATTAAAAGTGGATGTGTTTCGTACCCCACCGTGATTAAAGGTGGATGTGTTTTGTATTAAAGGTGGATGTGTTTGGTACCCCACCGAGAATTAAAATGTGGATGTGTTTTGTACCCCACGTGTGAATTAAAGGTGGATGTGTTTTCACCAAGAATTAAAAGTGGAGTGTTTCGTACCCCACGTGTGAATTAAAAGTGGATGTGTTTCGTACTGTAACACCCCGAAAATTCGTTCAAGCCTTTCGATTTGTTAATTAATTCCTTGGGCGGCTTAATTATCCTAATTGGACTAATTCTTTCAATTTAATATATATATACACTTGTATATATATATATATATATATATATATATATTCATGAGCCTAAATTTATTTATTCCATTCAAGAGCCCAATAAATTGAAATATTCTTGTAAGGGATTTTTATTCAATTTGGACCCTTACAATATTGTAATTAAATATTCCTACAAGCCCAATTTATTGATCTTATATTATATGGTGTATATATAATATTCCTAAGACATTCCTATGGGCTCCCTTGATTTAATTCTTATATTAATTATAAGGGATGATTTCACTAGCCCATTTTGTTAGTCTTGAATATATACAATTAATTCTTCTAGCCATCACATTATATACTTGAGCCAATTCCAATTAAAGTCTTACAACCTAAAATATTGTATGTATTCTTGGTATATGATTTGAAGACCAAAATTACCTAAAAGTTTACACTCTTCTTTCTCTCTCCCTACACACTCTCACGCCACTTTCCTCTTCATTTCTCTCCAAATTTGATCTCATGAGATCAAATTTGGAGAGAAATGAAGAGGAAAGTGGCGTGAGAGTGTGTAGGGAGAGAGAAAGAAGAGTGTAAACTTTTAGGGTAATTTTGGTCTTCAAATCATATACCAAGAATACATACAATATTTTAGGTTGTAAGACTTTAATTGGAATTGGGCTCAAGTATATAATGTGATGGCTAGAAGAATTAATTGTATATATTCAAGACTAACAAAATGGGCTAGTGAAATCATCCCTTATAATTAATATAAGAATTAAATCAAGGGAGCCCATAGGAATGTCTTAGGAATATTATATATACACCATATAATATAAGATCAATAAATTGGGCTTGTAGGAATATTTAATTACAATATTGTAAGGGTCCAAATTGAATAAAAATCCCTTACAAGAATATTTCAATTTATTGGGCTCTTGAATGGAATAAATAAATTTAGGCTCATGAATATATATATATATATATATATATATATATACAAGTGTATATATATATTAAATTGAAAGAATTAGTCCAATTAGGATAATTAAGCCGCCCAAGGAATTAATTAACAAATCGAAAGGCTTGAACGAATTTTCGGGGTGTTACAGTACGAAACACATCCACTTTTAATTCACACGTGGGGTACGAAACATCCACTTTTAATTCTGAAACACATCACCTTTAATTCACACGTGGGGTACAAAACACATCACATTTTTAATTCTCGGTGGGGTACAAACACATCCACCTTTATTACAAAACACATCCACTTAACTCACGGTGGGGTACGAAACACATCCACTTTTAATTCACGACGTGGGGTACGAAACACATCCACTTTAATTCACGTGGGGTACAAACACATCCACTTTTAATTCCGTGTAGAACACATCATCCGGTGGGTACAAACACATCCACCTTTAACTCACGGTGGGGTACGAAACACATCCACCTTTAATTCACACGTGGGGTACGAACACATCCACTTTTAGTTCACACGTGGGGTACGAAACACATCCACTTTCAACTCATGGTGGGGTACCAAACACATCCACCTTTAATTCACAACACTCAGCGAATAGACTTCGCTCTGTAGTATGATTAATCATACAGACTCCCTCACATTCATTAATTATTATCACACGACTCCATAACCAATATACTTACTCAAGTATATTTCCCCAACCCACATACTTAGGTTAGTGTTAGTCACATCACAGAAATCAAGTATATTTACACGTCTAGCCTCTCGGCCGAGCGCGCGAACGCGAAACCGTAGAAGGGCGCGCGGTGGACGCGCGTCCACTGTCGCGTCCGCCCGTTTTCTGCCCACTTTGGGCCGCAAGTTCGGGGTTGTAACGCCCCGATCTTCCACTTTTTTCACAACTTTAGGCATATATGGACCCCAAATAACATATACACACACAAAAATCGTTATGAACATGAACAATAAAATTTATCAAAACTAAATTCAAGATCTTTGGAGCCAACTTATAGATCTAATGCGTAGCACATACTTTTCATGAACAAAATTCTAATCATGCAATTTTCCTAGCATTTGCCTATCTCCAAGTGATTGAACCGACTTAAGGGTTTCCTTACCTTTGTAGAAGACTTTAAAACCGTAAAAGTTGATGATGTTCTCCTTGGAGTTCTTCTCCAAAAATCCTAAAGAAAATGTCACCATAACAACAATATTTTCCTGTATTAAACATCAACACTTAAGTTCTAGAGATGATTGAACCATCAAAGCTTAAAGTCTTACCTAGACTTGATCTCTTGAGTTGAGAAAATAAGTGGGAGCTCTAGAATCACAAGTGAAAGACTTAACTAATTTTTCTTCTTCTTCTCCTTAGTGTGTTTTCGAAAATGGGATGAAGAGAGGAGAGAGATGATCACAACTGTTTGGCTTGGAATGTAAGTCACAAGTACTAGATCACCATACCTCTTATGTCACAACATTAAATGCTCAATCTAGACTAAGATTTGGGGTCTTGCCACTTGTCATCACCCCATGAATCCCTTAGAAGATATTAATCTAATTGGCCAGTTTAAGCTTAAATCAGATGAATGTTCGGAGGATTATAACTCAATTCGGGAAAATTCTAATACCAAAATTATCATAAAAATATTCCCGTCGCAAATCACCAATTTTGGAAATTTTCCGGTAATCCGCCAAATTTAGGTTCAGAGTCCGTAACAATTTATCCCTTACAGTCCATTTAAAATTTCTCTTGAACTAATAAAAATTCAGGCTTAATCGTATGATACTTAATAATCCCAATTCTGGAAAAATTCGAATTGAATCCTCATCCTTAAAATTTCCTCGGTTCGTAACCGATACGTAGTTCGCAGCTTATCGATAATTAATCCTTACGAGAAAAATTATTTCAAGCACCGAATAGTTTTCCCTTAAATGTCATAACTTAAAAAAAAATTTATATCGCTATTCTCGAATCTTAACTTTGTCGTAAAAACCGAGGGGTTACAGTCTTCCCCCCTTAAAATAGTTTCGTCCCCGAAACTTCCTTCTTGTTATCCATGGATCCAAAGTAGATCACCACTTAATTCTTATATCCAAAATTATCAACTTGGGCTCTAATACTTTCTTATTTCCAACATTTCATATCCTAAGATTCCCAAGATTCGAATAGCTTTCGATATCACTCATATTCATACTCCAACTCAGCCCAAAAACAACCAAACAGAGTGTTCATCTCAACTATGAACACAAACCAACTCCCAGGTAATATAATCAAGGAATCAACAAAGCAAGAGTTCAAAAGATGGACCAAGAGACATGAATAAATACTCCAAAGACTTGGTAAAATACCCAACGAAGACATGAATCAATACTCCAAAGACATGGTAAAATACCCAACAAAACGTTCCAACAATGTTTAGAGCCAACAAGGAAACAACCAGACAACAACTCACAAAACAGTCTCTAGAAACTGTTTCCAGTAGACCTAGCGGAGCTCAGCAACGGAACACGACCACCGCCGCACTCCTCCGCAAGAAGGAGGCGGTTCTCCTCAACGGAACACCCCCTTCCGCCATTCCCTTCTGTTTTGTTCTTGCGGATTACCCTAGCGAATTACATTATGCCGCTAGGGTGCTCCTCAAGGCCAAAATCCTTCCTCCACTCCCAGACTTTGCTCAGACACGAAAGAAATGTTCCAGAATACACAAATCAGATCATAATACACCAAGATTGCATCCAACAGAGGCCAAATAACATGGAATCCAACCCAACAAATGCTCATAAACATCAATAGGCAAGGATCAAGACACAAGTTCATGAATCCATCAAACACAAACCCCATAATCAATAACAAGGCTAACATTCAAGAAATTTCAGGATTCCAACACCAAATAATATCATATAGATTGAGAGTGTAAAAGTAGATTTTGATGGACATAGTGGTTACCTTTTGAACCCCTTCTCAACCAAGCAAATCCTCAATACACTTCACAAAAGCACCTCCTCCTTCTTGATCATCTTTTTACCCAAAGATCCCCAAAAGAAAACATAAGAACTTGCATAAAGACTAATAAAACTATATGATGCAATGAATATTCCTAGATAGATACACTTACCCAAACTCCAACAACCTTAAAAGAGCAATCTTGCCTTGAATTACTTGAAGGAGAAATGAAGATCAATTTTTGAGAGAATGGGGGTGAAAATGGCGTGAATGTGAGGGTAGGGAAGAGAGAGAGTGAAAAACCTCTAGGAGAATTTAGTCTTGAATATATATACTACAATACATATATTCATATATGTGTATATTAGGGTGAAAGACTTAATAAGGAATGGGCTCCATTCTTTATATATATATATATATACATACAAGAATATAATGTACAAGATTAATTAATTGGGCTAAGAAATTCATCTCTAGACAAATAAATATATATAGAATAAGGAAAGCCCATATGATGTATTAGAGACAATACACATATATATTTATTAAGAAATGGGCCATTGTAAGAATACTTTTAATCATAAGAATTGTAAGGATCCAAATTGAATAAATCCCTTACAAGAATAAATTCAAGAATTGGGCTCTTGATTAAAATAATTAATTTAGGCTCAAGAAATATATATATATATATATATATATATATATATATATATATATATATATCAATGTATGAAATTGCAAGAACTAGCCCAATTAAAATAAATAAGTTGCCCAAGGAATTAATTATCGTCTTACGGCTTAAACGAATTTACGGGGTGTTACACCCAGAAGATTTGCCATTTTTTGGCATGTAGTGGGAGTCTTTTGATCCCCTTGAGAGTTATGTATATTGGTGCTGTTGTAGTTTTGATGTTTTGGTTTTAGTCGGTGGTGTGGATAGTGATAACACGGAGAAGAAGATCCCGAGTGTCGTGTTCTCAGGATGGAAAATTGGAACCGAATCAAGCGTGTGATATTTATGATGTTAAGGGACAAGAGTTACAAGATTTTCTCAAAGCAAAAGAAATCATGGTGAAGAGGTTTGACAAAAGTAAAACAAAAGTAATCAACTAAAGAAAGAAAGGAGATGGATGTCCTATCTAGGTCTCATCTTTGATACTACTACAAGGCGTTCTAGGCAATGCAACTACGTATCTATCAAAGGAACCCATGGCACCATCACCGAGAGGCGTCACACTTCGGACTCCCAGTTCCATCGCGGTTGGGGCATTTTAACAAACACTTAGTCTACCACTTCTCCCAGGCCTCGTAATCCCGGACCAAGGGTGGGGATGTGGCCGATTAGGACTCGTATAGGCTCGGTATCTCACAACCTATACTTCCCCTAACTTTACTACCTATCCTGGTCGTAAATTGAAGAAATCAAGATAAACATCAACCCAGAAGATTTGCCATTTATTGCCATGTAGCGGGAGTCTTTTGATCTCCTTGAGAGTTATGTATATTAGTGCTGATGTAGTTTTGATGTTTTGGTTTTAGTCGGTGTGTGGATAGTGATAAAACGGAGAAAAAGATCCCCGAGTGTCGTGTTCTCAGGGATGGAAAATTGGAACCAAATCAAGCGTGTGATATTTATGATGTTAAGGGACAAGAGTTACAAGATTTCTCAAAGCAAAAGAATCATGGTCAAGAGGTTTGACAAA
>CP025659.1:38890907-38908695 GCA_003576665.1 Ipomoea trifida
TTATTATAAATTTGATATTTTAATCAACCCAATCCTTTTCCGAGGGAAGAATTCGTCCCAAAATATTAATTCAATATGTGAGAATTCTCAAGGTTAAATACCACTAGGTACTCAAAATTAAGAGAAAAGTTCATCTTAAAAGACTAATCTAATATATGAAATACTAACTCAAATGACTTAGAAAATGTTTTCCGAGTTTTCTGTGTTTGGCAACGTCCGGAAAATGTGGTCAACGGAAAACATTTTCCGTTGACCAAGAAAAATCAGTTCATTTTTCCGGAAAATGACTTACGGAATTTTTTTCCGTAAGTCATTTTACGGAATCGCCAGAATAGTTGTTTTGCATGTTTTCGACCAAAACCAAGCCATATCACCCATGACCATGGACCAAGGAGATGGGGAAACCGCCGGAAACCATTGCTACATTTTTTTTTCATTTTTTATTTTTTATTTTTTTTATATAAATTCTATTTTTTTTATTAAACACCATTATTTTAATAACTATTATAATTTTTTAAATTTTAAATAAAACAATTACAATGTTTAATTATACAATTATGCCCATTTTCCAGAAAATGAACCAAACACACAGATACAGTTTTCCATAATACATCCAAACACTGGAAATGAAACTGTTTTCCGAAAAATGACTAATTTTCTAGAAAACATTTTCCAGAAGTCATTTTCATGCTTTTCAAACGGACCCTAAATTTTGTATATTCTCTTAAATTTGGTGAATAGCTAATGTAAGACACGTCTACATCTATATCTATATCTATATCTATATATATATATATATAATAACAGAAGTGTCTGAAAGAGTTTTCCCCCCAAAATTGAAGGTCATTTTAGTAATATCATATATTTGGACAATAATTAATAATTAATAATTCCTATAAATTTTTGTATGAATATAACATTTTTAGTATTAATTGATAATTCCTATAAATTTTTTTATAAATATAAAGATATACCTTTTCAGGAATTATAACGTTTTTGGTATTAATTTTGTATTAATTGACAATTCCTATAATTTTTTGATAATTCCTAGACGATGACGAAGACACTATGCTCTTGAGTCCACCATGCATTCCATCAAAAATATCATCATCATATTTACCCAAAAAAAAATATCTTCATCATAGACTGGTTTATCCTATACTGACAAAGATGATGTCTTGCTATTACTGTTCTTTGAATCATTGCTAGATTTGAAAATGGAATCGTAATCGAAATCATTCATCATCGTCGAGGCCTTATTGTTGGTATTGGAATTGGTATACTTTGGCGGGCCACCAAAGACATCCTTGAACACTGGACCCCCGCGATCGTCGAAGAACGGTGAGGACCGGGCGAAGGCAGAGCGGCATTGGTTTGTTGTTTCCCAATTCTAAATCTCTTCAGATAGTTTTAATCTATACATACAAAAAAAAATGTTTTATTAAAAATAGAATGTGATAATTTAGAATTAATATTTAAATATTTTAAATAAATATTAATCTTCCTAATATAATCTTACTCTTCTATTATATTGTACTAAATAAATATGTTATTATACCCTAATTTGTGTTGGGGACTATTATATTTTTTTCTAAACTTAATTGACCCATATTTATTACACTTAATCTTCCTAATATAATCTTACTTCTATTATATTATACTAAATATATTATTATCATACCGTAATTTTCATAATTTACTTTATTCATTGTCTAAACTAATACACGTCGCCAAGCACCTTGTGCTCAATTGGCATGTAGTGGCCACCTTCAGATGGGAGGTCATGAGTTCGAGTCTCAGTGGTGGAGATCTTGAAATTGACTCTTTGTGCTTCAACAGGTTGAGAAAAGTATAGATGAACAGATACTACAATGTAATAGGGTCAGTTGTAGTCATTCCATATAAATCTACATACTTTCTGTATTACTATTTTTTTAAATGTACTTTCTATATTACTATAGATATTATATAAAAATAAATACTACATGCTAATCAGCTTAATTAACACCAATCACCTTATTTACTACATATTAAATTTGGTATATACAATTCTACCAAATTTACCAAATTTAATTTTTATTGCGTATAATTGAAATAATATATTGAATTTAATATTTTAATATTATATATATTTTTTATTTTTTTATTTGTTTTGAATTTCAATTAAAAAATTAAAATTGAAATAATTTCATTTGATTCGAATTTAGATATATATTATAGAATTTGCCTATATACATATTAATAAATATTATTTGCATATACGACGTATTATACAATCATTAAGGAAATGCATCCAATTAGAATTTAAATTTACTAATACAAAAATTAAAATTTGCATTTTTTTTAAAAATATAATTTTCTTAGTTATTATTCATATTCTAAGAATTAAAATATACATGAAATACACTTAGGCATAAATGAAATTAATTATGTAAATTTTTTTCTATAAATTTATCTAAATGTGTACGTGATTGATTAGAGACTATATTAATTATACAAAATTTAAATTTAAATTTTATATGCTATGAAAATGATACTTAAACAAATATATGAAATTACAACTATATTATTATATTGTACATTTTAAAATATTTATATTTTTTAAAAATTTTCTATTTAAATTCATAATAATATAATTTTGTTCGTGTATCGCACGGGTAAAACACTAGTTTCTAAATATTCGTCAAGATTTTGAATGATGACCACCACTCATATATTTACATGAACCTGGCTAGCTAGGGATGTAGTAAATAGAATAACTTGTGGGGGATAGAAGACTGGATCATATAGATGAGTGAATTGAGGGTATAACACTAGAGACACATCTTAAGGGAGAACTGATCAGAAGATTCCAAAAGGGGGCACAGTGATTTTGGTTGCACATATATGTGTAAGTTTTTTCAATGTGCAAAAGAAATTTCTTTGCAGAATAATAAAGAAAGCAGGGTGGGGTGTGGGAGGGGCCGGGGAGGGGGGGGAGAGAAGAGAGAGAAGGTAAAAGACAAACAATGTGGGCATGTTATGAAGAAATACTAGTGAATAGTATACTACTATACTGTGTCTGTGGATCATAATTGACTGGACTGGACAATGAAAGGAGTGGTAAAATATGGAGATTTTTTAGATCACAACAAACTATACTTTTATGTGATGTCACATTGCAATAAAGGAGAATATAATGTGTTCCGACCCTCTGTATTTTGCCTTCTCATTTGCTGTCCTGATAATATGAACAGAACATTGTGAGTTTGTATGTGTAAACATACTCTCAACCAATGTAAACGTTTCTAATATCTTGTAATAACAAAAGCAAAATATTAATTGATACTATAAACATATGTCATTATTATTTTTCCACTGAATGATGGCCAAGCTAAGAAGAATAAGTCTAGAAAGGGGTAAATAGACTTTTCATATTTTAAAACTTTTTAAAATAAGTAAATCAAACTTGAATTTTTGACTAAAAGAGTTAACTTCTAAACAATACTTCGAAAGGTTATGTTGAAATTTTAACTAAATGGTTAAGGATAAACTTTTATCAAAGTTTAAGTGTATCACGGAAAATATTTTATAGCACACTAGTATCTTATGTAATTACGAAAAATGATTAAGGTATATATGTAAGAGTATGTTGAAAAATAAATGTGTAAAGTAAAGAGACAGAGTAGGTTTATAGTGATTCAAGGATTGTGTAATTCCTCTACTCTACTCTACTCCTCTCCTTTTCACTTAGGAGGAAACTCACTAGTAATTTTGGCTTTGATCACTAAGTCAGCACACTGCAATATATATTTTCTTTCTGTCCAGATTTGACAAATGTAGACTTTTATCAAACTGTTGCGTGCAACTTGTCGATAAAATTTGACTTTTACTTTTTCTAATAGCTTTACTTGTTTATGCAAGTATCTTACATTCTTATAGACAATTTTAGTTATCTTCGCAAGTGACTTATAATATAGTAGCACTGCAAAAGTAATGGTTGATCTCATGAGAAACTGTTCATAACTCAATAAAATAAGTAAGCAATCTAGAATGCATGCAAGTAATTAAACAATGAGAAAAAGTACAAGGAACTAACATGAATCCATTACCAAAGTTAATCTTATACAATTTATCAACTCAAATTATAGGTTTGTTCTAACTATTACATAGCACTCCATATGACCTCTAGAGGTAATCATGTATTCTTATTATATTAGTTGTTCATATGTCTAAACATTTATTCGAACATCTAAAAACCCATTAAGTACAAAAGAGTTACGAAATCCCCAATTTAGAACCTCTCGTGAAGGTCCTTGGGGATAAAATACGGAGATCCGTACCCTAGGGATTGGGGTGCATTCTAAGGGTAGTAGCGCATATTATGGAGACTTTGGCATCGATCCCACCCCTTGTGTGGGGCATGAAACATGAAATGCATTTGAGTGTGAATACTTTGGTAGGGAGACTTTGGATTTGGAGTGGTTAAAACTTGCTTTTGTATATACCTTTTGGCTTTAGTTTTATCATAGCAAGTCTTTTGTATCTTTGAGTGCAAGTGACCACTTTTGGGTCCTTGTATGTATATATAACTCTTTTAGATCAATGGAGTTACTTTTCTTTAAAAAGAAATCCCCAATTTAGAACCAAGTAAATAATTTGCAAGACAACATAAATTACTTATTCTTTTAAGCTATATATATATATATATATATATATATAGAGCATATATAGAATTAAAAGTTATCTTGTATACTCAGATCATTCAATTTCTTTAACCATCTTGACTAAGTTACAGTTAAGTTGGCGAGTCTCACAAACGTCGGTGTTGTCGTAGTGGAAGCTTATAACCCTTGTGTGTAGTGGTCATAGTCTCACAACTATCGGTGGTGCCATATATGGTAAAGGGTGGGCGCCAAAAAAGGGATGCCCTAGTTCTCTGGAAAACATTGGCGAAAGCAAGTAAATCACAAACCCCTTTTTAATATTGTTCTTGTATATATGTTCTAGTGTTCTTGTGTTGTACTGTTTGATGCATGTATTCTTTAATCTATATGATGAATACGTGACCATTACTTTTGGGCATCTCTGTATATATGATGAATTTGTAAAAATTTGGATTAAGATTTTATATTTATGGATAGAGGACTCTTAAAATTGGTAGACTCTGTATGAAAGTTGGTTTATGTAAAATTATGTGGCGGAAGCCAAGTGTGTACATGAGCCCTAATTTTGGACATTTTCATATAAATGATGAATTATTGTGAATAAATTTTGATTATGGTGATATATTCTGTATGAATGTTGGACTATTGGACTGTTATATATGTGAGCCCTAATTAGCCCTAATTTTTGGACATTTTCATATAAATGATGAATTGTGAATAAATTCTTATTATTGATGTCCATCTTTTAATTTAGATGAAAATTAAAGCATCAGTTTATATGGACAATCATCCTCCAATCTCAACTCTGGAACATGGAGTGAAAGCTCAATCTACTAGGAGAAATACTCAGCAGCATATGCATTCTCCTCCCGCAGCTGTTCCTGCAAAGAAGAGGAAAGAGTTGAGTCTAGATCCAAAGTTTGGGATTACTTTGAATATGGAGTGCTCTGCCTACCATTGTTTTGCAGAGGCGCAAATTGAACTTGAAGAAGGCATAGCACTCTAATCCGTCAATTAGGAATTTTTTCATAAATAAATAAATAAATAAATAAATATATATATATATATATATATATATATAATATATATATATATATATATATGTTGTCATGGTGTGTGCGTGCGGTTCACACACTCAATGTTACGAAATACACCACTCAATGTTAAGGCACTGTGGTGTGTTTCTTAAATAAATAACTACATATTTGAATTATATATATATACATATATATATTATATATATATATATATATATATATATATATATATGTATATAATATGTATATATATATATATATATATATATATATATACATATCTACTATACTAATAAGAGCCAAAAGAGAGTTAGGCCTAAAATGGGTAGAAAATGGCGGTCAAATTATTTAATCAAATGGATTGTTCAGATGAATTATTTAATCAAATAGATGGTTAAGATAATCAGATTAATATTATTAATAGAGATTACCTAATTTAAACCTTACTTTTATGATTATCCGTTAAGTTTTCCCGTTAAATATTATCTTCTCGTTAATATTCCGTTAACTTTTAACTTATCCATTAATATATAAGAAGGTCTTAGGTTCGAACCTCATCTCATCAAATTTGACAATTAAGTTTCTCACTCAAATTAACTCTTATTAATTAAAATAAATTAATAGCTACAACAAAAAATGATACATATGTATTTCTTTAATTTAGAATTATGTGTCTACAATACATTTATTTGAAAAATTATTCATTATCAAAAATTAAATTAAATAAGAGAAATAATTTCATTAGTTATATTGTCTTTATTTTCTCTCATGCAAAGATTCTTTACATTCAAATTTATCAATTGATATTCATTACATTGTCCATTATTTTATTTTTACACATATCTTGTAATTAAATATCAAAGTTTATAGTACAAAATAATGTTATATATTTATTTTAAATTTTATTAATACTATGAATTTTTTTTAAAAATAATTTGAAGCTAATTATATTAACTACTTGGAAATTGGTTGACAAAGAGAGTACTCAAATAATAACCCAACAAATTGAAGCGGAATCACTCTATTTTACTCTTATTGAATTAAATAAATTAGTAGTTACACCAAAAAATGATACATATGTATTTCTTTAATACCATGAAAAAAAATAAAAAAGATAGTTTGAAACCAATCATATTAACTACTTGGGGGATTTGTTGACAATGAAAGTACTCAAATAACCCATTACCCAGCAAATTGAAGCGAGAAACTACCTTTTAATCTTTGGAATACATAATATTTTAAATTTTCAAATTTTTATTAATTTATTTAATCTTTTTTAAACTAGAGATTTTTTTATCCACAATAACTCATTCAACAATAATGGTTGAACCAAATGAACCCCAAGCAGAACTAAAGGAAAATCCATAGCTCTTATATCATAATCTCATTGCATGACGTTGTCATCTTGTGCTACCAACAATAACCGAATTACAAATAACACACTACCAACAAAAAGGAAGAAAACAAAGTAAAGATGAAGACAATGACAATGTTACTCAAAAGAGAATTAAGAACACTTAGAAAAATTCAAATTAAAAGTAGTATTTATTTAGACTATCATTTTTAGACCAAATATTTAGACTATCGATTTTAAGTTGCAAACATTTATTTTAGTAATAATTATAATGAATTTTCTATATTATCTTGGATTCATATACTTTGAGTTAGATATTTAAATAAAAAATTTCGACATTCAATTACCCATGTATAAACTTCTCCTATATAATCTTGCATTGATATACTTTCAAATATTTATTTAAATATAACATGGGGCATTAACTCATTCGCGCTATGCGCGTATAAAACTAGTATATATATACAAATATACATACATATATATATATATATAATATATATATATATATATATATATATATATATATATATATATATATATATATATATATATATATATATATATACATATTATATATAGGATCGCGTTCAGGTGCGAACTGGCCGCCAGGAGAGAACTGCGGACGAATCACAGCGGCACGTGTCCGGAATGTAGTTTGCAATTAACGTTATAACGTGCACTTTTATAACTAGGTGCACATAGTACCCAGGTGCATAAAGTTAACAAGGTAAATTACTTGCACCTGCAAGTAAATAGGTGCACACGTGCAAGTAAAATGTATTACAAGTGCAAGTAAATTATACAATGAGCATCAATACTAAGTGCACCTAATGTTATAACTAGGTGCACCTATTGCTATAACTAGGTGCACATAGGTTGCAACCAGGTGCATGAATGTTAACAAAGTAAATTACTTGCACTAAGTGCAAGAAAATGTATTGCAGATGCAGTAAAATGTATTACAGGTGCAAGTGAATTGTACAGTGAGCATCAAATACTAAGTGCACCTAATGTTATAACTAGGTGCAACTATGTTAAACTAGGTGCAACCTATGTTATAACTAGGTGCACCTATGTTAAAACTAGGTGCACCATGAATATTAACAATAAATACTTGCATTGTAAGTGAAGTATTTTGCGAAAATATGGTGCATGAATATTAATAAGGTAAATTACTTGCACTTGTAAGTGAAAATTGTGCGAAAATAGGTGCACTTGTAAGTGAAACTAGGTGCAATTGTAAGTGAAACTAGGTGCACTTTTAAGTGAAACTAGGTGCACTTGTAAGTGAAACTAGGTGACCAAAGTTCCAATATTTACGAAATGCCACCGCGTCATTTTTAAAATTGCATCTGATTCGTTGATTTGGACACGTGGACGACTGTGGAGCGTTCTCATTTCCTACCTGGGCGAGAGTTCTCACGAGAGTGCACCCCTATATATATATATATATATATATATATATATATATATATATATATATATATATATATATAGCGGGTCGACCCACTTTGTATAAAAACACAAAAAAAAATGTCATCGTATTTAACGTCATTTACATAGGCTTGTTGACGGAGAACCAAAAATGATTATACCACAATACTACAATAGTATTAGGACCAATAATAGATGTTTTGAAAAAAAGGACTAAAAATGAAATTATACCTTTAAATCTTAGATAAAAAAAATGAAATTAACTCTTTTATATTTGTGAACTGTAAATTGTAATTTTTGTAATTTCTATTTTTCGAATTTATTTTTGCAGTTTGGATTTTGGGAGGTAAAATGGTACATTTGACATGTATTTTGATTATTTGCTAATTTCACTCTAAAATATTGACTTTTTAATTAGATTAATAAATCCAATTAAATCCGAAATCTGACAAGATCCGACGGAATTGTTAAATTGAATAATCTGCACGGTTTTACATTTAATTAACTTAGGATTGAATTACAATTAAAAAAAATAATAATAAGATAGTGAATTCCACACGGATTGCCTATTAACAAATTTGAACCACCCGTACGTAGCCCGTCCGACACACAATAATAATGAGTCTATAGTCAATTCAGACAAATAAAGGATAGGTTATAGTCAACGAACTGAACGAAGAGTAGCATATGTTCAATGAATCAAATTTAGACATCCTCAATCTCTCACTAAAATGATATTTACCCGCCAGCATGGGCAGTTCAACTGGTCAAAGGGGTAAAGTTTAAGAAGAAAATGATATTTACCACATCTCTTTTTATCTCATACATGTTATAATTATTTCAAATGTATGGCCATTTTTATCTCATAAATGTTATAATTATTTCAAATGTATGGCCATTATCTTAGTGATTGGTTATTTTCCTTGTTTTCAGGAATATATATTTTGTATGAACTCTTCTGTTATGCAATGAATGAGAATTTCCGTGTATCTCCCCGTTCTAGATTTTTTTTGTCTCTTATGTCTTTCACGTATTACATTACAAGATTTTCACCATAGGTCAACCAAAAGAAAGAAAAGCATCATAACAAAACTTTCATCGAAGATCAACTACAAGAAGAAACATTTAATTTAAACACATTATTAACACGAAGATCTAAATCCTTAGTGAACGGTATACAGGTTTCTTAAACGCTAATTATTCATTCTTGTATAGAAATCTGCTCAAATGTGGCCGCGCCTTCTCGTGCGGTCGGTGCGGTATACACCACTATGTATACAAATATACACCACTCAATGTTAGAAAATGCACGACAATGAAAATACACAAAAACCCCAAAAAACACACAACACACCCAAAATAATGCATCATAACTCCTCTATCTCTAATTGTGCATTTTCGAACACTGTGTGGTATATATTTGCATACCTAGTGGTGTAATTTTTGGTGATGCGTACCTACTGGTGCATATTTGTATTGTGCATTTTCTAACATTGAGTGATGTATATTTATATACATAGTGGTGCGGCCGCACTGACCGCACGTTAAGACGCGGCCACACCTGGACTCTAATATATATATATATATATATATATATATCACACACACACGAAACATATAAATACGATGAAAGGATTTTCAAACATGAGGTTTAAACCCAACGAGAGAAGGAAAAACCCAAGTCGTGTGTAACACACACTTTCCTTAAATCTGATTTGTTACCTCCCGAGGGTGCTAGGAGAGTTGTAGCGTCAGTCTCCTAGGATAAAATGGATCACAACCTTAAGTTTAAGCACTCAAAAGAAATGTTCGGCGAACAAGATCACCAAGTGAGCACTCAGTACATTTTACGAAATTGTTTGCAGAATATTTTCAAAGAAAATAGTTGAGAGAGATGTAGAGAAGACAAAATAAGAATGTTGAAGTTCTATAAGAGATGAGGGAATTAATAGCATTAATCCATGGCATTAACATATCAAATAAGTCATGTATATGTAACTCCCATAACGTGCAACTTTAGTCTAGAGTTTAATTCTAATAAATTGAAATTAACCCATAACGTGCAACTTCAGTCTAGAGTTTAATTCTAATAAATTGAAATTAACCTGCAACTTTAGTCTAGAGCTTAATTCTAAGAAAAACTTAACATAATTGTCAAGCCTTTTCATTCTTATTATGAGATTTGATTTTCACCCCTACGTGCAAGGAAGAGACTATATGCTATATAATTCAACATGTGTTTAAAAGGCTCTTGTATATATAGTGGTGCAAACCACCTCCCAAAACAATTTGGGACAAGTGCTTTTACAAAGCCTTTCCACCTTCATTTTTCAACTCAAATGAGTCTACTTTGAGAATCAATTTCTCGTTCACTTATTATCCGTTTCGAGCGTACAATATATTAATCTCTTCGCCTCACTGCGAAGAACCCGAGTCCACTTTGACCCGACCCAAATCAGAAATGGACCCCACATATATTTATACCATAACATAGTCACTTATAATGTCATTTTATGCTAAAAATTCTAACATATCATTCCTAGAAATCTCACTTTAGCAGTATCTAATCTAATCTAAAAATATAATAAGTGTGAATGAAGGTTATACCCTTGCCAAGGTGTAGTCCAGTGGCATCAAACCCTTCTTTGTATACGGGAGGTGGTGGGTTCGAGCCTCAGTGGAGGCGTTGCTGTCTCTTTGTGCAAAAAAAAAAAAGAAGGTTATACTCTTCATTTATGCCCGTTTTTTCAGTTAAGTTTTTTTATACATCTATAAAAGTTGCACTATATAATATTTTGGACAAATATACCCCTACCATTATAACTTCCGTTATATTTTCTACTATTGTTACTATACACATGCAACCACCATATATTTTCTTATCTTCTTCAATAATAATAATATATACATATTATATATTAGAGTTATATGTTAGTTACTTTTTAAAACATAAATATCAAATTTATAAAAATATTTTATATTATTAGCATTATTATTTTCTATAATTTAAACATCTAAAATCTAAATAATTTAAATTTTAATATAAATTACTAATAATGGGCACTTATTTTTTGCGTATCGCACATAAAAATACTAGTATTATAATATATGTATGTAATATATACTGCATATGGATGTGATATAAATGCGATATATTCGAATGCAAACGTGTGTTAATATATGTATGTATATGTAATATATGTATGCTGCGTATTCGCATATATATAGAGAAGCCATGTACGTTAAAAGTTCGAGCAATGGAGAGATCTAAATGGGAATGTAAAGCATCATCCTTAACTGCTATGAACTCAGCAAACCCTGCTATTTCCTAAGATTTTGCATATGTCTATTCGTACTCTTGGGAACAATGGTCGAGTTAATTATGAATGTTGTTTACATTTGTGATTCTTCCTTTCATGCTATTCGTGATTTAATGTTTCCAAATCACAGCCTAATTTACTTTCATTACAATTTATTTTTAATTCAAATAGTATGATACCCGTGCAATGCACGGACTACCAATTTGAAATATTTAGATTATTTTCGTATATAAAAAGAAGATATGAGCTTTATTTGCTTATATAGTTTTGTAATGAGTCATTTCCATTTTTTGTCCTACTGTTATTGGGGCATTGCCAATTTTAGTCCACTTCATTAATTTTTGCCACATTACAGCCAGTCTTATTTAGTTCTTGCCACTTTTAGTCCACCATTAAAAGTTTCCTCAAATAATCGTCCAAAATAGGGATATTTTGGTCTTTTCATGCTTTGATCATCTTCTTTACCCTTTGCAGTGGTCTTCCTTACACATTTTCATCCAATGAAGAAGTTCGGCGAAAGTCATGGCTTTGTAATGTGGCTCACATGGCTTTCGCCGGACCTCTTCATTGGATGAAAATGTGTAAGGAAAACCACTGCAAAGGGTCAAGTAGATGACCAAAGCATGAAAAGACTAAAAATACCCTTGTTTTGGACGACCATTTGACGAAAATTTTAACGGTGGACTAAAAGTGGCAAGGACTAAATAAGATTGGCCGTAATGTGGCAAAAATTAATGAAGTGGACTAAAATTGGCAATGACTCAATAACATTGGGACCAAAAATAGAAATGACTCTTTTGTACTTTAATAGTTATGATGATTTGATATGAAAAAGAGTTAATTCCAGCAATGGTCCTCCGACTATGTTGATTTCCCAAAATTAGTCCCTAACTTTTAATTTGGACAATTTAGGTCCCTTGACTTTCAAATTCTTTCCAATGTTGGTCCTTTCGTCAAATTTTGGTTAAATTGAGGTCAAATGAAGGGGTAAAATTGTCCGTTCACTTGTATACTTGTATTTATTCTGTCCTATACGCTATATATATGAATATAATATCAGTCGAAGAGACATCGAATGAAATTATATGGCTTCGATTGAGATTTCGACTGAGATTATATTCATATATACAGCGTATAGGATAGGAGAAATACGAGTAATAATACACTAAACATGTAAACGGACAATTTTACCCCTTCATTTGACCTCAATTTAACCAAAATTTGACGAAAGGACCAACATTGGAAAGAATTTGAAAGTCAAGGGACCTAAATTGTCCAAATTAAAAGTCGGGGACTAATTTTAGAAAATCAACATAGTCGGAGGACCATTGCTGGAATTAATTCATATGAAAAATTATGAATACATATATTTGCAATTAAAATATGAATTGATATTTAAGATGGGTAATTAGATAAAAGAAAATTTCTTTTATTAAAAGTTCAATACAAATTATTAAAGACTTCTTGGTAAATTATATTATTAGTTGAAGTACAATTTCTTCTAGAGTCACTGTAAATACAAATTTTGAGACTCTAGATGCAGCAATATACAATTGAGTATTGACAAAAACTGATTTCCTCAATAACAATTTAACATGCATGAGATCATATTTGTCACTTTGCCCTTGACTTTTATTAATAGACATTGCATATGAAAGCATTAACTGGAATTGTTTTCTCTGTAATTTTTTGAATGACAATCTTAGATCTATTAGGGTCATAGTCATTTGAAGAATCACACTTGGGGTCTTACCATGCACATGTATTTATTAATTATATATATTATAAAATAAACATATCATGTAATAATTTTAAAAGTATTAAAACATTATATAATAATTTGACCACCTAAAATTACATAACAATATCTATCAAACTAAACATATACAGTAAAATGTTTAACATTTCATATTGTTAAAACTACAAATTAAATGAGGTAAAAATATTTTTAATTTATTTAAGAAATATATAACTAATAAATAAATCTCATTCTTTTTCCAATTAAATGCCCATGTAATTTAACAAATTTTTTTTATATAAATATTTGAAATGATTTTTAGTGATATACATTTGCTAATTTCAACTTATTCATTTATAATGCAATTGATCAATTCAAAAATAGCATATTAATACATATTAAAAATTACGATAATTGTCCAAAGCTACACTGTTTAATATAAATAACATTTTAAAAAGATTAAAACTATAACTTTTTATCCTAAATTTTGAGTCAACATCTACCTGTTAATTACAGGATATTGTAGTAATATAAAACAATTAAAAGATTTCAAATAAATAAAAATTTGTAAAATTTACAATTAGTAATTAAAAATGATGAAAAAACAATTATTTATATACAACATTTGTTACACTATACTATTGAGTTAGTTGTCATCACATATATATTGTATTTAGTTACTAAACAACTCAACGTCAAGTTAAATTTTTGTCTGATTTTTTTCCATTTTTCTTTTTCTAAAAAAAATTGTAATTGTAAACATTATATTAAAGTGGTGTAACATTTCTATATGAGAGAGATTGGTTTATAACTATAGAAATTCTATAAATATATCTTAATAATAAAAATTCAATTACATTATATGGTCTTTATATAAAATAGAAAAAACATGTTACAGGATATAGACTTGGTAATACTTGTGTGAGACCGTCTCACGGGTCTCGATGCGTGAGACGAGTCGAATCTTTGACCTCATTAATCAAAGATCCGGCCCGTCTCACGAATTGAGACCCGTGAGACGGTCTCATAGAAGTTTTTGCTTAGACTTTATAGTAAATAGTAAGATATTCTAAAATAAAAATTACCTCATTTAAAGAAAAAATGATTTTTTTTCATGCCTCAACACAGTCACATATTATTTTCATCTATAACAAAATCATATTCACCTTCATTTTGTTTTTGAGTACTATCACCTTCATTTTCCTAATCATCCATTTTGTATGAAATTAGGATACTACTTCAAACTGGAGTATGTATTAATTATGATATGAGAGTACCCATTATATTCCACATACACCATTTCTTATACATTAATTAACACATGGGATACTAAATAATATCTTTAATGTATGTTTGGACCTACATGTGTAATAGTGAATAAACCCTGATCATTGAACAAACCAAAGCAGCTAGGGATGAACTTTTATCAAATTGATGACTCGCATGATATTTTGGCAGATTAAATATATAAGCAAATTAAATTTATGGATTAAAATGAAAGAAGCCACCAACTCAATATAATTATCATCCCAATATACAAAACCACTATAAGCCCCTTCCAACTAGCTATTGCCCAACAAAAATATTGCCAAAAAGTTTCATCATCATCATCCTATGTTGAGTCTCAATGTAGAAAGCAAATTTGTGATCTTTTGAATGAATCAAGAAAGCTCTAAAAAACTAAGATCTGAGTATAGAAAATGACATTACAAATAGTACGTAACATTAATCTCAACTATAACAAATATATACGCATTCATAAAACAAACAAAATAAAAGGCGAAAAATAAATCAATCCCGATCATAAGGCTAGGGGATATATGATATCCTTGTGTGGGATAGATAACATTCATGCCCATATATATATATATATATATATATATATATATATATATATATATATATATATATATATATATATATATATATTTTGTAGCTTTTGCATGCAGACTATATCCCCGGGATTCCCATGCTCCTTAGCTTTTATTGTTCAATCCCCGTGACGGAAAGTAGCATCGCCGCTGCCTGTACATTGTCATCATGGCCACAATTCAATTCTTCCACCACTTTCCCCGTTCTCGCAACACTACTACGCGTCTTTCCCCGCACACTCTCTTTTATATATATATATATATATATATATATATATATATATATATATATATATATATATATATATATATATATATATTGCAGCTTTTGCATGCAGACTATATCCCCGGGATTCCACGCTCCTTAGCTTTTATTGTTCAATCCCCGTGACGGAAAGTAGCATCGCCGCTGCCTGCACATTGTCATCATGGCCACAATTCAATTCAATTCCACATATCACCAAAACAATAAGAATTTATAAGGAAGATCTTGCGCGATGGAAAATAAATAAATTTTCTGTTTAGTTATACAAATTTTAGAATAAATGTGATTCTTGATTTATTTGTTTTCTATCTTTACACAAAATCTTCCTTATAAATTCTATATATTACTGGTTGTTTTAATAAGTTTAGTATTATTAAATTTGGCTGGTTAATTATTAATATCCTATTTCGTTCTATTATTTTCGCACAATGTAATCTTCCTTTTAAATTCTTGATACTACCAATTCTTTTCCATTTTCTCTTAGCGAAATAACCTTATTATTAATAAAAGTTTGGGAGGGAAACTACATAGGAGTATTTTATTTTTATTAGTAGTATAGATAGTATAGATTATATATTAAATATTAGTATTTATAAATATAATTAATCAAGTATAAGATTACTAAATATAACATCAATTTTAATTTCGGGTAACGGCCGTGATTCCCTAGCATATATATCAATTGCTTATATTAGTTTGTGATCCCCTAGCATATATATCAATTGCTTATATTAGTTTGTGATCCCCTAGCATATATGTAGAATTGAATAATGACTGAAAATATAATAAGCATTCAAATACTCTTGATTTCCATTCCTGTTTTCTACCATATATACCGAAAAAAAATATAAACAAAATATGTAACCTCTATATGGAAGTTGGTCAAAATAGAAGATAGTTATTACGTAATATAAATATTGTAATATATTAGTAAATATATTCTACAGTAAATAGTAAAAGAAATGACCAACTTACCATGAATATCAATTACCGTATATGCTAATATTATAGTTTTTTTTCGAAAAAAAAATCTTGCCATGAATATTAATTAGTGTATATATAAATTAGAGTTAATTCTATTTTTATCCTAGATTTATAGGCGTCATTCCACTTTTAGTCCTTTTTTTTTTTTTTTCAAAACATCCCATTTTGGTCCTAGTATTATTGTGGCATGACCATTTTTGGTCCTTTATCAACAAAATCGTTAAAATTCTTATAAATGCAAGGGCATTTCGGTCTTCAAATAGGAATTTTTTTTAAAAAAAAAAGTAAAAATGAAAATATAGCGGATTAAGTTACTTTGTAAAAAAAAGATTAAAATGCCCTTGTATTTAACATTATTTTAACGATTTTATTGATGAAGGACAAAAAATGGTCATGCTACAATAATAATAGGACCAAATATGGATGTTTTAATAAAAAAGGACTAAAAGTGGGCTATCACCTATAAATCTAGGACCAAAAATAGAATTAACTCTATAAATTATTATATATTAAATAGCACGCAATATTTTAAAATAGGTAAAATATTATTGATTAGTGCAACTGGATGTGCGTGCGTAACATTTATATATTTTTTTAAAGACATATTTATATTTATATTTACATAATAATGTGATTATCGTGAATTTGGAAAGTATATTACCGTGAACTACGTTATTATTGTGAGAATTCCGGTATAATTTATGTCCAACGTGAGAATTAGGTATAATTTGTGAAATTGGAAACAATATTACCAATTAATAGATATTAGTTAATTTCCATATAACATTTTCTTACCAATTATCTATACTATTAAAGTTGAAGAGGAGGGTTTTACTTTTATTAATAGAAATGAAATAGATATATTATTGATTTTCATTCTTTATCCTATTTTATTTATTGGTATTGAAAAAAAAACCCATTTAAGAATGAATATATTCTATATTTATTGTTCCATTTCATTACGAAAGTATAAAGTTATGTCATTTTATTTATTTTTATTACACTCTCTATCCCATTTTATTTACACTTTTTTTTAAAAAAAAATGCATTTTACTTGTATTATTTACTCTTCATTGTGCAAATTAATTTATTTTTTTAATAGGAATATCAATTCATATATACTAAAATTATTATTA
>CP025659.1:38944383-38955168 GCA_003576665.1 Ipomoea trifida
TGAAACCAAAAATTTATCTCAGACTAAAACTCAAAATTGGGCTAGGTTCGGTACATCGCGAACTATAGCGATGCTACGATCAAAATAAATTTCTGCTGCTATGGACCAAATTTTCGGGGTATTACAAATGCAGACAATGACATGATATAATACACAGAGTCTTTAATAATAATACACAGAATCTAAGCCATAGTATCAATAACCTAACAACAGATGTTTGATGAGGTTTAATACTGAAAAATCAACAATGTGGATGATAAAATGATATAATACTGAGAATCAGTAAATGTTCATGCTAGAATGCGAATGCAAATGCATATGTGATATATATACAAACATTATGTTTTTTTTTTTGCACAATGTCGTTGATCAACAATGTTTGCTAAATATTTTACCTTTTAATCCCGTTTGTTCTTGATAGTCGATGAAGATGTGTATTTGTTGTTGATGAAAGCGTATCTGTCCTGCTTTGATGTGAGAGTGTTCCTGAGTTCTTCTTTGAATCGTTTGTGTGTTTGCTTTTGCTTGAGAGTGTTGTTTTGCTTGGTCGGAGTGCAGCGGGAGTGTAGTGAGTGGAGCGAGAGAGTCGGAAGCTTGTTAAGGAAGACTCTCCATCTCTAATATACGTTAATTAAAAAAAATAACGGTGATTGGATTGACTAAACGGCGTCCGTCCCATCACTTAGTGGAACGGCGCCGTTTAGTCCCACGGTGCACATTGCTATGTGCACTGTGGTGTAGGGTATAACGATTGAATTTCCTTCTATTCTATGCATGTGGGCCCATAGATTAGAGAGTAATTCTTTGAGCTATTTAATCCTTTCACGGACCTCCTATGTCTTGGGCGAAATAGGCATGGATTTATAAGTTATACCACTCACAAATCATGTATTTGTAATAGTCATAGCTAAATTAAATGTAATAAGCTCGGTAAGGTTGGTATTTCCACCACTGGCACTCTAAGTCCGGTCAGGTCGACCCGTCCACCACCGGCATTGTAATCCCGAGGTTAGATCTTGGTATAATTAATTACGACGGCGGTCAGAAAAAACGCTACGACGGCGGTCGGAAAAAAATGCTACGGGAGCAAGGTGCCCGTTTATGGTCCTCGGACCGATCTTTGTGGGAGCAAGGTGCCCGTTTGGTCCTCAGACAGATCTTTGTGGGAGTAAGGTGCCCACTACGAGAGCAAGGTGCCCGTTACGGTCCTCAAACCGATCTATGGAAGAAAGGTGCCCATTATGGGAGTAAGGTGCCCGTTTCTAGGGCGTTGGAGTAAGGTGCCCATTTACGACCGAAAAGTCGGAAAAAACTATGGTCTTCGTACCAACGAGGAAGAATTACCCTCGTTTACTTTTCTTTGTAAATTGTACACGATCATGTATATATATTAGTCGTGTGCTAAGTCTGATTAGGTTGGCACTACCACCACCGGCACTACAAGTCTGATTAGGTAGGCATCGCCACCATCGGCTCGGTGAACCCGAGATCATATATATCTCGGCATAAGTCCTACGTAGTAGGTAATTAAGTCCAGTTAGGTCGGCATTACCACCACCAGCGCTATAAACCCGATTAGGTCGGCATCGCCACCATCGGTTCGATGAGCCCGAGATCGTATCTCGACATAAGTCTTACATAGTAGACAATGAAGTCCGGTTAGGTTAGCAATACCACCACCGGCGTTGTAAGCCCGATTAGATCGGCATCGCTATCATTAGTAGACACAGTTAGCCCGGGATTAGTTGCTGGCATTAAGCCCTACGAAGTAGGCAATTCGGCCCGCCAGGTCGGCATTCCGCCTCGAATAAATCCAATCCCCCGATTGGTAAAACCCGATCCCTAGATCGGTAAAACTTGGTCTCTTAAATCATGATTAGAGACTCGATCCATAGATCGCGAGTAAATCCAATCCCTTTATTGGAAAATTTGAATCTCTAAATCGAGATTAGGTTCGACCTCCCGACCATTCGGTCGCTTGATCGGTAAAATCGACCTCTCGATCGTATCGCGAAACCGATCCCTTGATCTGCAGAGTTCGGACGACCATTATAGTCCAAAAGGCTGCTTGAAGGTTGTGCTCTTTTTTCCTTAGCCAAACTTTTTTTCCATTGGGTTTTTTCTTGGCCTATGGTTTTTAATGAGGCAACCGGCGTAAGTCACGGACTATGCGGTCAGTTTTTTTGCCCGAACTCTCCTTCGTAGGCGCTTAAGGTTGTGCTCTTTTTTTCCCTAGCTGAGATTTTTTTCTCATTGGGTTTTTTCTGAGCCTAAGGTTTTTAACGAGGCAACCGGCGCAAGCTTCGGACCGTAAGGTCAGTTCTCCAGCCCGAACCCTTCCTCATTGACTCAACGTCAGGGCACGGACTATGGGGGCTACTTGATAGGGAATATACCCCGGGTATACGACCCTAAGTACGTTATACATATTTCAGGATACGAGTACGGTATTGGCCTATAAAAGGAACTCTAGTCCTAGTTGAATGGGGCTTTTTCCCCTCTTCACTCTCTCTCTAAACAAGACCTTAAAACAGTGCTCTCCCTTCTCTCTAAATCTATGGAAGAACATTGAATAAAAGAGCTTCTTTTGGGTCAAATTCTCTCATTATCTTAGTACTTTAAATGTATTGCAATATACTTGAATACGTGGAGTAATTAAGCATTATCAATAATAATAATAATAATAATATTAATAATAATAATATTATTATTATTATTATTATTATTATTATTATTATTATTATTATTATTATTATTATTATTATTACATTACACTATATTTAAATGAACTATTCTCTTGTTTCTCTAGTCGTCCGGTATGCTACAACGAATTGAGCGAAGCCATAGTAATTTGTTGCGCCGAACTGATTTCTTCTGGTGTAGCAGTAGCTTCTTCCTCGCCGCATCGATTTTGTTTTGGTGATTTCAATTTTTGGCCGGCGTTCGCAGATACGACGATTTCCGGTGGTGGTGTGGAAATTTTTGGGCTGACAGCTTCAATTCCGGTCAGCAGCTTCAGAAAATCGTTTGTCACAGTACCAAGCACATTGGGGCTTGGGCAACGTAATTCCTTTTTTGGCAGCAATGAATTTATTCGACAGCAACATTTTGACATAAGGCAATTCTTTTTCTTCTTTTTCCTTTTCTTGGTTTGCTGCAATCATAAGTACCATTAGGTGAATATGTTAAAAAAAATTAATTTATGAGAATTCGTTATTGTTGATCAATTTGTATGATAATCATTAAAAAAACTTATGTTGTGTGAATCGATTGCTACAAATTTCATGATGCACTGCTAGTTTAATTTGTTTAGGAACATGAATTACTTACTATGAATATTCTGCATTAATTTGAGTTTTAATATTGTCAATTCAATTTTGTTTTCTCTTATGCTTTGTGTTAAGACTAGTTATGTTGAATCTGACTAATTCTAGCACGCATACAACACCCAAATTTTATGCAAATTCGTAGCCACAAATCTTATGCATATAGAACACAGATCTTATGAAAATTTGCAACAAATATATATATATATATATATATATATATATATATATATATATATATATAATAAATTTAGAAAATTACCAAAGATATGTGTATGGTTGATTGAGAGTGTTGTAATCTAAACATATTCTAAGTTTAATTAAGGGTAAAGTAGTATATTTTAAGTTTAATTAAGGACAAAGTAGTAAATAAGAAAGTTAGCCTATTCGAGAGAACTCACGAATAGTGTTGGTCCCGATAGGGTGGGAAAAGTCTAGAGGGGGGGGGGTGAATAGACTTTTCAAACAATTAAAAACTTTATAACACTTTAACAACAGAGATTTCAAGTGAATAAATTCAACTTGAAATGTGCAGCGGAATATCATACGGTAAAGTGCTATAAAATAAATCTGCGTAAAACTAAAGAGATAACTCGCATGCAACACGTTGGAATCCTTTGAAATAGCTCAAAGAATATGTATGCAAAGTTTCAAGCACATGCGGACGTGGGAACACACAAACCCAGATGCATAAATCAACACAGTACGTAAAGGGTTAGTGAGTCAAACATGCAAATATGTAAAGTACTGTAAAGTAAAGAGAGGCAAAGATTTATAGTGGTTCAGAGGTGGTGTAATCCTCCTAGTCCACTCTTCTTGACAAGGACTTTTTCACGGGTCCATCAAGTATCAAATCACAGTATCGAGTTTAGATATCGTTCACTTGGAGATGGCTCTTGTAATGTTAGGAATTGATGCAATGTGGAGTTAAGCACAAGCTAAAACTATTCTTATAGAAGCTAGGCCTATCGTTAAGGAGTTTGGTTGATATGGTTTAGCAAAAGACAAATAAAACAAGGACCGGGACTTGGTTGATTCAAGCTACGATGCCAATTATTTTACTTAGGATTAGGGGATTAAAACAAGGCATAGGGTAAGTAAGATGCACAAAAATGTCCAAATACCACTCTCGTAGCTATTTGGACTTGCAACCTCACTATGAACTCCACTCTCGTGACAATCCATACTAAAGTTGCCTAAACAAGAACACAAAGCATAAAAACTCCTTAACACCCGAAATACTCTCGTATTGGGCATTAAGTGTGTGAGTGTGTGGCTAGTGTACAAGCTCTACTCTCGTAGCAACAAACACACTCCAAAACATGCATATATATAAAAGGGATCCAACAATTATACACAATATCATAACAAATCCAAATCACACAACTAACCCTAGAACACCCAAATAATCCCCTTTATGCAATATAACTTATTTAGGCATCAATAGCAAGAAATCAAACCAAATCCTAGTCCCAAAAGGTTTAGCTACTCATAATATAACAATAGATGCAAAACATTAAAGAAGTAAATGAAAGCATAAAGAGAAATTAAAAGGAGAAATAGATAAGAAGAACTTCACTATAGAGCTTTTGGATCCATCTTTTGCTATGTTCTTGATGCTTGGAAGTGAAAGGAAACTAGTATTCTACTCTATTCTATGCTATTCTAAACAAACCCTAGCTAGGAAAATGAAGATAAAATGAGAGATGGCATTTTTTGGGTGGAAAAATCCCTTTAAAAGGGTAAAAATGCGTAGAAAAAAGCAGAGTGCTGGCCACGGCCGTGGCCAGGTTGTGGCCAGCAGGAAGTGGCACTGCCTTGTGGCCACGGGTCTGGCCACGCCCGTGGCCAGACTTGTGGCCACCGGGCAGTGCTCCTGTGCACAAGCCTCGACTTCTAGGCCATTTTTGACCCCCGAATCATTTGAATTTGTGTATATGGTATTCATCAAAGTTGTAGCCCTTCAAGTTAGCTTTCCAATGACATAAAGAACACTTGATTTGGACATTCCTACGAAGAGATATGGCCACAAAACCGAACAGTGGACGAATTGTGCGGGAATCTCAACTTCTTGCTCTTTTGCTCCAATTTTGCCTTTGTTTGTCCAAATGACTAAGACCATTAAAAACACCACTCTTTGGCTCTTCAAGAGGTGTTTCTCTCATCTTCATAGCTTCTCCTAAGCTTCCATTGACTCTTCATGCATCCAACTGCTCCAAAAATCATCCAATTCGTCTAAGTCATCAGGAATTACACATAAACACACAAATGAATCAAATGAGGAACATTTTGGGTAAAATTATAACCAATGACAAGGAAAATAAACTTAAATGCAAGGTGAAAACATGAACATTTTGGCACTTATCACTTCTCCTTCACTCCAAGGAGGGAATTCCACTATCTCGTTCACCTAGATACAAATAGTGAAACACCAGTGCTACACAAGCACTTCCCGAGTGTCTCACACAAAGCTACACTCAACCACGAGCTTCTTCGCACAAAGCTAAGCTCCCGAACGCCTCGCACAAAGCTACGCCCCAACTAAGTGTCTCGCACAAAGCTACACTTAGTTCACCCGATTGTCTCGCACACAACTACACTCCTTCCTACACTCAGTAGAGATGCAATTGTTGTAAGAAATAAAGATTTCTTTTCTAAGACTTGAATTCTCTCGTGTATAGCTCAATATCTCAGCACTTTGTATTTTGATCGTATTCACCGCTCAGTATCACCACTTGTAGTTTTTCACGTTTAGTTCGTGGTGCTGCGTATTCCCCGTTGGTCCGTGCTTGTATTCAAGTCTTCTTGGGCTTTTTATAATTGAAAGAATTGTTTGCCCGTTGTGAACATTCAAATTTTGAAAATTCACTTGATCTGATTGGTCATACCAATTGATCTTGATGGCCCAACCTCCTCATTTAATGATCATACCGTTGATCTGATAACTTGCCAATTTGATCTGATAAGATCTCCAATTTGATCTGCACAATTTAATGCTCCTGGTAACTTTTGAAAAATTAACTCTGCAAATTGCTCACAAAATCTTCTAATTCGGCTAGATTGATCTTTGAAACTTGTAGCCTCCAATTTTTGACTTGTTGCCTTGACAGCCTGATATTGTGGACTTTGTATCCTTCAGAGCTTGATATTTTTGACTTTGTTGCATTCTTGATTTGATCTTGGGCAAGTTGATCTTTCAAAATATTTACCGGGTGGTTCTTGCTTGAGTATAAACAATGATCTTCAGAAAGTTATCACCTTCAAATTTCTTCTGGTTCATGACATCACGTACTGGACCTTGTAGATATATATGAAGCATGCAAAAATGGTTAAGTGTAAGTTCCACTCCAAGTTGCTCCATGGCATGCTCCAAAGTGCCCTTCACGCGTGTAGGAGAGTAGTATGAATCACGCGCACAAAGTCTAGCCAAAGTTCCTCCATATTTGACCTTGATTTGCTCTAGGTTGACTTGACTAGCTCCAAGAGTTACTCCATTGACCAAAAGTAGCTCCAAAGAGCTTAGTCGTGTAACTAGCTCCCAAGCTTCCTCTTAAAGGATTAAAATATAGCTAGTAAGAATCAAACACTAGACTAGTAGGTAATGTTCTCAAGCCTTTAACCAATGTTCCGTATCAACTCATTTAGTTAATATCACCAAGATAATATATTTGTTCCTTCTTTGCATTGTGTAGCGTATGGTGTAGAGATAGTGTATTTTAGGCTTCCTCCGCCTTTGACTTGCTCTATGGAGCTTGACTTCCTCCTAGGTTACTCCACAAGTTCCTTCATGGACCAAAAATTGACTTCCTCTTTCTTGGAGTTGGACCGTGACAAAACTAGCTTCACTCCTTGGTCTTCAAGGTTAAAATGTTCATTATAGGAATCAAACTTGTGCCTTCTAGCATAAATAACCTTAGTCTTGTCCATTGGATCACATACACTCATGTGTATAATGGAAGTAAACGAATTACAAGTCTTATGACATAAAAGACTCTATAGAACAATAATTCGAACCACTCTAATGTCAGGACTTGTCTTTCGGGTCAACTCTCTACACTCTAAAAATAAAATAGGGGATTTCTGAAAATACAAATTGGCTCATCAAAACGATTACAATATTATTCCTAACAAATAGGTTAATACTAAGGGGAGGGGGTCTAGTAATAGTTATTCCCCTTACAAGGGTAATAGCTCATTCTTAGGAACATTGTTCTTGGGAATAAAAATCATTACCAAACAAAGGAATAGACTTATTCCCGCGAATGCTACTCCATTCTAGGTCTATTCCGCAAACCAAACATGCGGTTAGAATCCAAAAAGTGTACCAGATAGTTATGTCCGAATAGTCCAAGTCAAAGACTTGAAAGGTAAAACCTTAACTAGAAAGTAGTTGAGACTGAAAGGTAACTAACCAAATAGTTAGTTGATGTTGAAAAGTCATAGGATTGACTATTCTAAAAGTGAAATCCGAAAGCTTACGAATGGTTGATGCGACCATCAAAATGTTCCCTGGAAAAATAGTGAATTATCTCAACCGAACAGTTATCAAAGAGAATGGTGCTAAAGTTTCTTTAAAATCCTAGGTGCACATCCCAATGAGGATTTCCCATAAAAAGATGACAAAAACCTTAGCAAAGAAAGCCAGGCTTTTAGGAGCAAAAGTCAAGTAACGACAAGAAAGCCAGACAAAGAGAGCAGCCTACTACAAGAACAAATGGTTATTGCACAATGGATAAAGACTATTTGAAATTTGTTTCCCACCAAAGGACAAATTCAAATGTGTCTATAAATAACTCAATTAAAAGCTAAATGATGAGGTGTTGGTCATTTTAGAAAAGTATACAAGAAGTGCGACCAAGTATTCAAGTGAATTCACGCGGACTAGTGGGAGAGATTGAATACTGTATTTTTGTAATATCACTCAATTGAAGCTAAAAGAATTATTTTCATGCATTTTGGGGGATATTGGAGTCAAATAGAGCATTTTGGATACATATGCAATCAATGGGAGCCAACATGAAGCAAGAAAGATGGCTAAAATACTTTCGAGAGAGACATAGAGTGGTATTTTTAGTGATTTTAGGCAAGCCAAGCCAAAAGTAAAACAAAAGAGCAAGAAGTTACAATTTTCGCTCATCATGACTACTGTTTGGTATTTGGATCATATCTCAGCCTAAAAATGTCTAAATGATATGATTTGTGCTCCATTTGAAAGAAAACGCGAAGGGCTACAACTTTCATGAAGATCATCACCAAGTCAAGTTATAACGTTAAAGAGGTCAAAATTGGCTTGGAAGTTGAAGTTGCGCTGCAGAGTCTCTGGATTGTGAATTTTTGGACGGTTTTATGCGCAGGCGCCTGCACGGGCGTGTCATAGCCCGTGCGACACCTCTTGTACATCTATTTAAGTGCGGTTTTACTCTTTTCTACTCAGTTTTTAACCCCAACTCAACCCTAAGCGGCTAAGCATGTTTCCTTTCATTTTTCTATAAGGTAGAATACGCTTAGATTTAGATTTCTTTACATATTTGCAACTTGTATTAAATATTCAACTCTTGAATTTCAAGATTTTATCTTTCATTGTCAATCGAGAAGTTCTTCTTTCCTTTATCTACTTCTTTTGCAATATTTATCTTTATTCCTTATGCTTTGGCTACGTTTATGTTTTGATATGTGTGAGTAGTTAGTTTGTGAGCTTCTATACTCTTCTGTCTTTTAAAGCTTTCAGCATAAACACCCTATGACTAGTAGAGTGGTCACACTTTGGTATAGACCACCTGAGCTTCTTTTGGGTGCAACTTATTATGGTGTGGGTATTGATTTATGGAGTGCAGGATGCATTTTGGTAGAATTATTAGCCGGAAAGCCTATTATGCCTGGTCGTACAGAAGTAATGCTCCAGTTTTATCCATATCTTCACAATCTTTTGTCATTTGGTGTTAATAATTTTACTTATGGTTTTCTTGCTCATCCATGTTGATCTAATTTATTTTCCTTTTCTTCTTTGAGCCTTCTTTATTTTGCTTAAAGAGTTTACTTTAATTCTTTTTTCTTACCTTAGCTCTTTCAATATGTTTTTGTTCCTCAAGTTGTTTAACTATTCAAGGTTGTAAATGAGTTGAGTATTGCCTATTTATTCTTGTGCACTATTATTAAACAATTCAAAGCCTTGAAGGTTATGTAAGCTCTTGTTTTGGATTGTATTAAATAAATCTGCGTAGGTACAAAGCATGTTTCAGTCTTCTATTTGAGGTTACTGGCATTGATATTTTCCATCATTAAGGTAGAGCAACTACATAAGATATATAAATTGGTTCACCATTTGATGAATATTGGAAAAACTCTAAGTTACCAAATGCAACATTATTCAAGCCACAAGAGCCATACAAGCGATATGATGCATTAGAGAGACATTTAAAGATTTTCCACCATCATCGCTGCTACTGATCGATAAACTGCTTGCAATTGATCCAGCAGAACGCAGGACTGCAACCGATGCGTTAAGAAGTGAGGTAAGTCCTCTTACATTATAAAGTTACTATTTGCTGCATTACCCTGCCCTCTGTAATGCTTTCCCTCCCTGTCAAACTGCACATGAATCTCCAACCTATCTCCTCCTAACCAACATTACCCACTCTCAAGTTAGAGACAGTTTTTAACTTCTAATTTTACTTAAATTCTAAAGTTTTTAGACCTTTCCTGCAAATTTCCAAGAGATGGATGCAAAAGGGCGTGATGATGAGGCTCGGAGTATATATTTCTACCATTCTGCAATAAAATTTTGAGCTAATGTGACAGTAGACATTAGGTGTCTACTAAAGTTGCAGAATTGATTTTATATTAAAACCACTAATCCCTAGCTAAAGGTGCATATGTACTGGTAAATGGTAATGAATTACAGATATTGTCATGTTTGCATTTTTCTGCTCGTGTAAGCTAAGGGCAGCTAATAAAGCTAGGGTGATGGTGCTAAAAGAACACGTCACCGCGACCGTGCTGTTCGTGTAATTCCTCTACCAGATGCCAATGCTAAACTTCAAGCTAATATTGATCTATGTCTTTCTTCTATTTTCAAAATATTAATGTAAAATTAATATTAAATTATATTTATTTCATTTGAACTTGAACTTTCGAATAATTTTTTTATGTGTTGATAAAATTTGGCGTAGTGTGCAATATAATATGTTGAAGTGTTGATAGTTATGTGTTCAGAAACTTTGGAGTAAAGTGTTGATAGAATTAAAGATTGACAGTGTTGATGAGTTGATTATATTGGTTGGATTGTGCAGGAAAAAATTGTATTATTATCAAATTAATAATTTTTTTTTAAATTACCAATAGGCGTATGATCCTGGATAGGAATAGATGCCTATTGTCTATTATTTGTTTTCTAGATTTTTGTCAGCCCAAAAAACTTAAGATGGTTTTTTATTGATGTGGGGGATGTTTTTTTTTTTAT
>CP025659.1:38996555-39007809 GCA_003576665.1 Ipomoea trifida
TATATATATAGATTATACATTGGAAATTCATACGGTTTGTTATTTGATTTTCAAAATAGAAACATTCAAATTTAGAATTGGAACTTCAATTAGACAATTATACATAGGAAATTCATACAGTAAGACTATACCCTCTTGGCATGTTTGGTAGAGAAGAATTGTAAATCTTTTTCCCACTTAATTATAAAAAGTAATAAATTACATAATTTGGTTGGGAGAAATTGCAAATCTTCAAAATTGAGGAATTGTAAATTCCACTCCCCCTAGGGATTGCAATTCCATAATGTATGGGAAAAAGGTTTGAAGAGTGAGGGCCAAATTACTCGAGTTATATTCTATTCGCTAGCAAAAAATAATAAGTTATCGAGTAGAATTTGAGAGTAGAAGTTGTATTTTTCAAATTACGCCCTTAATAATCCAGGGTGAGTTTAGTTCATGGGTTTATACTTTATACAAAAGGAATGGAAATCAAAATAATAATTATTTTTTTGTTTATAAATTTTTAAAACACAACTATGATATTTGATTACCCGTTCAATTAAAAATATCATTCCCTAATTAAAAAGGGACATCAATTCATCTTATTGGTAATCAAATTTTTAAGTTTGGATTAATACTTTAAGATTTTTGTTTAGATTTTTTTTTTTCATATTGATGCTTTGGATGTCATTATATTATGATCAATTACCTTGATTTTTTATGTTTGTATTTTTAAAATATTTATTCCCATTATAGGGTCATAATACACGTACTTGCACATTCTACTCTACTTCATGCTTAAATGTCATCCTTTGATTCATTCAAAAAATGGTGGGCAACAACTTTTAGGAAAATACTACATGTACTCCCAAATTCTATTTCCTCTTACAAATCATTGATGTAGATACTTTTTATTTGGACTCACATGATGAAAATATCATATCCCTGTTTGCTTACATCTTGAACTAAAAGTGAGAGAATAAAAATTGAGAATATATATAATAGAACTCCAACTTCTATTACTTTCTTTTTATCCCCTCCAATAAAATCAAGACATATGACTGAGAGTTTTACCCTCTTAAATACATATATCATTTTCCATACTACAAATATACAAAATACTTTCACCAAAATCTATTATCGCCCTAATTCCCGCCTTACCATCAGATTCTGTGTATGTTTTTGAAATTTCATACGTCCTACATTACTGACAGGTGTTTACACCATTTCCCATGTGCTAACAATTTTGACCATTTTATGGGTGTGTTGATACATTAAGACATGGTGATCCGGGGTTCATTTGTGAAAACTCAAGAGAATCTAACATGCAAACACGAGAAATGTAACAATTTGAGCGAAAAAAGCACAATAGAAAATTGAGAATTTATTTTACTCGAAAATGATTTTCAAATACTGTTTCAGAGCACAACAAAGGTAGAAGAAACTAAAGCAGTCAAGCCAAGCCAGGCATCTCTTCCATCTTCCTTGTTCTACTGCACCTTAAGCTTCAGCATATCTGCATAACCAAAACCCGTTTTAAGGGCATCTACGTCAATACATAATACTTGGTTCTTGAAATAGTAATTGTCCACGTGGAAGAGTGATAAAGAAGAGAGAAGAGGAGAGCTCCTTCTACAAATGCTTGAGTTATTTCAGAAAGTGGGGTCCACAATATTAATTATCCATCCGCTTTAATTGTGCGTGAGAGGCACAGAAAGCGCCCAGCGGGCGCGTTAGGCACGCCTCACAAACAGATTTTATTTTATTTTATTTTTAATAAATTGAATTTATTATTATTATTTTTTCATCTACTATCCTATTCTCTTTCAATCACACTTACAAAAACTCCTTAAAATCCGCTAAAAAACTATATTGATAAGGATGCTCAAGAGACTTGCAATGCCACTCCTGTCTGCCTCCATTATTAAATAAACCATCTCAAGGCAAAGCAAAGCAGAGATCCTTACACTCGAGTTCAGAGAGCTTCAAATGAGCCTCTATATAGTCAGCAAAGAAGGCATCTTCATCCTGAAACAGCAAGAGAACTAATCTCTCTATATAATAAAGCCATATCGCCATGGCCAATCACATTGCAGCATTTTCCCGCCCAAACAAAGTGGCGTCATTTTGGCCTAATATATCTGTACATAAGACTTGCCTTTTTTTAGGGATGTATTTATTGTTTGTTATTATTGCATTTACACGATACACGATTCACTATCTATACGATTCACACTGCTTAATTAATATAGGGAACAATTACCTATCATCAATCAATTCAAAAGAAAACGAAGGGTTTACGCTTACATGTCCAATAGGAATTTAATCATTCATTCATTAAATGCTTATAGCCTGTAGAACTCTAAAGGCTCTATAATTCTTTTATAAATAGATAGCAGTCCACATTCAAGCAAATCAATCTCCGTGTTGTTTTTCTTTCTCTGGTCTAGAAAAATTTGTATGCTTTGCGATCAATATCATCCTTGCAAAAAACATCTGCCCAGATTTCACACGCAAGGAAATAAGGCTCTGATTAGTAACAACTTATATTGTTCCTGAAGGTAGGAATTCTGTTTTCTTATATCACCCTCGGTACGTTTTCCTTCTTCTATCTCTCTGATTCACTCATTGTTAGGTTTCTAATCTTTAATCTTATAATTTTTTCTGTCAATTTGTTTTCTTATATCACTCTCAGTTTTCCTTCTTCCGTCACTCTGATTCACTGACTGTTTGGTTAACGAAGAGCAATTACAGTTTGGCTGGTCAGAACCTATGAAAACTCTGAAATTCGTGGAGGAACAACAAGCAAAACCAAAGAATGTATTTTTTTATGATGAATAGGTAAACTTAACAGATTTGAATTTTGTTTTTGTTTTTCTTAACAGTGCTAAGAACATATACATATTCTGAAGTTTGTATAAGAAAAATTGTGTATGCATATCATATGATGTTCTTCATCCCTCATATGTTATTAAAAATAGGATAAGGTCACAGTAATCAGAACTTATTAATCACGATTTTAAAGCAACGTCCAATAATGAATACTTTCTTTTCAAGCACATGTATTGGCTAAAGCCATTACCAAGTTTGAAAGATAAAGCAACAGTTACTAAAAAGAGCTGATTAGTAAGTTTTCTAGCTATAAGCTCATTGTGGTAAAATAACAGTTACGTAGACTGCAAAACAAAGGTTAGAACATCTAATTTTTTAGGTACACGGGATATTCAAAACTCTTGCATGTCCTAATTGAAGGTTGTACGTGTTGGTTATGTTATCTATAATCCATTGTCCTATATTTTTACCATTTTTTTTTGCAGGGATAAAACTTCTTCTATGATGAGCTTGCAAAGCACCGATTGTGGGACAAAAGGTAGGCTCAAGTATGCTATTTGATGGGGAAGAAAACCGAGAATTAGAGGCGCCTATGCTGAACGTATGACCGGAATGTCTTATGTTTTAATTGAATTCTATAAGTGTCAGTTATATATGATGGTTGATAAGGAAGATAACAAAGAATTAGAGGCTTTCTGTATAACTATATGCCAGTCAATGCCCACTATATTAGCTTTAGAATGATTTAAACTTCATACCAGCAGAGAGATTTATAGGATCCATAAATGTAAGGTGAAATGCTCTAGATTTACACTGATAAGTACACTACAACTATTTGCACTTATACTCTAAAATATCTTGATTTAAACTTCATACCAGCATTGTGACAATCACTTACAGTTGCTGTTGTTTTTTCTTTGTTATCTGGTTACTGATCTATTTGATACTTTAATTCCAAATGAAAACACTAAATATACGAAATAATGTGTACTGAAAAAATCAGTTAAGTAATGGAAAAATAAGTAGTGTAAATTTAACTGTGGCAGCTAATGTTTTTATTTTGAAAAATTAAAACATATGGAAGTATATATGTATATATATATATATATAGATGTGAGGATGCTTTAAAAAAATATATGTATTGTGAGGTATGCAGCAGCAAAAACTTTTGCATAACAAATATAATGGCTGGGTTCAGAGATGCATTTATTAACGTAAAATCTTCATGTGCGGTATTGACAGTATTAACAAAACAACAAATTATCCTCTAAGAATCTGCTAATGAAAAATGTATTGCAAGTTTACAAGAATCCATAGAATCAACTTTACCATTTTACGATGATTAACTAAATTATGCAATTCTTTGTATATATATGAACTTAGGACTGGCCAAACATCGCGTAGAACGGATATTGATGCAATTTCTGATAAACATAAACAATATGAAAATCTAGAATTTTTAATTAATAGGGAAAAATGCACTGCATTTTTATTCAAATCATAGATTTGTGCACATCTGTACTGTAAGAATACCTAGGTAGTAAATAGAATACATAAATCTATCTTTAACGGTTAAGGCTTTATGGATCTATCTAAAATTCGAATGATGCGTAGCTTTAGAGTACCCACTAGGTAGATATGTGCTAGAGCGTAGAGGACTTACCTCTGGTGCTCGAGCCAACCTAGAATAGTGACTTGGATAGAATACCTGAACCGATTAGATTACGTGTTGAAGATCCAACACAAAGTATGTAGACTACTGCGAAGCCTATAGCAATTTACAATAATCGCAAGTGTAAGGTTGGATATGGAGTAGTATTGTAGCTAAAATCATTGAGTTTCAAATTCACGGAACAGAAAGTGCCTAGAACATTCCGCTGAATTGAAGCTTCTTCATACTATGTTGCGCAAAGCTTTAGCAAGGGTATGAGTAAGAAGGTATATAGAATACTATGGTTGCCAACCGACGGAACTCAGATGGCAATTGAAATATTCGGAGTAAAGGACAGCCCACGCATAGAGACAATCTCAACGGAGAGAAGACTGTCCTCAACATAATCCATCCAGCCGGTTATATTAGTGGGCATTAATAATATTATATAAATATTTAATATATATATATCCACATTAACATTATATTGTTTAATTATATTATTATATTATCTATGGCCGTGCATCGCACGGGTGCAAATACTAGTATTAGTAAAAGCAGCAAGTTATACAATAGCAGTTCTCAATGCATATCACACAATACATACTGCAGCATATTTTTCAACTAGGGGGCGGAAAGCGGGATTATCAAGAAGCTCTCTGCCAGTTGGCAATAGTATAAACCCTTCTGTCTCACCATTCAGAAGCTCTCTGATTGCAACTGTAAACACAAAAAATTCGAAATTGTATATATTCACAATATCGGGTTACAGTATATATAATTCAAGGTGCGGGTGCAAAATCTCTGTATAGTCCTCTGATTCTTCACTAACGTGTTCTACTGAAGTGCCTCCGGGTTTCAAGTGGCGTAGCCTCCGGGATTCAAATAGCGTAGCCTCCGGGATTCAACTGATGTAACTTCCGGGATTCAAACGGCCGGGATTTAAGTGGCGTGAACTTCAACAGAAACCGTCAAACTTCAAAATCTTTAACCGATTCAAGTCTCTAACTTCTAACTGCTTCAAAATGCCTTCAATGCCTTCAATGCTCTCAAGTCTTCAATCTTCAAGGTGTGTTTAAAATGTGAAATGAGGGGCTCTATTTATAGTAGAGTGTGCAACCAACTTCCCTCAACAAACTCCTCAATTAATTAATTAATTAATTAATTAATTAAGAGGAATGAACATTGCCACAATCAAGTCCATGTTCAAAACTCTACCATCTAATTCAAATTCAAATTAATTATAATTATTAAATTCAAATATAATAAAATTATATTTAAATTATAATTATAATTATTATTAAATTCAAATATGAATCGGGCTTGGCCCATTAATCAATTACCCAACATCAATTTTAATTGGGCTAATTAAATTAATTTAATCATCATGACCCAATTAATTAAATTGATCCAATAATCAATCTCAACATTAGGCCTAATAATAATTTAATCGATCCATTTTCGAGCTCAAATTTTCTGTGTCTACAAATTGCCCCCTCGAGACTTGTCGAGACATGCTGCTTGATATGCTTGGAACGAAGAAGTCTCGAAATTTAAAATTTGGTACGAACTTGGTCAATGGATCATCATAATATATCAAACTTTCATCAGTCCATTTCTCTTAATATAAAGATATGTCCATGCTCAAAACATAATTTATGTTCAGGCCCATCTGCAATCTCAACATACTTTGTCACACAAGTCATTAGGATTCCAAACTTCTAATATTAACCAGTAAAGCTTTAGACTGCCAACGGTTGATTTATTAGAATTATATCTAAAAATCAAAGGTCAATTTTATCTCCCTGTTTTGCGCAACGTTATCGCTCAATATTCACAAACCCAGTCAATCTCAAACACTCCATGTTGGACTCAAACACTCCCCAAATCACCTATAAATGGAGCCAGAACCCATCAGCTTCATCACCCCGCCGAACTGGAAAATTAAGGAGATCACCAATGAGTTCGCCTTCCAATCAGGTAAATTCTTGCTCTTCCTTTTCTACTTTCATCCTTCCTCTATGCATTTTTATTTGCAGGAATGATTATACGCATGGCTAGATCATAAAAGCAAGAAGGAACCTGAGAGCGGCATAAATGGGATAACCGACGAGCCACCGTTTGATTTTTTTTTTTTCCTTGCAGATCACCGTCAAATTGCTTAAAAGAAGAGCAACGGGAAATATGCCAAGTGGAACAACCACCGGAGTGCGGTATCGTTGATACCGCCCGAGCGTGGGTTTCTACTTGGAGTAGACAGATCCCGTTGCTGCTGGAGTTTGTCCGCCGGCGTCTACTTTGTCGTTAACAATGCCACTGGACTACACTTTGTATATGTTTCTCTACCGTCGCTGCTACTGGAGGTCAACACTGCTGGAGGGTTGCTGCTACGTCTACTGGAGGACCACTGCTTAACCGTCGACACCGAGATTGCTAGAGTTTGTATCTCCTCCGTGGACAATGGATGAGAGGCATAACTGTCATCGCAAACTGCTGCTGCCGGAGTCTACTTGTTGTTGCTAGAGTTCTTCGCTGGAGATCATCGCTGCCGGAAGATTACTACTCAGTTGTTGACACTGCTCAGCCCCTCGCCGAGACCGCCGCTGCAGGAAGATTACTGCTCAATCGTTGTCGCCGCTCAGCCCCCCGCCGGAGCTTGTTCCTCGCTGTCAACGCTACTGAGCCGAGATTCCTTTAGCTTACGTCACCCACTGAAAGTTTATGCTGCTAAGCTTTTTCCTGGAGTACTCACCGGAGGGGTTGCACCACCGAAAGTTCTTCATAGAAGTCGCCGGAGATCACGGAGTTGTTACGTCGCTGCTTTCGCCGGTGTCGGAGTCCAAAGCTGTTGAGTCGCTGTTCTCACCGATGTTGGCTCTCTGCCGGATTGCATTTTCCGTTGTCGTTGGATTGCATGCGGAGGCTCTGTTTCTCTACTGTCGAGTTGCCCCCGCTTGGTCCTATTCTGTAGACGTCGCTTGAAGCAGCCGAGAGGCCCATGTTGGAGCTTCACCTCTCAACCATAGACACTACGAAATTTCCACCGGGATCACTTTAGACTCTGTCGCTGAAGCCGCTGGAGTTTCTCGTTGTCAACGCTGCTTGCAACCTCTTTTATTGGAGGAGACGGAGACGGAGACAAAGTCTGACCCAACCTCTTGTTTACAAAGCTCGATGTCTTCACGTGATGACAGTCGCAAAACAATGATGTTGCTGCCACTTTTCTTTTAAAATGCATAAATGCAATGACGTAACAGGCCCATGTACCACCTTTTTACTTTTTGTATTCTTGTTTTTCTTTCATTTTCTTTTTGTTTTTTTTTTTCTTTTTTCGTTTTCTTTTTGTTTTGTTTTTTTTTCTTTTAGTTTCTACGTTTTTTTTTTGGTTTGTTGTTTTTTTTTTTATTTGCCTTTGCATTCATAAACTTTCAACTTTCATTCTGCTTCGTTTTCTTCTTTTTTTTTCTTTTTTTTTTTTGTTAAATCCCATCACTTTGCCTTTTTCCCAAAATCATATTACTAATAATAATAATAAATTTAATTATCATCATTATTAGTATTTTGATTTTCAACAACCTTCTCAACTTTGACACAGCTCGACATAGTGCACTTTCAAGATCAGTAAGAAAAAATGACCATGAAATCATGTTGGTAGCTCTGCATTCACCGCCAAAGCTCGTAATGTCATATCCTTTGTTTCTTGAACTATAAAAGCAAATTAATCTTGCAATTTAATACAAGAAAATTTTCTTTTATTACCACTGAACATGAAAAACGAACCATAGCAACTGGAAATTAATCATATCCTTGAAGGATTCAATTGACATTCGAACATGAGAAATTATGGACAGATTCATGAATTCACTTCGCCTCAATGTTTAACCCATTAAAACTCAAATTCAAACTTTGATGTCTTCAAGAAAGTTTTAACCCTGTAAATTAGCTTCTGAAGACACTTAAATCAATTCGTGTAGATGAAGATACGATTAAAATGCTAAGCGCTGGTCCATTATTGCGGGAATACATGCCTTGATATATAATTTCCTTGAACTTCAAATCTTGTAATAATTTTTACACTTCATCCACCTTGTTTTCATGCCACTAATTAATGCATCATTGACTTGAATATGCAATATGAACGGAACTTTCTTTTTTTTTTTTTTTTTTTGTTATGACTGAACTTAGACAATTAAATTTCTAAGCTGCCTACGTACTCCGAAGGAGATCAAGTCAAACGTAGTTCAAATAACTTTTTGAATAGTTAATGTCGTACACAATTTAGACTCTTGCGAGCCAGGAGCTCACCGTACGCAGTTTAGACTCATGCGGGTCAGGAGTGTCTATGACTTGGGCCCACCCATAGACAAGCGAGATGTTTTAGCAGTTTAACCACGTGCAACATTTTTGGTGGATAAGCCATTCATCAAATAGTCCCATTAGCTTCGGGATTATAGATCTTTAAGAATTTTTCATTAATAGGGCCAACTCGTGCACCATTTTCATCAACCAACTTGTACGCGCCTCCCGCAACCGGGATCTCGTCATGTATAGTAATGCGGGATGAAAATGCCACCTCATCTTGGGTTGGTGCTGCCCCATAACTTGAATCAAAGTTTTCTTCATTTCCTCCTTGTACGCGAGTGTATATAATGGTCTTTGGCTTGACCTTCAAGACTTCGTCGCATGAAACATGGATATCAATCTCCCGTCTCATACGAGAGGGAACTGCGCTTCTAAGCCTTTTCGAAGACTCTATTTCAATAGAAGTGTTGATGTGCTCTTTTAAAACTCGAGCAGCTCCGAGTCTGTCATGTATCGACTTCCTTTTAGCAATTTTGAGATTTGACCCAAGCCTGTGAAAAACCGACCGTCGTGGTTGTACTTTTCCGATCCTATCAAAGACTGATTGTCTCTTGTCACCTTCCTCCTCGTCAGTAAAGGTGATGCAATTACTTGTGGCTCTGTTTATGAAGATTCGCACTGGTCTAGGGGAAACATAGCCCAGCCCTTTACGTGAATGCGGTTCTTGCTGGTTTGAATTTCCTTTACCGCCGGCTTCTGGGATAAGCTTCCCCAACTTCTGCGGCTCATTTGGATTGTAGCCAACTTTGGCAAGAAGTTTATATGCATTAGGGTCAAAACCATCAGTGCGCTCGATGGGGAAGATTTGATCTTCGTTATCCCAGTTTTCTTCTCCAAGCGGTTTGACTGAAGGAGCTTTGAGTGGTTCAATTCTTGCAAGTGGGAAGACAAGTTCTTTGTTGCAATTAACTCGTTCTACAGCTTGTTTTCCCTTCTGCTTCGGATTAGGAGGTGTATTATCATTGCCTTCGTCAACATCATCTTCCCCGTCTTGTTTCTTCAAGTAAAACTTTGCATCTGCAAAGTATGATTCTGCTTCAGTGAATGGACTTTCATCGGCAATAACTTTTTCTATTACGCCATTTTTCTCAAACATGAGGCACTGGTGCCATGATGAAGGGACCACTCCGTTCTCATGTATCCAAGGTCGGCCTAGCAACAAATTGTAAGACGTCTTTGCATCTATCACATGGCACAAGGTACTTGAGTTCAACAATCCGACCCTGAGATCGAGTCTAATAACACCTATGGCCCTTTGCCCACCTTGATTAAACCCTTGAATCATTAAGCGGCTCTGAGAGAGCTCATCGGTAGAGAAGCCAAGTTCCTTCAAAGCTCGGAGTGACAGAATATTCAAAGCCGATCCTTGATCAATCAAAATTCTCTTAATTTTCTGCTCACATGCATAACCTTCCACGAACAGCGGGCGATTGTGAGGTGTTCCTCCGAGCAATAGATCTTCATCTTTGAAGATTATATCTGTGGTGTAAGACATGGCTTGATTGTTTCTTTCAATCACGGGGTTCGAACATTCTCCCACTTCAACATCTTCTTCATTGGTATTCAAACAAGATCCAGGGATATTCGTCCCATGCAGATGAAACCCGTTCGACATGTATTGAGCTAGGTTAACTAAGGTTTGTGGCTTGTTGGGATGTCCTTTCACCTTCAAGTCATGGGTAGGATCCCTTGCCGACTTTTTCTCAACCCATTGCTTCGCCATCATTTTCAATGGTTTAATGCGATTAACAACTCTCCTTTGACTTTTATGGGTAACAGCTACCCAACCTTTCTCATGAGTATGATCGATCTGTGGCGATTTTAAATACTGTGCATTAACATGCTTTACTCTAAATGGAAGTGGGCGTTTATGCTGCTTGCCCCCATTTTTCTCCCCACCTTCCAAAAGTAATGGAGCAAACCTCCCACATGAAATTTGGTTCGTGCTTGCGCTAGCATCCGCAAGCTCAATCTTCCCATTTCGAGCAAGTGCCATTACTTTATCTTTGAAAACGAAGCACTTTTCAATCGGGTGGCCGAGGAGACGGTGATATTTACAATAGTTGGGGTCATCCACCTTAGAAGCTTCCTCGGGGCGCTTCATCTCTGGCAAATCAATTAATTTGAGTCTCAACAACTCGTCAAACATAGGAGAAACGTCAGAATCCAAAAATGGATATTGTTTCTCCTGCCACTCTTCAACAATTCTAGTTCCCCTTGATGAACGAGGGAATGATCTGGGCCTAGGTTTCTCAGTCACTTTCGTGAAAAGCTGCATTGGTCTAGCATTCACATTCATCGTCTCTTTCTTCTCTTGCTTTTGAAAGGGTTTGCCCCCTTTGTTAACATCTTGGTTCACAAGCGCCTTGGACGAGCTAGGCATGCTCAACATGCTGAGCCCACCGCTAGCTTCAATGCTTAACTCCATGT
>CP025659.1:39012289-39022455 GCA_003576665.1 Ipomoea trifida
AAAAATAAAAACTTGTTAGGACAGTGTGTTTCATACACCTAAATACAATGGTCATGCATTTCTTTATTTGTGCTAAGTTTTAAGTGTATTATACGAGAGTCAGGTTCCTAACAAGTCATTTGAAAGTAATTAAAATACTTTTAAAAATGAAAAATCTTGAAAATAATTAGGCTAAAAAGTGAAAAAATAATGTTGTAAAAATGGTTTTGATATAAGAAGAATAATAAAATGTGAATTTCCTATTTTACCCCTCAAATTTTGAATATTTTTTAATTTTTTCGTCAAATTTAATGTTCAGGGACTAAACTCGCCACTTTGTGAATAACTGAGGGACTAAACTCGCATACAGCCATAACTTAGGGACTGAGTCTACACTACCCCTATAACTCAGGGACTAAAGATGCTATTTTCCCTTTCTAAAATATTGATTTGGTCATTTGATATTCTTTTTTAATGTTTAACTAAGCCATCAATGAAAATCTTATCCAATTTAGTCCTTCATTTGATCAATCATTAAAAATGTCTATCGAATTCGAAGATAGTAATAGAATTTCGCATTGCTGTCTGGGTTTTTGTCTAACTCGCTCCATTGTAAAACTGGATTAGAACGTCGAGCTGGTTGTCAAAATACGAGTAGAAACCTTGCTCTTTCTTAGTGAGAATGGTGGTGTTTCTTGGGATAAACATAATCATGACTCCGCCGACGATCTCCAGGCCGAGTGACATGGGAGTGACACCCAATCGCAATTGTTAGGAATAAGTCTAATTTAAATTTTGATGATACTAAAGTTTTAAGAAATTTTAGCCTCCCAAATTCGTTTTATTCTTAGACTTAGGAACTCGTTTTTCTTCCGTTCGAATAGTAACTCAAATGGTTATCTCTCGGATGGTCAGCAAACAAGTCTATAAGGAAGCTTGTAGAGTTCAAGATTTGAAGAGTTTAAGAATTGAAGAGTTCGAGTCGAAGAGTACAAGATCAAAAAGTTGCAAAGGCCAAAGAGTGGAAGAGTCTACCTTACCGAATAGAAGGGATTCATAATAGAATTGAAGTTCGAATAGTAAGGTCAACTATTCGAATCTAAAAGGTTGTAAGCTTAAGGTTCAAAACATTAACTCGAAAGGTAAGAGTTAAATGCTCGATGGGACTGCTCGAGGCATTCTTTGAACAAACAGTTTGAAACCTTAAACGGACAAAACTTTATGAGAAAATGTTATCAAGACAAATGGAGTCATAGATACACATTCCAAGGGAGATTTTCCTTAAAAAGCCTAGACAAAAGAAGCACAACAAAAAGTAATGTTAAGCATATAAAGGTGTGTCAATGGCTAGAAAATTTGACAAAAAGCAACATTTTGAATTGTCCACTGGTCAATACCCAAGGGGTAATAGATGTTTGAAATAGATTTCCCTCCAACATATTTATTTCAACTTGCGTATAAATACCTTCATTCAAGATTGAAAGAAGGTGTTGGTCTTTAACGTAAAAACTTTCAAGTGTTCAAAAGCTTTCAAGTGAAAATATCAAGGGACCAATGAGACATATTTCAAGCTTAAACACCATATCCAGTAAAGACTTGTGCTGCAAATAGTGAAAATCAAGACTACATTCAAGAAGTCAAGTCTAAGCATTGGAAAATCAAAGATTTTCTTTAAAAAGTCTGTACCTCTACTCGGTAGAAGTAGAAAGAGGCGAAGTAAACTCGTGTGAAGTTGAATAACCTAGATACTCAAGGCCGACTTAGTGTTCAAGGCTTGAGCGATCTTTTGTACTAAAGGATTTAGTGCAATCCTCCTTGAAATTTAAGGAGAAGAGTGGTGTAGGCTGGATTTTGATCGAACCACTATAAAAATTTCTCTCTCTCTCTCTCTCTCTCTCTCTCTCTATATATATATATATATATATATATATATATATATATATATATATATATATATATATATATATATATATATATATATATATATATTACATACTAACATTCATATTATCACTCAAACAAAACTAACATTTCAACAAGATCAAACTTACATGCAAACCAAGTGTTAGGAATATTTTGTAATTAGATTTTGATGATACCAAACGTTAGGAAATTTTATTCACCAATTCTTTTATATTTTAGACTTAAGGTTGTTTATGCTCAACATTCAAATAGTCTGAATAGTACTTCGAGTAGTCACAAATTCGATTAAGTAAATAATTTGAATGATAACTCGAAAGGTCACGTTTTGGACAGTTTCAGCAAATAGTTTGAATGGTAACTCAAATGGTTACCTTTTAAATAACTCGATATAAAGACCTGAAGATTGAAGAGCAAAGATTCGAAGAGTTGAAGACCAAATGGTAAAGACAACCATTCGTAACTGAAAGGTCGCAAAGGTCGAATGATGGAAGGACCTACCTTTTGAAGTATAAAGCGAACCGAATGATAAAGTCAACCATTGGTATCCGAGAGGTGGTAAACATTTAAGGTTCAAAGCGTTAACCTAGTTAACCATTCGAAAGGACTGTTCGAGATATTCTCTGAGCCAACAGTTTGAAACCTTAAAATATGAGTGAATGTGTCCAAGGAAAAAAAAGTCCTAGGAACACATCCCAAGGTAGATTATTTCCTTCAATGCCTTAACACTTTGTGTAGAGCAAAAAGATATGTTCAACGCAAATTAAGTCACTAACGGCCATAAACTCTGACACACTCACTTACCCTCTAGATTCCCCATCGGTCCAGCCGTTTGAATTTGGTTTCCCCCCAATAGACCTTTTCAACACGTCTATAAATACCCTCTTCAAAGATTGAAGAATGTGCTGGTCTATTGAAATTTCTATGTGTTCAAAGTGATTTAAGAGATTCACATCTAGTGACCAATGAGAAAAAGAGAGACAAAAGCTTCAAAGTTTACATCAGATTTCAAGAGACTTGTGTTGATGATTCTTGAAGATCAAGACTCTAAAAGCCAAGATCTCTAGTTGGAAAAAGAAGAAACATTTTCTTCTAACATTTTACTGGTGATAGCCGAAAAACCTTGTAGAGTTCAAGGCCAGCTTGGTGTTCAAGGCTTGAATGTCCTTGTTTTACTAAGAGATAGTGCAATCCTCCTTAGGAGTTCCAAAGAGAAGAGTGGAGTAGGCTGTGTTGGCCAAACCACTATAAAATCTCTTCTCTCCCTTTTTATTTGCTTTATTATTCGTATCATACTTTATATATAAGAAGACCTAATATTTTACAAGAACAAATTACGTGCAAACCATTCAAAAAGGGTTAACTAATATTTCCGCTATGCATACTCATGAAACATTAAAGTCACCTCTTGGGGTACTTCAACAATTCGTAAATTGTTTTAAAAAATACTACAAGTCTACTCATCCCCTCTAAACTTGAACCTTAACCCTATCGGGACCAACAAGTCGTACCAGAGTTGTTAACTAGATCGGTAAACACTCTGTGTATACGCCTGATGATCTTCCATTTGAAAATCAAATCCATTTTCTTGCACGTACCTTTTTTTTTACTTGATAATATGGATCATCATCTTTCTAAAAAATTTGGACAAGCCTTCAGAAACTACTTGCACTTTCAGGTCACTGATGACTATGAAGACAAAGTGGTAGAAGATAATCCTCCATAGTCAAGAGAAGCTATCAACAAAGAACGAGAGAAAAGAAGAAAGTAAGCTCTCTTGTACTTTACTGCTTTAAATAAGTTTTTTTTTATATGTTTTTAATTTTTATGCTAAGTAACTCTAATGTAAACCACTCTTGTTTATATATGATTATTATATTTTTGTGGGTGTTGCGTGAGTTTTCATATCTTAACATTTATCAGAATTGCATGTTAAACTTAGATTATGCGCTAGAAATATAACTCAAAGTCAAAAGAAATTTTTCAAAAAATAGCTATAAAATAAGTATATGTTTTGACATCATCAAAAAAGGGGAAATTGTTAGGAACAAGCATGTAATAAGGTTTTGATGATACCAAATGTAATTAGAATTCCCAAGTTTTACTTGTTAGGCAAAATTGATGTAAGTTCGATAAGGTGTCTAAGAGCAAGAATATCACCGAGAATTAAAAGATTAAACCGGAAAGTATTTAAGCTCAAAGTAACATTAAAAGAACACTTAAAATATTGTGTTGTAATTCTAGTAGTCTCAATAGAAATCATCAATCAGAAGACAACACGAAACATCAAGGAAAAGGCGTTGAAGATCATACCAAAAAGCAGAGCTGTCGAAACAGGCCGGCGGGATGGGGCCCGCCCAAGCCCTCCATATGGCGTGGGCGGGCTAAAAAGTCCGCCAAAATACGGGCCTATGGGAGGTCGGCCCACCCCGCCCCGCCTTAAACCCACAGGCCTTGGCGGGAGCCTGCCAAATTTTTAAAATTTTAAATTTAAATAAAAATTAATATAAAAAAGTAATAAGTGTATACTAAAATAATTTAAATATTTTAAACATATATTAATGCATTTGTAATTTTTTAAATACAATAATAACAAATAAATAATCAAATACATAATGTATTAATCCATAAGTAAATAACAAATACTAAATTATTTTGAACTTGATTATATATATATATATGTGTGTGTGTGTATATATATATATATATATATATATATATATATATATATTACTGTAGCATTTTTATTTTAATAAATTTTTTATTATATATTTGGTGAGCCCCCGCCCCGCCAAGCCTGCGGGTTAAGCGGGGGTGGGCTAAAAAGCCCGCCAATATACGGGACCAACAAAATATCCAAGCCCGCCCTGCCCTTTTCGCGGGGCAGGACGGGCTAAGCCCGTTTTGACGACTCTACCAGAAAGCCATGCGCGAGAGGTCAAGTCCTGCGAGACATCTAGTAGCGCGCAAGAGGTCACAGTCCCACGAGAGGTCAAGTTTAGAAGAAACACGCAAGACATCGATCTGATGAGTTAAAGTCCAAATCAAGGCCAAGTTGAGAAGAAGAATATCTGAACATGGAATTTAAAAATATAAGAAGACATTGAGAAGAAGAATATCATAACATGAAGATAAATTGTCATGTCTAAATGTCTCAATATGGAAGTCCACGTTAGATTCCACCTCAATGGTCAAAAAGGATTTGTGACCGTGCTAAGTGGCATATAACAAGGAAGCATGGGAATTATTTAATAGAGCATTACCAAAAGAAGAATGGTTGGTAACATGCTCAAGATAGTGGAACAAGGAATGTTCACTAGAAGACAAAGTGGCTCAAGATACTAAGCCACCACTTAGTGCTTTATGTTGAACAAGTACACATCCCATATTCAGCATGTGATCAAGTTTTTTAATTAAATAATTCTCCCTCCAACGGGATTATTCTCAACCTCTCTATAAGGCATGTAAAGATCTGAATAGAAGCATATGTTGTTACTGAAAAGAGAAAAGAGGTGCAAAACGTGAAGTAATTTGCGAGATTAAAACATATACATGCGAAAAACATATCCATTGTTTAAGAGAGTTTATAAGTTTATTTGGAATCTATCTTGAAGGTGATCAATGCTGAAGAAATCAGAGTTCATTCAGACGATAGCCACTGATCAGATTAGAGATTGAAGATCAACCGTGATCAAACCAACACCCTACTTTGGAGAAAGTAGGAAGATGTGGAGTAACTGGAGGTTGTCTTGTGAAAAAGCTAGAGAGGCGGAGTAACAAGAAGCGAGTGAAAAACCTGAGGTTTGAGGCTGACTTGGTGTTCAAAGCTCAAGTGCTCATCATTGTACTAAAGTGAAGTTAGTGCAATCCTTCTAGGGAGTTTCTAGAAGAAGAGTGGAAGTAGGCACAATTGGCCGAACCACTTAAAAATCTCTCTTCATTTACTTACTGCTTTTACCTCTCGCACTTTATCTACTAACCTCTCGCAATATCAAAACTCGTGCTAAATAAAAAGAGGATAACATTTCCGTCGCGTACTCAAACTTGTCTACACCTCGTGAATAGCTGAACTTAAACTTCCTAAGCTTGATATCCATGAGAGGTCGATCAAGATTTTAAAAAATCATACAAGTCTATTCACCCCCCCCCCCTCTAGATTTGTACCCCATTCCCTTGGGACCAACATCTTAGAGGGTTGAGAAGAAAAGAGAGTCACACTAAGCCAAAATGCGTGGAGAGGCTAATGCCATACCTTCACTTTACCTTACATGTTGGATCTTTTGGGTCGGTTTTTTAGGCGAGCTTGTGCACATTGTTTTCACTAGTTGGCTCAACTTTGCAAGGCTCTTAAAGATTGAATGGTTTGAATCATTGAAAAGAAGGAAGAAAAAAAAAAGAACAAAAAGAAGTTATGTGTGAAAGGTGTTTCCCTTGGTACTTTCTCTTGACCTTGTGGAGTTTTTGTCTCCTTGAACATCACTTGCTTTAAGTATGTCACGCGTGATTTGCCATATTTGCTTGATAACATGAAGGATACCATTCATTTGATTTTTGTGCACAACTTTGCGTTTATTGACCATTTGATTGTTAAGTAACTTTTAAGCTATCTTTTGACACTCATACTTTTGATTTGATTAATGACTTGTTTGAGGACAAACAAGGTTAAAGTGTGTAAACTTTTGATAAGTGCCAAAATATGCTTACTTTTAGGGGTCAATTTGGGGTATTCTATGCTTATTTGGGATCCCTTGTAATTGATTGATGAGAAGAAGCTATGAAATGTTATTAATATATTGCAAAGTTCCATAACGTGTGCATACAAGTGTTTTAAATGATCCTTGAACAAAGGAGTGGCATAGGGGCTTCATTTGGAGCAATTTTGGAAGAATGGAAAGGAGGAGACAGTAGAGCAAGGACCACGATCGTGGTGGAGGCTCAAGGCTAAACCTCAGACCCTACCACGCCGGTGGCCACGATCGTGGCCAAGACCCTGGACAGATAAGTGGCACTAGCCACGATTGTGGCGACAATCATGGCAGGTGGCACGACTCTCCCTTTATCACATGAACTTCCCTATAAATTGGGATTTTCAGTTGTAAAAAAAAAAAAGAGATCATTTTTTGCATATCTTCACTCTCTTTCTCTCTAGATATTTTTAGCTCTCAAGAACACTCTCAAATCTCAAGAGGAAGGAAGATCTAGATTGGAAGTATTGACAACACTTGTGATCTAGAGGCTAATCCTCTTCCATTGTTGATTGTATTTCATCTTAGATTAAAGATTGGTAACATCTTTCATTTCAATTTCTAATTTTCATCTTCTCTTACAATGCCTTTCTTCAATTTCATGTGTTTACAATCTATGAACATGAGTAGCTAAATATCTAGGGTTAAGATTGTGAATTTATTGCAAATGTGCTAGTGTAGTGTTGAATTGATTGATTGGAGTTGTGATTGTGATGATTGTGTAATTTCATGTTGGAAATAGAAGACGTGTATGGTATCCTTGGAGTAGGGCCTGACTTCATTGATAGTTTAGGATTCACCACTCTAGACAAAAGATTGTTAGGTTGATGTAGCCTCATTTCCATTTGCAATTCCCGCCTTAGTTTTGAGAGGGCATAGAGGTGTAGACTATGTGTTTGTTGAATTGACTCATGGAGGCATGTGTACACTCGAGTGCTACATTTCCCTAATAGGCCATAAAAACCTAAAATGGCTATGGCATTGCTAAACATCTCGCTTATCACAACCTCACAACTCCTACCTAAGACACAAGATGCATGTTGCAATGGATGAGCAATCCTATTCCCGTTTCCCCCAATTTGATTTACTATTGCATACTCTCTTTACTCTTGCACTCTCTTGTTTTCAATCTACTTTGTTGAACAATACTTTTTTTGAACTTGGTAAGTGACAAGCTTGAATCCACTCGTTAATTCACTTTCATAACTCATTGCTTACAAATTTACCATCCTTTGAGAACGACAACTTGGGAATCTTCACTCCCAACTTTCTTTCCACCCACACTATACAAACAAAAAGGCTTGTCAAATACCAAACACTGGAATTTTTTCTAAACTTTTGAGGTGTATGCTACAACATATGATGCTTGATCTTTTCTAACCCATATGTAACAATGAGATTTGATGTGCCCCAATCTGTGATAGTAATAGCTTCTAATTCTTCTTCGATGTTAAAAGTGGTGTTGCAACACTACTTTGTAATCAAACACAATTCTATTAGTATTATTCCTTTCGAGTTCTAAGTTTCCCAATTTTGCATCTCTTTTTTTATTTCTCTATTTCTTTGACTAATTGAGTTATTTTTTCATGATATTCCTGTAGTTGTTCTTGAGTTTCTTTGTGAATGAATTTTTTCTTTTTCTTTTTCGCTTCCTAGTAGATGATTTTTTTTTTTGTACTAGATCACAGTTTTCCTTGATAAACTCTTCCCATTTTGATTGCAATTGTAAGTATGATTCTTATAGTTCCTCCATCTAGTGTTTGCTTTATGTTTCCACTCCCTTTTTCAGTTCTTCTATTTCTTTAATCAATTTTTCTTCATTTTCTTGAGAGTTTTTCAATTTTCTTTTGTTTCTTCATGAAGACTTTTTTCACTTTCTAGGACATGAATGAGATTGCCTTTAATTATGATTTGTTCTTCTAATTTTGATTGTAGTGTGTATGCATCTAGAAGGTCTTCCATGTCGCTTTTTGTCTCAATATCTTCTTCACGATTGGCAGGAAAGGCTACATAGTTTGAATTATCTTATTCGCTTGCTGAGTTATTATTGTAGGTTTTGTTCTTCCTTTTTAGATATGTTGAGCATTTGGATTGAATGTGTCCATATCCCTTGCATTCGTAGCATTATATTCCATCTTGGTTGAAAACAACTTCCCTTTTGGCAATATCAGCTTTCTGTCTAATCGTGATGATTTTGAAATTTCTCCAATTTTGTTCTTGAGTTTGTTGAATTTTTCAACAATTATATTGAGTTTTTTTTTTCATCTAGGCTATTGATTCTTCTATATCTTTGATCTCATTATCTGAATAACGTTCTAGTCTTATTTTGAAGACTACTCCTTTGGTATTAGGCTTTCCAAACATCTCTAGCTCATATGTTTGGAGATCACTCAGTTTGTATGTGTTTAGATTTGCACTCTCTTGGATGGCTGTGACTTTCATCATGAATCTTTCGGTAAGGAACAAAGTACCTTTTTGACTAGTTTAGCCTCAAGGATAGGATCTCCTAGACTATACGCGACTTCAGAGATATCAAGAATTCTTGCACTGAATTGAGTGATATTTTCTTCTTCTTCTATTTTCATATTTTCGAATTGTGTCTGGATCATTTGTAGTTTTGATTATTTTACTACGGAATTTCCTTCATGACGATTACATAAGATTTTCCATGTTGTTTTGGCTATATATGTTGCACAAATCAGTTTGAAATTTTATCATTCATTGCTCCAAAAATAGCATTCATGGCTTTGGACTTGTAAACAGCTTGCTTGATTTCTTCTTCTGTCCTATCCTATTTGTCTTTCACGTTTTCCTTTTCGTCTGTTGGAGGACTCCATCCTTTTTCTACATTTCGCCATACTCTTTCTCTTTGGGATTGTATGTATATTCTCATTCTTGCTTTCCAGTAGGAATAATTTTCACTATGCATGGCAGGGGGTCTACAGTTTGATAATCCTAGTTTCTCTGGGAAAATCCATCACATTTCTACTAGTAACTTAAGCATCCTAGCTCTGATACCAAATTGAAAATTTGTGACGATCACGCAATGGTTTAGAACATTAGCTATGACAAAAAGAATTTTAACGCAGTTCGGGGAATCCCTAATCTACAAGGCACTTCTCGTATTCAGAAAAAGCTTGAATCTACTATGAGTACAATTTCATAGTACAACATTTGCGAACACTTTTACACAATAGAATCTAGATCTCGCTATCTTTCTATTGAAACTTAACTCTAGTACTACTCCTAAGTGAAATTCTCTCTTCTCAATACTTCTATGCTCTCAGTACATAAGATAGAGAATTGAATGCCTATCTTTCTTTGTTGGCTGGAGATCTTTATATAGCTTTTCAAGAGATCCTTTATCTTTAGTCCGTATGGGAATGTAATTTTTTACATTGACTGGGATTGGAATTCTTTTTTTTGCCAATAATTTAGGACAACAAAATAAGGCAACAATGTTTCAAAATACTCTCATCCCAAATGCATGTCATTGGCGATGGCCTTAACCTCAAAGATCAC
>CP025659.1:39031540-39065386 GCA_003576665.1 Ipomoea trifida
TGTTGGTTTTTTTCTTAATCCATCGTTTCGTCATTCTCTTCAATGGCCTAACAGGCTCAACATCATTCCTTTGCTTTTTGTGGGTAACGAGTACCCAATCCCCCTCGTAAACCGAATCAACATGTGGCGGTTTTGAGTGTTGCCCCCTAGTGTGTTTCACAATAAAGGGAAGCGGGCGTTTGCATTGCTTTCCCCATCTTTCTCATCATCCTCCATAAGTAATGGTGCAAACATTCCACATGATATTTGGTTAGAGCTTGCCGTCGCATCGGTAAGTTCAATTTTTCCATCACGAGCTAGCGCCATCACCTTATCTTAAAAACAAAGCATTTCTCAATTGGGTGTCCGAGGAGGCGATGATACTTGCAATATTTGGGGTCATCCACGCTAGAGGCTTCTTCGGGGCGCTTCATCTCGGGCAATTCAATCAACTTGAGTTTTAATAACTCATCAAACATGGGTGAAACGTCAGAGTCCAAGAACGGATACTGTTTCTGCTGCATCTCTTCAATGATTCTACTTCCCCTTGACGGCCCAAAATGACCTAGGCCTAGGCTTCTCAGTCACTTTGGTGAAAACCCGCACTGGTGATGTTTTCACGTTCATAACTTCTTTCTTTTCTTGCTTTGGGAAGGGTTTGCCCCCTTTCTTGACTTCTTGCCTTGCAGGTGCTTTAGTGGAGCTAGGCATACTTGACATATTAAGCCCTCCGTTGTTCTCAATGCTCAACTCCATGTCGTGAGCACGGCTGGATAATTCCTCAAATGTCTTGGGCTTGATACCTTGTAGGATGTATGATAGCCCGAAGTGCATGCCTTGGATACACATCTCAATTGCTGAACTTTGTGATATCTTTTCCTTGCAGTTGAGGCACAATTCCCTCCATCTCTCAATGTAAGCGCCTGCACGTTCATCCTTCCATTGGCGAGCGGTGGTGAGCTCCAAGAAGCTAACAGTTCGCCTTGTGCTATAGAAACGAGTTAAGAACTCACGCTCCATGTCACTCCAGCTGTCGATGCAGCCATGCTCCAAGTCAGTGTACCAGTCAAAGGCGGTGCCCTTCAAAGAGCGAACAAACTGCTTGACGAGGAAATCTCCATATGTTCCAGCATCGTTACAAGTTTCACAAAGTGGGCGATGTGCTGTCTCGGGTTGCCTTTTCCATCGAACTGTTGAAACTTCGGAGGTTGGTAGCCCAGCGGCATCTTCATTTCTTCAATCCTTTGGGTGTAAGCTTGGAGTAAGTATATGAAGGTTGTCCTCCCTCGAGTCTCCCTTTGATTGCCCCCATGATATAGTCATTCAGTTGGTCGACGTGTATCATGCCTCCAGAAACTTGAATACTCCCTTCAGCGGGATGCGGGCGAGAGGTAGTCTCTTCCATGTGCCTGCTTTGATGACGTGGCGACTCAACGTCAATAGCCTCTTCTTGGGTCTGAGGTCGTTTCTCGGAAGCTCGACTTGTTTCGCCGTTCTTTCCGCTTTCCACCTTTTCACTTAGATCATTAATCCTCCTTTCCTGGCTTTGAAGAAGCCCGCTTATTCCCTCCAGAGCTTTGGTGATGTTTGCTAGCTGTTCCTCCACCGAAGCTGCATTTGTTGTCATAGCGGGCATGACTGTGTAGACGTGGGTCCACTCCGAGGCTGGTTTCCACATCGGCGATGGATGAGATATGGGAGATGAGCTTCCGCTGCTAAGGGGCTCGCCTGATGGAGTAGGGCTCGCAGGGCCCTTGCTGCTGGTAGTTGTACTTGAGGGAGTAGGGGGAGGACTTTCGCCTCGAGCAGCTTGATTTGAGGGAATAGGACTCTTGCTACAACGGTCTCTGTTGTGAGGATGAACCCCTATCATATGTAGCTTTCTTTGAGCCGATGGGGACGCCTCCAAGCCTTCGGACGACGTTGCGAGCAATGTTTCGGGTCTCGGTCAACTCCACCCCTAGGTCCCTCACCCGACTCCGGGTCAATGCACCTTGCACCTCGCGCCTGTCACAGAAGATGCCTTAGAGCCGCTGTCGGAGCCGGCCGCAGAAGATGCCTTAGAGCCGGTAGCTTGAGCGTAAGTCTTTCTTGATGCCATTTGGATTCTTTGTATAACTTGGAAGTGAAGAGATGAGAGGCAGAGTGGTCCCACTGGGCGTGCCAAAATCTGTAAACACAAAAAATTCGAAATTGTATATATTCACAATATCGGGTTACAGTGTATGTGTAATTCAAGGCGCGGGTACAAAATCTCTGTATAGTCCTCTGATTCTTCACTGACGTGTTCGACTGAAGTGCCTCCGGGTTTCAAGTGGCGTAGCCTCCGGGATTCAAACAGCGTAGCCTCCGGGATTCAACTGACGTAACTTCCGGGATTCAAACGGCGTAGCTTTCCGGGATTTAAGTGGCGTGAACTTCAACAGAAACCGTCAAGCTTCAAAATCTTTAACCGATTCAAGTCTCTAACTTCTAACCGCTTCAAAGATGCCTTCAATGCCTTCAATGCTCTCAAGTCTTCAATCTTCAAGGTGTGTTCTAAATGTGAAATGAGGGGCTCTATTTATAGTGGAGTGTGCAACCAACTTCCCTCAACAAACTCCCTAATTAATTAATTAAATAAATAATTAATTAATTAAGGGAATGAACATTGCCATAATCAAGTCCAGGTTCAAAACTCTATCATCTAATTCAAATTCAAATTAATTATAATTATTAAATTCAAATATAATAAAATTATATTTAAATTATAATTATAATTATTATTAAATTCAAATATGAATCAGGCTTGGCCCATTAATTCAATTACCCAACATCAATTTAATTGGGCTAATTAAATTAATTTAATCATCATGACCCAATTAATTAAATTGGTCCAATAATCAATCTCAACCTTAGGCCCAATAATAATTTAATCGGTCCATTTTCGAGCTCCAATTTTCTGTGTCTACAATGTTACTCACTCTTCTTTTTTATAACATATTTTGCAGGCATTGATGGAGGTGAAGGGTTCCTTTCCGATAAACATATTTGCATTGTTACTTTTGTTTGTACTTCTGGCAATATATGCTGTGGTAGCAATATGATGCTTTCGTATTTTGTAATAATTTGTTTGCCATATATTGGATTCCCAATGTGTTCTCAATAGGTTTGTTGATCGGTGTTTGTCATAAACCATGTTATTTTTAATTATAATTGATTTGATATCATGATGTTGTTTTTATAACGAGGTGTTTGATAAATGGTGTATGAGTTAATTTTTAACAAATTTATTAGACTTTAAATTATCAATCTGAGGTTTGGTGTTAAAATAGAAATTATTCGACTAGGAAGGCTTCTAGGTTATCTAGGTTATTGTATGGTGAATCGTTATTTAAAATTGGACACTTGCACTATGCCAACTTGTATTTTGATTAAAACAAACATAAGAGTATTATTTTCAAAGTTTTCCACAAAAATATTGCAGCCAACTTACATTGTCAAAAAATGTTTTCTTAGCAATAAATGTTCGCTAAGAAATTGTTGAAGCTAAGGTGGAAATAATGCACACTGAATATTGGGCAAGAAATTGTACATTAACGTGTAATGACTTTGGTGTTTCTGAAAAATTGACTAGCAAAAAAGACTTGACTAATCTAACTTATAAAGTCATTGTACTAAATTCTAAGAAATAATCCTAAACAAACGTATATAATAATAATAATAATAATAATAATAATAATAATAATAATAATAATAATAATAATAATAATAATAATAATAATAATAATAATAATAATAATTTCAACACCACCACCACCACTATACATACTAGTTAAACTAGCTGGGGTCAGTTCCAATTGAATTGATAAAACATTTGATTTGGTAGCCATAAAATTTTAAGTTCCACCTATAGCGCACCAAGGTAAAAACGGTGGGCTTTTGTCAAAATTAATCAAAGCTAGACTAACTATCTTTCAATTGTCATAGTCATGGACTCTTCCATATCAAGCTTTACAAATTAGACTAGTCATCTCATGTTACATCTTAGTCAGGTTTATTAATGGCACTAAAATGCACGATGCTTGAAAAATTTAAGCCAAATCAGATACATTACACAGTTAGTTGGGGTAGATGTCTATGACCATGTTTGGTAAATAATCAGCCTATCAGTCAATTTTAGCTTATTTGATCACTATGAGTTGGTTTGGTTAATAAGTTTTTTGTAACTCTAAAATACTAAAATTCAATAGGCTACTCAAAGCAGCCTTTTCAATTAGCTTTTTGAGAAGAAAAAAAATTATACCAAACAGCTATCAGCTAACAACTAATTTATCAAACAACTTTTTACAATCAGCTAATGTTATTAACAAACCATACCTTCTAACCCAAACAGCCAACCCAATCAGCCAACAGCCATTTACCAAACAGGGCCTAAGCCAAATATGCATTCCTGATATGGTTGACATAAAATACTTTCCTGCCGAGCCCAACAAATTAAACAACATTTGGGAGAACCACTAAACCAACATTAATTTAAAATAGAATATATACATACTTTACTACTTAACCACGAATTTTAAAAATTTATAAATAGTTACTAAATAGTTTTAAAAAGTTTGAGAATTGGATCGGACCATATCTATCTGCTTGTTATTATTTTGATAAGAATTGAACAAACAAAATAATATTAATTTCAAAGTCTTCGGAAAGATACTGTGGCCAACTGAATGGACAAGAAAAGTATTCCTTGCAATAAATGTTTGCTAAGAAAGTGTTGAAGCTAAGGTGGAATAATGCACACAGTGAATTTCAAAAATAAAATTTTCACACAGTGAAGTTTGGGAAAGAAATTGTACATTAAAGTCATAACGTGTAATGACTTTAGCGTTTTTGAAAAATTGACTTGCAAAAGGACTTTACTAATCTAACTTATAAGGTCATTGTACTAGATTCTAAATTTATGATGATGATGATGCCTAGTTTCACCAAACCTTAACCAAACCCTAAACAAATCAAGTGACTTGCTCAAAGTCTTGGTCATGGAATCTTCTGAAAGATATATTACAGGTTTGCGTAGAAATTGTTGAAGGGAATAATAATGGACTCTTTTGAAAGATACAATATATTAATTGTATAAAAATTATATTTAATAATTATTAAGAAATAATAAATAAAAAAAAATTTTTGAAAGGAAAATTAACTTGAATCAATAAAGGTTCACGATGAATCATGCTAGCCTCTCAACGGTTCTCTGATGAGCAAGATCTCCTGGAGCGAAGTACGAAGAAGTCTAAGCACATCGTTAGCGATCCTGGATCCGGGGCGATGGAAATTGCTGCGGAGGCTGGTGATCCACAAACGAATGAGGTCCAGATCATGGATTCGGAGGAGGCGGTGGAAGATTCTCCTAAGATCGAGGGATCTGGAGGGGTAAGTTTGGATTCTGAGAGTGCAGCAGTAGAACAGGTTCCTGAATCTCCCGTGGTTGAGATTGGGAATCTGCACGCGACGTTACCCCAGCCGGCGAGTCCTTCCGCGACCCGTTCTCCACGATCATATCTTGACACGGTCGTGGGGAATGGATTAGAAGACGTGCCTTTCCTGATTGCTAACATGACAGAACATGATGAGCACGCTTTGAGTGATGAGGAGGAACCTAGCGATGGGGAGGAGGATCCCACTTGCCCAAAGACCCGCATGACGGCCAAGGAGAAGGATCAGATTCGCGAGCCATGGCGCCAGACTCTGATCATCAAGGTTATGGGGAGGAAGGTGGAGTATACTTATCTTCTCCGACGCTTGACAGAGGTGTAATTTAGTGGGAGGTGATGGTGAATGTGTAGGTGGTAAAACGAGGAAGATTCCCCGAGTGTCGTGTCTCTCAAGGATGGCGAATGGGAACCAAATGGGTGTGTTGGCATCTAAGAGGTTGAAGGAAAAGAGTTACGAGAACGGCTAAGGGTTGGATTCATTGGTAAGAGGGGAAGGTTGATAAAAGGTTGTGTAAAGTAAAGAAAAGTAAAGTGGAGATTGGGGCTTTAGGCTTTTCCATGTGGTTTATCTTTGGTTGGTTTTGTGAATGCAAGTTGTAGAATAGACTAGGGAGTTCATGGCACACTACCAAGTGGCGTCACACTTTGGACTCCCACATCCTCATTCGGTTGGGGCATTTCATCGAACACTTTGTCTACCACTCCTCTCGGATCTTGTCCTTTCGGACTAAGAGCGGAGATGTGGGTGAGTGAGACTCGTGAGTGGCCGCTATCGCACGCACACTCACTTCCTTTGGGTTTGCTTCCTAATGTGGCCACAAAAGGCACAAAGCTTAAAGAACATCATCCACACAAGTTCAACATCCAACAACCAAGCAATTCACAAATTAAAGCAATAATATTAAACATCCACATAGATCTACCATGGGGCCACCAATCCCCTTTCTAATCTACTCTAGCATACTAAGAAACAAGAAAAGGGGAAGGGAATTCTAAGAAACAAGTATTGAATTAGAAATTAAAGAGAATGGTTACCACCCCTTGAAAAAGAGGATCTTACAACCTTGATCTTGAATCCCAATCTTCCTCCTTGCCCTTGATCTATTCTAACTATGAATGGAAAGGAATTTTCCCCCAAGAGGGGAGAAAACCCTCTAGATCTAACTATCCTATTCTATCAATTTTCTGATCTAAAAACTCTCCCCTAGGTTTTGGATAAAAAGGCATTTATATTGGTGACAAGGAAGAGGAACAATTTTCCCAAAATAGCCCTTGTCCCGACCACGCTTGCTCACACGCGTGTGAGTGGCGTGGTGGCTCTCTGGAAGTTTTCCACGCCTAGCCACACGCGTGTGAGGCTGCGTGGGGCGTAACTGCATGTTGGCTTGCTTGTCTTTTGCTCCATTTTAGCTTCAAATCCCTCTCCAGCCTGTGAAATACTTCAAAACTCTTTCTGGAAATGTTGTTAGAAGAATTTGATCGCATTTGAGCTGAAATGCACGCAATTGTTCTAATTGGATGTCAAAACGATGCGCTTTTAATCTAATAAAGACCCCTTATAAATGGTATTCTTGGTGCTTATCAACGCTTGACTACGATGTGGAAACCCAAAGGGCGGATCGAGTTGATTGCTCTTGAAAATGACTACTTCCTCGTCAAGTTCGGGTGTCGGGAAGATTTGGAATTTGCAAAATTCGAAGGGCCTTGGATGATCCTCGATCACTATTTGATCGTGAAAGAGTGGGTGCCGAACTTCGATCCAATCAATGATACCACTGAGAAGGTTTTGGTTTGGGTTCGTTTTCCTAAATTACCTGTTGAATATTTTAACATGATGTGTTTGCGGAAGATTGGAAACAAAATTGGACGCATAGTTAGAGTGGATCACACTACTTGTATGGTTTCAAGAGGAAAATTTGCTCGAGTCTGTGTGGCGATTGACATCACTCAGCCGTTGATCTCGCGGTTCACCCTTGAAGAGAAGGTCTGGCACGTCGCTTACGAAGGCATCCATCTGGTGTGCTTCTCTTGTGGTATGTATGGGCATCGAAATGAGAGCTGCCCTTCTGTGAATACACAAGACCAAGCCGTTGCTGGGTCGACGGAGGAGGAGGTCAGAGCTCGTAGTGAGGCCCAACCAAATCCGGCTGGCTCATCTAGGCGAAGGGTTGCGACCTCAGGAGGAACCTCCACAGAGAGCATCTACGGGCCGTGGATGATAGCAACAAGGAGGGAACGCCGTCAGTCGGGTCGGCCTTCGGGGTTTGATAGACAGGCAGAGGGGGGAGGCCAGATTCATCCAGCAGCAAGGGGCAAAGCAAGCTCGAGCACCCCTTGAAACTGTCTTGCCGTCGGTGGCACAGGCTGCTGATGCGGATTTGGATATAGACTAGGATGTAGCGGAACCGTCCGATAGATTGGATGGTGATATTCGGCGACCTCCCTTAGCCCCTCAGGGCAACGGCGGAAGACCTAGAAGAGCTAACGTGGTTGTTAATGAGAAGCTGATTGAGAATGAGGTTCCCGTTCTCCAAACATTGGCATCACCAAGGCAGGGCGTAGAGATGCCTAGGAGAACTTCTGGAATTTTTTCCAGGCGCGCAGCTGAGGAAGATGAGCGGTGGTCTACGGGAGTCCAACCCATCACCTCCGTTGCCATTTATGGTCTGAGCTGTCGACGTCTACTCTCGGCATTACGGGTCCCTGGCTCATCGCTGGGGATTTCAATGCGGTTATGAACCAGGATGAAACCAATAACTATAGTGCTTTCTCTATGAATCGTTGTTCTAATTTTGTGAATTGGGTTCATTCGGAGGGACTCATTGATTTGGGGTTTTCAGGTTCGCAGTTCTCTTGGCACAAAGGAAATACGGGCATCAATGGAAAGGGAGCTCGTTTGGACAGGGCCCTCTGTAATGCTAATTGGAGACAACGATTCCCCACCGCCTCTGTTTTGCACCTCCCACGGATTTCGTCAGACCACGCTCCCATTCAGGTCCGGATTGCGCCTGAGGTGGCGAGGCGAGGGAGTCCTTTTAAATTTTAGGCTGCCTGGCTAACGTCTAGTGGGCTAGCTGAGGCAGTGCGGAATTCTTGGAAGAATGATCGCCCTTTCAATGCTAATATTCTGCAATTGACAGATGACATTGGCAAGTGGAATAAGGAATCTTTTGGTAATATTTTTCACCGTAAGCGTTCTCTTTTGGCACGCATTGGGGGAGTGCAAACTCGCCTTTCCAAATCATACCATGGCGGCCTTGCAAAGCTTGAGAGGAAACTCACCAAGGAATATCAAGAAGTCTTATACCAGGAGGAACTGGTGCGTTCTAGGGAGGAGTGGATCGTCTCCGGGGATCGCAATACTGCGTATTACCATGCTGCTACATCGGTTAGGAAAGCTCGGAATTCTGTAAACAATTTGAAAGATGAGCATGGGAATTGGATTTTAGACCCGGAGCTGCTCAAGGATCACGTTCGTGACTATTTTGCCCGTTTGTTTTCAAAAGAAGCTACTCCACCTTGCACTACTAGCCTGGAGAGCAATTTTCCCGTTCTTTCTTCGGAGGAATGGCGGCAGTTCAATTCGACAGTCACAAAAGAGGAGGTTCATAATGCACTGTCGGACATGGCACCGTTCAAAGCTCCAGGCCCAGACGGGTTTCATGCGGTTTTTTACCAATAGATGTGGGGCGTGGTCGGTGAGACTCTTTTTGAGCTTATCCGTCGTGCATTTGACTCTGGTCAATTGCCTGCAGGTTTAAATGGGTCGCTCATCATCCTTATCCCGAAGGTGAATAATCCAGAAACTACCAAGCAGTTCAGACCTATAAGTCTCTGCAATGTAAGTTATAAATTAATCACGAAAACTATCACGAACATACTTCGGCGCATTCTTCCAAAAGTGGTGAGCCCATGCCAGAGCTCTTTCGTTCCTGGAAGACAAATTTTGGATAATGTTCTTATTTACCAGGAGGTCTTGCACTCCATGCGTGTCAAGCGTGGTCAGAAGGGTCTTATGGTTATCAAATTGGATCTTGAAAAGGCCTATGACCGCCTCTCATGGGCGTTTATTCGTTCTATTTTAACCGAGATTGGTTTCAATTCTAAATGGGTTGATTTGATGATGTGTTGCATTGAGACTCCTTGTATGTCTATTCTCTGGAATGGTGATAAGTGTTAGAAGAATAAGGGAAGATCAGTTTTCATATATATTTAGTATGTATATATTTAGCATTTATTACAACATGATGTCAGGCTTAATATTAGGGATACTTACCATAGTTTCTAGTGGTACTGATTGTATATATACATGTATTCCTTCCACTGCAAAAGATATAATAAACAGAGAGGATACGTACTGTTCTTCCAAAAACCTCCAACACTTAACATGGTATCAGAGCCAAGAGAGTGAGAGTGAGTGCCTAGGCTGGGGTCTGGAAGGTCCGGCGGCGCTGCGAAGAGGAGTCCGGTCGCCGGAGGAGGTCTCACGCGCCGTCACGCGCCGCCGTCGCTGCGCAGTTCCGACGTCACGCGCCGGCGCGTGCGGCAGTTTCCGGCGACGTCTCGGGTCGGCGTTCACATTTTCGGCAACGTCTCGTGATGCTGTTTCCTGGGGTGTAGAAGGTGTTGAAATTTTATGGAGTGGTTGATTCTTCTACTTGAAAGAGGTACGGGGCAGTTCTTTGTCTTTGTCTGGGTAAAATTGTGTGTTGGTTGAATCTGTAGGGTGAGAGTAAAATGGCACAGGAGAGGAATATTACAGTTATTTCCACACCATCTAAGTTAATTGACGTTGTTTTAGCTTCGGATGGTTCTAATTTTCCTGAATGGAGGTTTTTGGCTAAAGTAAATTTAGATGGTATGGGAAAGGGTGACCATTTAGAAAAAGAGTGTCCTACAGATGATAGTCAAGGGGAGTGGAAAACTACTGATAAAGTCTTAATGTCTCGTATAATTAATTGCATTGATAGCAGAATTATTTTGTCTATGCAACACTGCCAAACTGTAAAAGAAGTATGAGAATTAGTGGACAAATGGTTTAGTGGAACAAGTAATTTGAGAAAGTTGTATCAGTTATCTCAGGAAGTGTATCGTTCTAATCAAAAGGGGCGTGAGCTTAGAGATTATTACTATGAATTTAAGAGTGTATGTGTTGCCTTGTGTGCTGCGATGTCAATAACGAATGATGTGAATGAAATGAAAAAACAGCGTGATAAATTGCTTGTTTTTAGCTGGATTGCCGGCCTGGATAAAGAATATGATGTCCTTCGGTCCCAACTATTAGGGAATAAGGACTTAGAATCTCTGGATCAAGTATTTTCCATGCTACAGAATGCATCGGGAAATAATGGTTCAAACGAGGTCCAGGAAAGAAATGTCTTAATGTCACAAGGAAATTTGGATCCGAGTGCCCTAGTGTCGCATGGTGAAGGTTATAGTGGTTTCCGAGGAGGAGGTAATAACCGTTTCAGAGGGCGTGGGGGCCCTTGGAGAGGCCATGGGGGCCGTGGAGGACCACGAGTATGTTTTAATTGTGGAGATCCCGGGCACTTTAGGAATCAGTGTCCTAAGCTGCCAAGACAACAAGTGGCTGCTACTACGGCTTCCAAGTCAGAAGGTCACACAGTTGTGATGACTGATGAAGAATTTGCGAAATTCAACCAGATGAAACTTTCTTCTTCCTCGCAGTCTCCATCCAATCACGTGTCTCCCGCCGCTACATTTGTCCAAACAGGTAATTCAGTTGCTTGTGTTTCTTCTGCGTCTCGGCAGTGGGTCATTGACTCCGGGGCTTCTGAACATATGACAGGTAACTCCAATATTTTTTCTACGTATCTGCCTGTCACTTCTGGTCATACCGTTACTCTAGCAGATGGGTCTATAGCCACTGTTTTGGGTAAAGGTAGTGCCATTGCAACATCCTCGTTACCCCTTACTTCCGTGTTATATCTCCCAGATTTTCCCTTCAATTTGCTCTCTATTAGTCAAATAACTCGTGACCTAAATTGTTCCGTTTTGTTTTTTCCTAGCTATTGTCTGTTTCAGGATCTTTTGACGAGGAGGATTATTGGTAAGGGAAAGGAAGTTGGTGGCCTGTATGTCTTAGAACAGTCTCTTGAGAACAGAGCTACAGGCTTGGTGTCCAGTGTTTCCCCCTTTCAGTTGCACTGTCGGTTTGGTCACCCGTCTTTACCGACGCTAAAGAAGATGTGTCCTAGTTTAGAGTCTCTGGATGTTTTGCAGTGTGAGTCGTGCGAGTTTGCAAAACATCATCGTGTTCCCTATATTTCCGGGGTAAATAATAGAGTAGACTCCTTGTTTGAGTTAATTCATTCTGATGTTTGGGGTCCGTGTCGGGTTACATCCAAGAATGGTTTCCGATATTTTGTAACCTTCGTTGATGATTTTTCTAGATGTACTTGGTTGTATCTCAAGAAGTCTAGGGATGAATTGTTTGATGTTTTTCAAAGTTTTTGTGCTGAGATTAAAACTCATTTTAATAAGATTATACAGTGTTTGAGGAGTGATAATGCTCGAGAATACTTTCTTAAGTCTTTTTCCAGCTTTATGAGTCAAAATGGTATCATACATCAAACTTCGTGTGGTTACACCCCCAGCAGAACGGTGTTGCAGAAATAAAGAACCGCCATCTGTTGGAAATCGCACATGCCCTTCTATTCTAGATGAAAGTGTCTAAGGTGTTCTGGGCAAATGCTGTTCACACAGCTTGTTTTTTCATTAACAGGATGCCTTCGTCTGTACTCCGTGGTCAAGTTCCATATTCTCTTGTGTACCCGTCCAAACCTTTGTTTTCCCTACCCCCTAAAGTGTTTGGTTGTACATGTTTTGTACAAGATGTTCGTCCGCAAAAGGGAAAACTTGATCCTAAATCTCTTAAGTGTGTCTTCTTGGGGTATTCTCGGACACAGAAAGAAAATAGGTGCTACTCTCCTGATTTGGGTCGGTATTTGGTCTCAGCTGATGTTACCTTTTTTGAAGAAACTGTATTCTCTGGTTGTATTTCTGGGGATAGGTCTCCATTGATAGAAGATGATCTTCTTACCTATACTATCACTATTCCTGTGCCCACGGTAGAGTCCGTTTCCAGAGTTGTACCTCCCGTTACGCAAGTGTATTCTAGGAGGCCCCGAGATGTGGTTGCTCCAACAGTTGCACAAGTGGATACTCCTTCCCTACCAGAACCTCTGTCAAATGGTCCTGATCTTCCGGTTGCTCTGCGGAAAGGTAAGCGCAGTTGTTGTCATCCCCTTCCTTCAAATGTTTTCTATAGGCATCTGTCAGAGTCTTCTCGTACCTTTATTTCCCAAATAGATTCTGTGTCTGTTCCTAAAACATTGTGTCAGGCTATGTCTCATGATGGATGGAAATTTGCTATGGAAGAAGAAATTACGGCCCTTGAAGAGAATCAAACTTGGAAACTTGTCCAGCTCCCAGCCGGGAAGTCTGCAATTGGTTGTAAATGGGTTTACGTTGTCAAGACAAATCCCAATGGGTCCGTTGCTCGGCTTAAAGCACGCTTGGTGGCCAAAGGGTATGCACATACTTATGGGGTTGATTATACAGAGACGTTTTCCCCGGTTGCCAAGTTGACTTCCGTACGTGTTTTTATATCTCTAGCTGCTATTAATGATTGGCCGTTATACCAGTTGGATGTCAAAAATGCCTTTTTACATGGTGATTTGGCAGAAGAGGTGTATATGGAGCAACCGCCTGGGTTTGTTGCTCAGGGGGAGAAAGGCAAGGTGTGTAAGCTGAAGAAGTCATTGTATGGGTTGCGACAATCCCCTAGAGCGTGGTTTGCGCGGTTTAGTGGTGTGGTTACTGCGTTTGGCATGCAACGTAGTGCCTATGATCACACTGTTTTCTATAAACACTCTGAACTTGGAAGTATTTTGTTAATTGTTTATGTTGATGATATAGTGATAACAGGTGATGATGCAAGGGGGATCGAGGCGCTCAAATCTTTTCTTAAAGAGAAGTTCCATACGAAGGATCTGGGAGTGTTGAAGTACTTCCTTGGGATTGAGGTTATACGTTCTAGAAAGGGCATATTTCTTTCACAACGGAAATATGTAGTAGACTTGCTTGAAGAGTCTGGGCTCTAGGGGGCGAAGCCGTGTGAGACTCCTATGGACCAGAGTGTTAAGCTTATAGTTGGTGAAGGGGAGTCTCTTGAAGATCCAGAGCGGTATAGAAGACTTGTGGGAAAATTAAATTATCTTACTATTACTCGCCCAGATATTGCCTTTCCGGTTAGTGTGGTGAGTCAGTTCATGGCATTCCCTACAAAGTCTCACTGGGAAACCGCAGTTCGAGTTGTAAAATATCTGAAGGGTGCTCCCGGGACAGGAATTTTGTGTGCTAGTCATGGGCATATGGGTGTTGAGGCTTTCTCTGATTCTGATTGGGCAGGGTCACCAAGTGACAGGAGGTCGACAACAGGGTATTGTGTGTTTTTCGGTGGCAATCTGGTGTCTTGGAAGAGTAAGAAGCAGAGTGTTGTGTCTCGCTCAAGTGTAGAGTCCGAGTATAGAGCGATGGCCCTGTAGACTGTGAGGTGACGTGGTTGTATAATATTCTTGGAGAAATCGGGGTAGAGGTGAATAAACCAATTCCGTTGTGGTGTGACAATAAAGCCGCTATACACATTTCAAATAATCCAGTATTTCATGAGCGCACTAAACATATTGAGGTAGATTGTCACTTTGTAAGAGACAAAATTCAGCAAGGACTACTCTCTACCATTCATGTTCGAACCGGTGATCAAGGCATACTTGTTTACAAAAGGTCTCGGCAGCGCCTGGGTTGAGTATATTTGTAACAAGCTGGGCAAGATTGACATCTATGCTCCAACTTGAGGGGGAGTGTTAGAAGAATAAGGGAAGATCAATTTTCATATATATTTAGTATGTATATATTTAGCATTTATTACAACATGATGTTAGGCTTAATATTAGGGATACTTACCATAGTTTCTAGTGGTACTGATTGTATATATACATGTATTCCTTCCACTGCAAAAGATATAATAAACAGAGAGGATACGTACTGTTCTTCCAAAAACCTCCAACACTTAACAATAAGCTCCGCCAGTTCTCTCCAGAAAGGGGTATTCGCCAGGGTGACGCCATGTCCGCAGCTATCTTCGTTCTTTGTTTAGAAAAGCTTAGTCAGATGATTTCTCTTCAACTCCGGTCCGGGGATTGGAAAGGGATCCGGTTAGCACCTGACGGACCAGTTTTGTCCCATCTTTGTTTTGCCGATGACATGGTCCTTTTCTCAGAAGCCTCTATTGATCAAGTTGACATTATTCAGGGCTGCTTGAACAGATTCTGTGAGGCGTCTGGGCAAAGAATTAGCTTTGATAAGTCTCAAGTTCTGTTTTCCAAAAACACTGATCCAGCCGTTGCTGCAGAAATTTCGAGAAGGCTTAATATTGACCATACCGACGACATGGGCAAGTACCTCTGTGTGCCATCCATTCATGAGGGGGTAACCTGTCAGACTTTTAATGGCTTGTTGGATAGAGTTAATTCTAGGTTGGAAGGATGGCGGTCTAAGCTTTTGTCTATGGCTGGTCGGGTTACTCTAGCCAAATCGGTGCTTACCGCTATTCCCATGTATACCATGCAGACCGCGGTATTGCCTAAGGGGATATGCAACGAAATTGAAAAAAGCACAAGGAGTTTCATTTGGGGTAGCAATGGGCGAGAGAGTAGTAAAATCAGCCTGCTCAACTGGGAGACGGTCACTTTTCCCAAATCAGATGGTGGTCTTGGTATATGTCGTCTCAATGAAATGAATATTGCTTGTATGGCCAAATTGGGCTGGCGCATGAGGCATGAAAAGGATTCTTTGTGGGTTCAAGCCCTTTCCAGTAAGTACAAGCATTCTGATTCTGGTAAACGGTTGGGTCGCTCTAACGCTTGGAAGGGCATTCTCGGGGCCAATCACCTCTTAGAGGATGGTATGATGAGTCTTGTTCGTAATGGTCGCAGCACCCGTTTTTGGATGGATAAATGGTTACTTTCCGAACCTCTTTTTCATCACATGAGGGCTCCCGTGAGTCTCCCGGAACTTTACGCTACGGTGCATGACTACTGGGAGGGCGAATGTGGGTGGAGATGGGATCAAATACGGGATTTAATCCCCGAGGCGGTTAAAGCAAGGTTGGCTAGCTACGTTTTAATCGAGAATGCAGATGCTGAAGATTGCATCGGATGGAGATTTGAGTCTAGTGGTGACTTCTCCATAAGCTCTACTTATAAGGCCATCAATCAGTTCCCCCGCTCGGTTGGAAGTGGCGAATGGGATCGTATCTGGTGCCTAAAACTTCCGCAGCGCATTAGCATGTTCCTGTGGGTTTTAAAGCACGGTCGGATCATGACGAACGTGGAGAGGTGTCGAAGAAAAACTCACTACTAATGCATTCTGTATTCTTTGTGCAGGGGTGCAGGAGGATCGTGAGCATCTCTTCCGGCAGTGTAAGGATGCTAGACGCATATGGGAGGCGGGCTTATGTCGACCGACAGCGAGCTCAATTTAGAGACTTAACTGGGATGAGTGGTTTGAGGTGAATCTGCGAGGCGACCTCAGGATGGGCTTCGACGACAACTGGCCGGTGAGGTTTGCAATCCGGCTGTGGTGGATTTGGAGGTGGAGGAACGAGGTGGTGTTTAATGATCGCCACACTGCTTTGGACCAGAAGCTTCACTGGATAGCCCTGAAAGAAGCTGAGATTAAGGTGGCATTTTCCAAACAATGGTCCCCAGGTCTGAAGCAGTTTGTAGAGGGGTTTGTCGTGTGGCAGAAGCCCCCGGATGGAAAGGTTAAGGTTAACGTAGACGGGAGTTACTCTCCTAGCGATGGAATGGCGGGTTGTGGCGGGGTGTTACGGGACTCCAATGGGAGTTGGCTGGGTGGCTTCATGCACTACATTGGGAGCTGCTCGGTGGAAGAGGCAGAGGCATGGGGGGTGTATCAGGGAGTGCGCTTGGCTAGCCGCCTAGGAGTTCGCCATCTGCTGATTGAGAGTGATTCGATGCGCACAATCAACTGCTTGCGTAGGAGAGCTACACCAGCTGTGAAAGCCCATAATATTATCGTTAGATGCATAGATGCCATGCGTGACTTTGTCTTTGTAGACATGCGGCATATATACCGTGAGCAGAACAAGATTGCTGATGTGCTTGCGAAGAAAGCTCTCTCTCACAATATGGGTCTTATCCAGATCACTACGGTGCCGGATGAGCTGAAGGATGCAATTCGCGATGATCAAATTGGAGCTTGTTTTCCACGACGTATTCCTGCTGGTAGTGGAAATTTTGATTTCTAAAGTTTTTTGGGTATTCCCCTCCTCCTCTGAACGAAAAAAAATAAAGGTTCGCGATACAAGAATATATAAAGAGAGTTTAACAAATAAATAAAATTAAATTTATTTGTATGTTTGGCAGCCCCAATGGCTGTTATTTCCCATCCGCTAATAAGATGGAGGGAAATCTGACTCCAAAACTTATCCTTTTGTACAAAAATAAAAATAAAAAACTTATGATCGATATTAGCTATCTTTATTTTTTTTTAGTAATAGACAAAGAATTAATATTGCATCCAAGACCTCCCATTAAAAAAAAAAATCATGGCCATATGTCACTTAATTACAAAGTCATTGACAACTATCTTTAATTTAAAATGTCATGATCAATGAATCTTCTAAAGCAGACTATATAGCATAGACTAGTCATCTTATATTATATTTAGCGGTCTCACTGGGATTTCAATTCCACCTCACATGGTTTTATCACAGGTTTCCATCATCTGACAACATTGACATATTAGCAATGAAATTCTTATGAAGATTCGTTTCTTGTAATTTGACTTTGGCACCATCAGTTTTGAAAAAAAAATTAAAAGTAAAATCATAAGCAATACTTTAATGGGTCATACTTGTGTGAGACTGTCTCATAGATCCTTATTCGTGAGACGAGTCGGATCGGGTCGGGTCAAAGCACCATGCAAATGTCATACTTATATGTGTAAATGTCATTCTTATGTGCTCAAATATAACACTAATCAAGAATACAATTTTTATTACTTATAAGAGAAAAAGTAATACATTTTTCATAATAAGTAATGTTGACAAGCGCTCCTTACTTATAAAGGCAAATAGAATACTTTTGAGGAAAAATGTAATACTTTTAAATCGAAATGTAAAAGTATTGTATTTTCCGTTAAAAGTATTACATTTACCCGTATAAGTAAAAAAAAATTTATTCCTGATTAGTATTACATTTGAGCATATAAGTATGACATTTGTTCATATAAGTGGTACATTTGCATCGTGACCCGACCCGGCCCGGCCCCGCCCGACCTGTCTCATGGTGAGACGGTCTCACACAAGTTTTTGCCTACTTTAATTTGAAAATTATATAATTGTAAATTTAAAATAAAGAACATAATATTTATTAAAATCTTTATCAAACTACAATATATTCAACAAGAAAGATACTTAGAGCATAAAAACTTGCATGAGACATATTCCAAGAACACAATTGTTATATTGCAGACCATAGTCCGAAACATCCTTGTTTCTTTAAGTAAAGAAACGATAGCCATTAAATTTTACCTTTTTTCTCGAAAAGTATTACATAACACAAAACATTATTAGTGTTCGATAGAAAATTATTACTTTTTTCATAATAATGTTGATCACGTCAAGTGCGAAACAACTTAACAAATTATTCAATATCCTCAAAATAAAAATTCATCAAAGAATTGTGTTTTCCTTTTTCAAAGGTATGCTAAATAATTTGTTCACTTAATATATTTATTATTTTAAAATTAATACTTTTCAATATAATTTGTTATCTTTTAAATAAAAATTAACTACAGGCATGTACCTAGTGTCCATCACGTCGTGAAGAAAAAACACAATTCTTTGAATTTTCATCCACTATACCAATTATGAATTTCAATTAGAAAAATTTTATTTGTGCATAAATTTTTGTGAGTAGTCAAAAGAATTAAAGAATAGAATTATTATTTTAATTGGTAAAAGAGCCAAATAAATTCATGAACAATTTAGGGAGAAGTCAATTTCTCATTCAAATTACAAGAAGCTTCATATTAACCCCATACTCTTTTTAAAAAAAATTGCAATTATAATATTTTTACTTGCAAGTTACATGCATGCATATAATTATAATAATGTTGGTATAGCTTCTGACATGTATTTATTTATTTATTTATTTGGTATACATGGACAACGTAAAAACAATCACAACATGTAGAATTCTTTAATTTTATTTAAATAAAGAAAAATATTTTTAAAAAAATTAAAATAGTTTACATGGCACCAATGTATACAAAGATAATTACATGTAGAAATTATATCAACATAAACTGCAATAGAAAATAAATTATTGGTAAAACAATTCTAATTGCAATTTAAAAAGGAAAAAGTTTGAAAGCTAATATGAATTGAAGCTTTTTATTGTTCAAGGGCTTATTTTGCCTTTCAAACATTTTCATTTATGTTTCTTTTTATTATGCAACTGATTAGTTTATATATATTCTTTTTTTACTAGTGAATGCATTCTTTTCCAAGTAATTTGTGAAAAATCTTATACCTAATGACATGCCTTAAATATCAACCAAAATCACACCTCTTGAAATAAGATTTAGTACAAATAATTTAAAGAAGCTAAGCAAGCATTTTTATTAATTAAATTACTGTCGTTACTTTTATGATCTTATCGAAACAGAATGACAAGTTTTACCACTCTGAAGCACAATTAATCAAATTTCAATAATATTTTAAAAGTTGTTATGGAGAAAAGAAGAAACAAACAAAATAGAATAGACTAGTTATTTTCACAAAGTCTTGGTCATAGAGTCATCCGAAACATAAATAGTGTGTTTGCTATGAAATTGTTGAAATAGGTGTTTCTCTCCAATTTTATCGAATTGTTTGTGCACTTGGGATGGGAAGTGGTTATTCTTAATCCATTCAAATATTCACTAAGAAATGTCATTCTCCACGGACACAAACTGTTTTATAAAATAAAAAACTATGTGTAATAATTTAATTTAAACTCTATTTTATACAATTACAAATATATATAAAATAAAAAACATAATATGCATTTTAAAATTTTTATCAAAATACTAAATATTCAACACAAAAATGCAATTCAAATATTCAGTAGAAATGACATTCTCCATAGACACTTAGATTCGAAATCATTCCAAACTAGAGACTGATAGACCGGGTTGGCTACTTTAACAAATCATGATCATGAAAGCTATGTTTGGTAAATGGCTGTTAGCTGATTGGGTTAGAGGGTATGATTAATTGATAACACTAGCTGATTATAGAAATGTGTTTGATAAATTAGCTGTTAGTTGATAAATATTTGGCATAATTTATTTTCTCGCTAATTGAAAAAGTTGCTTTGAGTAGCCTTTTGAATTTTAGCATTCTGGAGTTACAAAAAACTTATTAACCAAACACTTATATTTATTTTTTAATCAAGTCAAATAATTAATAGTGGTCAAATAAGCCAAAATTGGATGATAGGCTAATTATTTATCAAAAAGTGCCGAAGTCTTCCAAAAGAGACAATATAATGATCAACTTAATTGCCAAAAAAATTAACAATAAATTTTTGCTAAGAAATTGTGGGAAGGAGGAATTATGAGTACCGTTAAGTTTGGGCAAGAAATTATGCAAATCATACAATTATAGGTTAGCATCTGACAATGCAACATTGATTGATTAGCAATGAAGTTTTGAAGAAAATTAATCACTTTTTGCCAAAGACCTTGTGGTCAAGTGGTATCCGGTCGATTAACACTCCCACATGGATGATGGGAGTGAGTTCGAGAGAAAGTAGCTATGAACAGATACTACATTGTAACAGAGTCAGTAATACTCAAAAAAAAAAATCAATTTTATACCATTAATGCAAATATCTAAAAACATAATAAGTCTCAATCAAAGTAATATCCCTAATTTATGTCTATGTTTTTAGTGCTAATCATTTTGTACATTGTGTTTTTAGAGTTGTACTATACAATTTTTTGGACAAAATTATTCTTACTATTATAACTTCCGTTATCTTTTCCATTAACTTTAACATGCATATGCATCCAGCATATCTTTTCTTATAATCTTTAATGATAATAATATTTGTAGACATTATATATTGGATCGATTAATATAATAAATAATTCTTTTCATTTACATTTAATTTAATTATTAAGAATTTGTTAGTTATTTTTAAGAATATAAATATTGGGCATATGTTTTTTAGCATCGCTCATAGAAAAGACTAGTATATAAAATAAAGATGGAACATAATATTTGTTAAAAAATAATTTATCAAAATAAAAAATATTCACTTAAAAATTACATTCTCCATACATACATAGATTTGAAATCAGCCATAAAGATTAATTAAATATCAAAACTAATACACTAGCTAATTAATTGTAATTTTGAAATTTTATATGGAAGGAGAAAATTCTTCCTTTTGTGTGATTAAAAACAATGTTAATAATGCAGGATTTAACATGGGAAGGGGAAGAAAGCATACCAAAAGAACCGTCAAACATATGCTGCTATATATATATCTGCCATATGCTGCTTCCATACACAAAACACAAAGCAACTAAAAATATTGTATTTACTTTTTGAGACACCATGAAACATACCAAGCATAATATTATGCTAGTGCTTATTTTTCTTCTGCTCATTTGCAAATTTGAGTATTGTTACTCAAATGATGACGCTAGTTGTGTTGAAGGGGAACGAATTGCTCTTCTCCAATTCAAGGAAAGCTTAATTGATATATCAATCTTTCTTCATGGAGCGCTTTGGATTGTTGTGAATGGGAGGGAATTTCTTGTAGTTCAACAACTGGCCATGTCCTAAAGCTTGATTTGCAGCTTGTTGATGATTTTGCCAACTATTACGATGGCTTGCCATCAAACTATAGCAACAACTGCTTGGGAGGTGAGATCAATCATTCTCTTATCAACTTAACACATTTGAATTACCTTGATCTAAGCCTCAATAATTTTTCTAAGATTTGAATTCTTGAATTCTTTGGATCTTTCAAAAACTTGAGGTATCTTAACATCTCAAGCTCTGGATTCGAAGACTAATACAGGAATTCAAGCAAGGAAGGCTTGAAAGTCTGAGAGAGGCTTGGCGACGATTCAAGGTTCTTAAAAGACAATGTCTGCAAGATCTGATGCACCCATTGGACATGATTAGCTCATTCTACGGAGGACTAACAGATGAAGGAAAGATGTTGCTTGACTCATCCTCCAGCGGTGCCTTTGTCTCCCTAGCTTTGCCAGAGGCTGAAGAACTAATTGAGAGAATATCTAAGAATACATCCTGTTGGTACGGCCGACGAGGAGATCACGGGGACATATATGAAGTTGATAATCGTGTGGCGAGCGAGGCAAAAATAGAGGCAATGAATGGAAACAGGGAGAGGGTTGGAACAATAACAACAATGATGGATATCAAGCGAGAGGACAATATAACTATGGAAACAAGCCTGCATATGGACAAAGTGATAAGAACATATTGATGTTGTAACCCCTCACTCATTCCAATAAGCTGCGAACCTACGTACCAGTCACGAACCGTAAGGATTTTTAAAGTATGTGTTCGGTCCCGATTGTCCTAGGGAATGAATTAGTAGGCACTATACTATTAAGCTTGAACTTCCTACGTGATTAAATTAGCCCGTAAGAGAGAAAATTTATTCCGACCCTTGTATCGCAGTATTTCGCGATATACCAAAAATTATCCGATTTTTTCAAATTAGTGACGGGATTATTTTCAAAATAATTTTGTTTTCAAAATTCTTACTATTTAAATTAATTTCCACCGAAACTATATCTGTTTTAATCCCGAACAGTCTAACCGAAGATATTTTCCCTTACCCACCACAAAAATGTGACACTTGACAACTCCCTACACCACATGTTATTATTTAAATATTTTTAAAGATGATCAAAATGGAAACTTTATCTCCAAATTTCTTATTTCTTACCTTATAAGAAACAATGTAGCTTGATCTCCAAGTTCCTTATTTCTTACCTTATAAGAAACAATGTAGCTTGATCTCCAAGTTTCTTCATCCCTAAAGTGTTGCTATAAAAGGAGACTTGATCTTCCATTTTCCCATTTTTATTCCCATTTTGGCCGAAATATTTGGAGAGGAAAGAGAGAGGAAATTTCATCTTCTTCTTTGTGTTCAAGAAGCTCCATAGTCAATTCCTTCATCAAGTTCTTCCATACTAGGTAACACTTTGATTTTTATTCGGTTAAAAGGACTAGAATTCTTTCCTAGAACTTAGTTTTAAGCTAAGAATTCTTGAAAATATTGTTATTATGGTGAAACTTACTTAGGGTCTTCGGTGAAAATTTGGAGGAAAGGATCACAACAATTTCTATGGTGTTAAAAGCTACTTGAGAGGTAAGAAATCACTTAAGTTGGTTTTGTCACTTAAGATTTGATGATTGATAGTTGAGATAGAGATTTATGAGCTTTGTGTTGAAATATATGGATATACATACATATGTGTACTTATAATAATTATGGAGATGATAGTAGAGCTGTTCGCCATTGCGTTGTTCACACTGTCCAGAACTGGCCGTGTGTGCGGACGCAGGGCCGGACGCGCGTCCACCGTGCGTCCGGGCTGGGCAAAGAGTGGGCAGAACCTGTGGACGCGATACCGGACGCGCGTCCCCTGTGCGTCCAGTGGTGCGGATGATGTAAGCTTTGATTATTGGTTATGATGTGGTTAATAATGGGGTTAGATTGACATTAAAGATGGATAAACAGTGGAGTTCAGGAGGTAATTAAGCTTTAATTATAGTGATTAAGGACTGATGATAGTTATTAAGGTTTAATGACTGGATGAATAGATTAAATGGTGATTATGATAATGAAGGTTAGTGATATGATTATGATGATGAGAGTTGAGATCTTTCTATTTGGTTTTGGCCACCGGTTCGTGGATTTGTCCGGTTGGTTTGGTATTGGTTTGGAAGTTGAAACTTTCCATTTGGATCCATTTCTCCTTGACACTGTATATAATAACTACTATTGAACACAAGAAAAGTGTGACTAATTATTTGAAGAATTATCTTTGGTGATTATTGTGAGAGTTTGGATACTCTCTATTTGGTGGTTATTTTGAGTGATTGAAATTATCTCCTTGGTAATTATTATGAGATATTGGAATTATTCCTTTGGAATTTATTTTGAGAGTTGGAAATCTCTCTATTGGTGAATAAGTTATGGTTTAAAGGAATTTTGAGTAGTGATGATATTATGATATATATTGAGGAAATTGTTATATGAAAAGTTAAGATAAAGATATTATTATGATATATATTGAGGAAATTGTTATATGGAAAAGTTAAGATAAAGATATTATTATGATATGCATTGAGGAAATTGTCATATGAAAATATTGAGATAAAGATTGCACATGGTGAATCTTGAGGAAATAGTTGTTGAACGATTTTGGATTATGGTTAGGCAATGACTTTACCTCTTAGAAATTTATACATATTTGGATGTGCGATTTCCTCAAGTTATATTTCTAATGGTGTTGATGATGGTGAAAGTTATTGATGACGATAATGACAAGGATAACCATATATTAATAGTTAAGGGTGGAACCATGATTATGGATTACCGATGATGATTGGATTGTAAGATGGACTGAAATTCATGATAAGGAACAAGGTTAAGGATGTTAATATTAATGGTGATATGAATCGATTGATTCATAAATGGTTGACTATGGGTTCGTACTATTATAATAATAGTATTGAGAATGGATATATGTAGTGTTAGTAGAATATATAAGTGTATAACTAGGTAGATAGATTTCAAGTATGAGACTTGAATATAAAGTATATCCAAAATTGTTTATGAAAACTTACGTTGAAGAACGTATGCTATTTTGGTACACAGGCTGTCAAAACCTTATTTTTGAAGGAAAATACCATTTTTAGTGAGTGTGTACCTTACTTGAATGATGAGAAAATGATGTTTGAAAAGCCTGCGGGTACTGAAAGTATTTTGAAAATCCTTCAGGGGCTAATGAGGTAGCCAATTTCAAGTATTGGACTCAATTGTGAAATATGTCCAAAATGAATGATTTAAGAAAGAAAACTGAAGGAAGGAACATGTTTTCAAAACCTTAGTTTCTAAAGTAAGTTGTGGAGGACTCGATTACCCACGGGAGGGCTTAATTGCCATAGCCCAGCGGTTGTTTACAAGATTGACCTACGGGAGGGCTTGAATGCCATGGCCCGGGGTTGTTAAGATGATTGACCTACGGGAGGGCTTGAATGCCATGGCCCGGGGTTGTTAAGATGATTGACCTACGGGAGGGCTTGAATATATGCTATGGCCCGGGGTTGTTGAGATGATTGACCTACGGGAGGGCTTAAGTGCCACGGCCCGAGGTGGTTTACAAGATTGACCTACGGGAGGGCTTGAATGCCATGGCCCGGGGTTGATACTCCAACAGGCCTCACGCTTACTATTATGAAACTAAGGAAGTTTTAAAGATGAGAAGAAAGTTATTTTGTAACGACAGAAAGAAATGATTTTGTCTTAAGAGACAGGTTGATGTTGATTCACTAATCACTTTTTGTGCAAGTCTTCATTGTTAACTTGTTTTCAGGTGAAATCTCATTAAGTGGGTAAAAGTTACCAAAACTCTTTTATACGTGTTTTGAAAACCTTTGTTGAATTTTGGGTGACCATGGATTTTCTTACTTAGTCGTCGTGCTAACTACACTTCAATGTGTTTTCTTTTAACAGATGTTGTCTAGTGTGGGCTCCTGTAGCCCGATGAGCTCTGAATAGGATGGAAGTTGAGGTTGAGGTCTACTCTATCCTAGAATAGACACCCTGGAAGAATTATTTCCATATGTATTAAGGTGAATGTTGATATTTGATGTTGTAAGTTTAGCCTGTGCACTTAGAAAGTTTAGCATGTGCACTTAGAGTGGAGTTTGTCAAAGAGGTGATAGAATTCATTCTAGGTGTGGCGGTAACACCCATTTTCTGCTGGTTAGATGTGTAAGCTTCCGCAATATATTATTGATTTTGTATCAAATTTAAGATGAGAAAATCGGGGTGTTACAAATGTACAATCAAAACCAAGGAAATGGAAATCAAATGACCCAATTCAGGCCACAATACAACTCTCAACTTGACTTTACTCAACAGAGAAGGGATGACATCCTTGAAGTAGATGAAAGACTTACAAGGACGATCATGGAACTCAAAAATGATCGGGCAAATCTAAAACAAGAGATTACTCAAGAGATTCGACAAGAAATTTCTAGTCTTAGACAAGAGCCCAAGGCTACACTAAAGACAATTGAGAATCAAATCTCTCAAATGTTTAAGATGATGTCGGATAGACACTACGGACAACTCCCAAGTAACACTGAGAAAAATCCAAAAGAGAGAGTCAATGCTATTGATGCCAAGGAAGAAGACCATGGAAAATGTGACCCGATGGATGCTATTTGCAGAATATGCCATTGTAAGGTAGAAGACAAGAGAAACGAGACTACCTCTTGTAGTCCCGATCTTGAATTAAAGAATGCGAGCGATTCGTGCACAATCTCAATGAAGGAAATCAAGGAGAAAACCACTTCGGAAGTATGCCCAAAAGAAAAGGAGCTACCACGAGACAAAATCAAAAGTTCAAAAGAAAAAGAAACGGCTCGAAAAGGTACAATTAATGCTTTTATCCGAAAATTTTTCAATAACAAGGAATGCCGCGAGTTATTTGAGGATGACAATGGTGATAATTTTACTTACTTAAGCCAAGAATCATCGGCTTGTTTGACTGAGGGTTACCCCAGAAAGAGGGGCGACCCTGGAGCTTTGTTGATTCCTTGTTCTATACAGAACATGGAACCTCAAAATGCTCTTACCGATCTTGGAGCTTCTATTAATGTCATTTCTTCAAATCATTTTGAAAAATTGAACTTACCAAGTTTGAAACCGACGAGGCTAACTCTACGTTTAGCTGACGGAACCACACGGTATCCTGAAGGCTTAGCGGAAGATATTTTAGTAAGAGTAGGAAAATTTCTTGTTCCTGAACTTGTTAATTTCTAAAATTTTGTAGGATGGGACGAGCTAAAGAGATTGCAAAGAAAACCAAATATGATCACGGTGAATCTAGTAGGTCGCGAGCTGCAGTTCAACAAGCTCCCCAGGAGCGAGGTGCAAGGTCGCTTAGGCACTTGACACCCCTTCAACTGACCTCGGTGGATAATTATAAGGGGAAGCAGCTTTCCATCGGGCGCTACTTTGATGACAATGTGTTAACAGAGTTTGGTTGCTTAAATGAAGTGAATGGACTAATAAGGCCCCGACAGCTCCGCCGTCTATTCGAGTGGAGAGGACCTACATTCGAGCCAGTCACGTATGAATTCTTGGCGACATTGGAGATCCGCAAAGAAGTTAACAATGCAAGAGAGTCCATTTCATTCACACTGTTTGGCAACCACTATAGCTTGTCAGTTAACACTTTAGGTGTTACACTTGGATTCCAGACCAACGAGAGCATCTCTATGCCATATTTCAGAGAGTTTAAGGAAGATTTTGATTCAGAAGCTGTTTTTTTTTTTAACCAAATAATGCGTGTATTGAATAAAACGAGAGGCCAAAGCCTTACAGACGCCTTAGGCCCAAAAGTGACCTAAGGCTCAAAGCTACGAGGCCCAAAGGCCTTACAAACTAAGGGGCAAAAGCCCTAAACATCCAAAGCCCATGGCCTAAGGTTTGCAACTAGCTAAACATATAAAGGCCCAAGTGGGCTACAATAAAAGGAGGCCTAAACCTTCAAACAAAATAATTCTGTCCACTTCAGCCATTCGGCCATAAGGCCCAAACAATTCAAGACCACCAAATCGATTCAGAAGCTGTTGCTATTCAGTATTAGAGAAGCATCACCAACAATGCCCCTTACAATTCATCAAACCTCAAGGCAAATCTCATCACAAGGAATGCTTTGAAGGCTATTAGGTTAGCCTTTGCAGTGAATCTCTCTGCAGAACCACCAACCGCAACAAGGTCTATAAGCAAGATCTCTTTTATATGTGGTGCATGGAGAATGAAGTGGAAATCAACATGGGCGTGCAAGCGAGAAAATGGCTCCAAACCCAACTTAAGCCTAAGGTTCAGACTGTTTTCATTGGACCTTTTGTTACTAGATTGTGCCAAGGGTTAGGCCTTACAGACTTTCTTATGGGAGAAAAGGATGAAGGTACCATGATTGCTTTCACTGTTGGTGAGCTCTTTGCTATGAACATGAGATTGGGAGGTGATGATGTGCCAGATTTAGAAGCTTCTGATGACACTGATGAGGATGAAGAGAATGAGGAGGACGATGCAGCACAGGAGCAAGGCCCTACTTCTATGGATTGGGAAACGACTCAGACTTTCCACAGGCAGCTCCATAATGAGCAGATGACTTATTGGCATGAGCAGCGCACATGGCAGGAAGGCCAATTTACATCTATATCTGCGAGGCAAGACGTCCACATTGAAGAGCTTAATCGCATGAGAAGAGCAGTAGAGGAGAATGAGAGAAGAATTGCAGAGCTTGAGGCTAGATTTGATAGCCAGTTCCACCCTCCCTCCTTCGGCGATGAGTGATGCCTCCCTTGTCCGTTCTCAATCCTGACATTTGACACTTGATTCTGAAGTCCGAGTGACACTGGTTACATTGGTTGTTGGTCCCATTAAAACACTAGGATCCCTATGCGCGGGGTTCCGACCTTTATTTCTTTTACTTTACTTTGCTTTGCTTTATTTTTATTGCTTTATGTTATTTACATTCCATTTGCTTTACTTTTATGCACTTTAAATATCCGCATTTCTATTTTGAATAATTCTGCTTATTTTACATTATATTTTAATTATCTATATCTATGTTTTATTGCTTTTATATTTCTATCAGCTTACAATAATTGAATAGCACTCCGAAAACCCTTTTGTATGTTATGTCTCCATTTCTTATAGAGCATCTATAACAGGAGAAGGCCTATGCTGGATGCTAAAGTGTGGAAAGAGAGATGCATACTTGGTTTATCCTCTTATCCCGTTTCTAATTTAAGCCCCGTTTTGATCTTTAAAGTGTGGAAATATTTGTTTATATAGCTTTGTGTATGTGTTATGTTAGAGCTTACCATGTTAACTAGGATCGTTTGATGCATATCTTATATCCCAGAGTACATTCCAAAGTGTGGAAAGGGATCTTTATTGTCCAACCCTTAAAATTCCTATTTTGTTCCTTTACCTTAGTCCGTATGGAAACATCGAGGACGATGTTTATTTTAAAGTGTGGAAAGGACGCACTTTGTGCTTAGTATGCTTATATGCTTAGAATAACAAGTTGAAGCTCTTGGGAATGATAAGCGGGTGCATTTGCAGTTTGAAAAGAGAGTCATTATTTGTGTTATCTAGAGAGAATTTTTACTAGATGCCCAAAAATTTTTACTCTTGAAATATCTTTGAGGAAGTTACTTTTCACATCCATGAGAGTGTTTAGAGCCAAATAAGTTTATATTCTTGTCTGCTTGCATGATGTTCACTTCTTATTTACGTAGGACCTTAGGCAAGGATCTCTCGAAGTGGGACTGTGCACCTTTTAACTTAAGAAAGATAAAATTAGCGAGGCCCGGAATTAGACTAATTTGGTAGGGCATGGGGCAAAAAGTGAGCCTGTTGGTAAGCTTCATGAGAAAACAAAACCCTTGAACACAAATAGAAAAAGGCATGAGGGGTTGACATGGAGAGAAGTCGAAAAAGCAAAAGGCCAATCACCAAGTTAAAAATTGAGGGAAGCCAATTCCTTGGGTTGTGTTCAAACCATAGTCTTCGGTAAGCAAAAAGCTTTATCTGGAGTCGGTTGTCCACATAAAAAGATCCCAAGAATTGAGAAAATAGAGATGAGGTGAGCCGCTTCGCTAGGATTCGGGTACCCATTGCACTGTCTTCGAAAAAGCATGGAGCTCCATGTGAAGTCGGGTGGCTCGATGACGTTATCCTAGGAAGTGAGAAGAAAAGAGGGAACGCGCTAAGCCAAAAGCGGTGAGTGGTTCATGCCCCTACCCTCATTTACATTTACGTTGGGCTTTGGCGTATAAGGTTGGAAAAGTTGATTAGCTAGTGCACATCGTTCCCACTAGCGGGATCGGCTAGAGGCCCTATTTAAATAGAAGGTGATCCAAAACTTCGAAAATGCATGCTTGCGTATGGTGCGGGAGTGTGATCCTTTATTTTACTTGTTTATCTACGAAAGGTTTTTATTTCCCGAAAATATTTTTCTTGAGTTGATGACATCTGACCAAAATCCTTTGTAGATAACAAAAATGATTTCTCCCGTTTCAACAGTCTTAGACACCCATCATTTTGACTTGCCAAAAGCTTTGTTTTACATGAGAAGATATCTCGGAGACTTATGTGCTTAGATAGTAAATTGTCTTGCTTGAGGGCAAACAAGAATCAAAGTGTGGAAAATTTGATAAGCCTCCGAAATACCCTTAAATCAAATACATATTAGGGTGTTTTGTCACGTTTATAGCATCCTTGCATGATGAATTGTGCTCATAAATGCTTGAAAATCACTAACCAACACATGAAAGCTACTTTTAGCCTAAAGGAGGTGAAACAGGAGCCCCGGGAGCAAATAGGAGCAAAAGTTGAGCTTAAAGTGCGAACCAGGCAAGATCGGAGCCCCGGAGGACCCAACAGGATGGCCACACGCGTGTGAGCGTTGATGTTGTGTATTTGTGGTGAGTGAATGTGAAGGTGGTAAAATGAAGAGTCAAGACTCCCCGAGTGTCGTGTCTCTCAAGGATGGCGAATGGGAACCGAATTTGTGTGGCATTTAGGAAGTTGAAAGGTAAGAGTTACAAGAATCAAAGGGGAAGGTTTTGTTCATGGTTGGTTGGGTAAAGGTTTTGAAGGTAAAATAAGATGGAAAATACAAAAGGTAAAAGGAAGGGGGTGCATGCCAAAGTTAAGCCAAAGGATTGATTATCGTAGGTAGCTTGGAATTGGGTTTCAGAATTGATCTAGGGAGTCACGGTCTTTGTATTGAGTGGCGTCACACTCAAACTCTCAATCCTCATTCGGTTGAGGCATTTTATCAAACACTTTGCCTACCACTCCTCTCGGATCTTATCCTTTCGGATTAAGAGCGGAAATATAGATGAGTTGGGCTCGTGAGAGGCCGCTATCGCGCACACTCTCACTTCCACTCGGTTTACTAACTACCCCGGCCGAAAATAGAAGCAAAGATTAAACAACATCATCCATACAAAACATCAATCATACTCCCACAATACCAAGATCATAAGATAAAATATAAACATCAATCCATAGATCAATAAGGGCACACACACCCAACTACTCTACTCTAACATGCTAAACATTAATATCAACAAAGAAACAAAGCAAGAAAGTAAAGATTCAAACTTTATATTAAAAGAAGAATGTTACCTAAAGGAAGCTTTAAATCTACTCATCATCTTCATCCTAATCTACTCTAATCTAAGGAGGAGTATTGGAATTCCTCCCCAAAGGGGATGAATTTGGAAAAGAAAACTAAGATCTAAATTATGGGGTGCCTCCTCCCCTTTCAAAAGTCTGATAAGGAGCTTTATAAAGGGGGAACAAAATAGGGGCAAGATAGACAATTTTCACGCAGCAGATTTTTAGGGCTGTCACAAGGGTCACGACGCGTCGAGCCCCGAAGGCTTTTTTTCGCGATCTTTCCACACGCGTGGTAGAGGTCATGGGGAGTTACTGGAATGTTTCCACGCCCCTCCACACGCGTGTGAGGCTTCGTAGGAAGCTCCTGCTTCATGGTTTCTCCATTTTCTGCTCCGTTTTAGCCTTAGGTCCTCCGTTTGGCTGTAAAATAGCTAAAAAGAATCTTCCAAGCTCTTGTTAGCGATTTTGGTCACATTCGAGTCTTAACGCATGATATTCTTATGAAAGGGGTACTAAACCATACAATTATAGCCCTTAAATGACCCCTAAAATGAGCTATTCTTGGTGCTTATCAAGCGTGCGTGGAAATAATCCAGTAGCCTCCCACGCACACTCACACGCGTGTGAGCTGGCGTGGAGACTGCATTGCGCGGAAATGTTGCTAGGGTTGCTTTTCGGAGACTATTTAAACCCCTTTGATAGATTTTCAGAGGAGGTTCACAGAAAATTAGTTTCCCTTTCCTTAGTTTTTCCTTTAGAGAACTTTCTCCATTTTCTTAGTTTTTCATTTCTTAGTTTAGATAAATCTTCATTGTAGAAGACAACAAGCTTGGATTGAAGGATTACTTCACTCTAGGTGATCTCTATTTCATTTATATTATATTATATTTTGTTATCTTGTTCTTGGATTAAATTAGCTTTTGTCTTGAATTTCATATCATGAGTGGCTAGTTTAATCTAGGGATTTAGATTGTGTGATTGTATGATGCTAGTGTGATGATCTTATCTCTATTTTGGATCTAAATGCTTAGATTGTTGGATGATCTATTCTTGTCTATTGATTGTTGTTTTGATGAGATCTTGTTTGGATTTGGCCAATCTAGATGAGAGATTGAGCTCTTGACTCTTTCATGTCTTTGATTAGAGTTAGGATTTGAAGCTTGACACAATCATAGTTCCTATGGACTTCTTAAGAATAGTAGGATAGTGTGTAGCTTAAGTGTTTGATAAAATTCCTCTTAGAGCTTTGGATGCTTGAAGGCACTCCTAAGTCAAAGAAGCCTAATCATACCTCAACAACCATAACATGTAGAGTATAACTCATTAAATATGTTGAAAAGGGAATAGAGTTTGCCTTCAAGATAGATGCAGATTGAAAAAAAGGTACAAGAGCATTGCTAGAACCTTAGACCATGAACACTTTCTAATGTGCAATTGAATGTTTGAAACTAGTTCATTTGAAGTGAAATTCCCTTACCCCAGAAAAACAACCAGGTAAAGGTTACCACTTTTCCTATAGCCTATAGGACAACTCACACATAATTTGCTAGTTGAATATGCTGGAAAGAAAACACAGCTCACATTCAAGAGATGTGCAGATTGAGAAAATGTATAGGCACAGTAAGCAACTAAGATCAGAAGTTCTTTGTAATGAATCATCAAATGTTTGAAACCAGTTTCAAGTGTCATTCCCTGCTAAAGTATTAACTTACCAGAACATGCATAAAGGACAACCAATAGAAAATGAATACTGACATATACACTTATTGCTAACAGGCAAAATGACTATCTTTCAATTATCATTCTGAACCCTATACTCTTATTTAAAACTCAATCACCCATTAATGAGCATATTTTCACAAACCTGTTTCCATGAGAGTAGATTACACAGGGCAGAGGCTTTCCTTCAGGACAGATGATAGGTATGTAATGGCTACACTAAAGAACATTACCCCGACTGTTTTTAACCTGCATTATGTAAAAGCAATTCAACTAAAAGTTTAGTAAATGAAATTCCAAATACTACAATAGATAGCTCTTAGTTTGATAAAGAATAAAGTAACAGCTACAGTTCATGGGAAAATAAAGAAAAGCAGCACATAAAATAAACTACAAATATTTGTCCTTTAAAGGCAGTAAATTAAAATGCTAGCAAACATGATTTAATCAGATTTGTCCAGCCAATTGAAGGAACCTTCCAATCATCAGTTCAACTTCCCACCTATAAATTTCACAAATTTATTAATTTCAGATTACAGGAAGCGCTACCTTGGTTTATAAGGGAGGCTAAGGCGGAGTACAGGAAGCAGCTTCCTCGTCCGGTCGTCCGCAGGGGCTGAGGCGGAGGCCAGGTAGTAGCTTCGTCGTCGGCAAGGGTGGAGGCGGAGACCGAAGAGGAGGTAGAGACTTCTGTCGTCGGCAGTTAGCGGAGACCGGAGACTACTCGACGTCGACTGTCTCCATTTCTCATTTTCGATCGACAATTGGCGTCGGTTGAGTTAGGGCTTTTGGAATGGGGAGTTAGGGAAGCGATAGATGATTAGAATTTAGAAGGGTAAAATTTTAATTTTTAATATTAATATTATTATTATTATTGAAGAAATATTATTATTATTATTATTATTATTATTATTACTATTATTATTATTATTATTACTAGTATTTTCGCCTGTGCGTTGCACGGAATGGATTTGTTATAATATTTAAAGAATATTTAGATCAATATACAATTATATATATTATAACATCGAATATTATATAGCGCAATTGATTAAATTGATTGGATCGATTATGTTTTC
>CP025659.1:39101140-39111666 GCA_003576665.1 Ipomoea trifida
TCTCTTAATGGATAAGAGTGCACAACTACTCACGCCAACAAAATTAAAACGAGCCTAACCTAGTGCCCGTGAGAAGTAGTAAATAGTAATAAACATAATATTGCATTGTAATATAATGGTAGTATTAAAAAAATGAAATACTTAAAAGGAATATAGTCATAAATATTATTGGATATAGACGAACTAAAACAATATATGAAACATAATTAAGTTGATAAAATAATTCAAATAGAAAATATATCAATAATTCAAATATAAAAAATATATTTATAAAAACTTTATTTGAAGCTACAAGGATAAACAAAGTTACAGAGAGGAAAAATGAAAAATGCATGCTGCTGGATTCGAACCCTTGCCATGCCTAACTTAAAACACGCACCATCCACCTCTGCTAACTTAACAATTGTTACTCATATCTGTTTCCTATATTTATATCTATATATGTACTATACATACACATATACAACAAGGGCTATATAGGGGTGGGGGGGGGTGAATGGGGGCAGCTGCCCCACTGCCCCCATGCTGGATCCGCCACTGTAACCTAGTGCCGAATAGCCATAATCAAATGGATGAGGACTAAGCATGCATCATAAGATAAGAGCCATAATCAAATGGATGAGGACTAAGCATGCATCATTTACTCTAACAAAGCGCTAGCGCTAGCACACACAGATATACATATAGAACACATGTATTGATAAGCAAAGACTATATATAGTTTATTTTAATAAATTATGATTTAGTAATTACAAATTTATATCATATATATACTACCAAAAATTTGGACTAGTTACGTTGTTTCTACATCTATAAGCCTAATTAGAGCCAATAATGTTAAACCTCTAACGAAAACTAAAAAATATCGGTGTAATTGTTGGTTGAAATAAATGGTTCTTGCTATTTTTTCTACTTTACTCTCTATGAAAATTGGTTATGCTCGCTTTTAGTTCCTAATTATATTTGTCATGTAATGAACATGTTTGTTCCTTACTAAAAATTAGACCAAATATGTAATTTTTTCCTAATAAAAATTTAACATTTTTATCATAATATTTTTCTTTTGCATGTAAATTAGTAATGAAGTTTAAATTATTTGAGGGTTGTTTGTCCCTAAATATAGGCTTGCAATTCTCCACTATGAACTTATTTGATCCATTTCGACATTTTGACCTTGACCAAAACGCCAAATAAACCATTTGGTAACTCAACAACTTGGTGCCAGCAATTTACTCCAAATCGTTGAAAACTGAAACGCTACATTTTGCATCGTTTCAATTTAGCGTACTGAGAAAACACCAAATAAGCCATTTGATAATCGCTAAAACACCAAATAAACTATTTGGTAAACTCAACGGTTTACTCCAAATCGATGAAAATGAAAGACTGTATTTTGCAGCGCGTTTCAATTTAGCATAGTGAGAAAAGATTAATCTTTTCTCAAAGCGCCCTCGTATATTAATTAATTAATTTTAAAAAAAAAAAAACTAAAAATGAGAAGCCATTAAGGCTTTTGGCTTCAATGCTGCCCATCAACCGATGGCAAGCATAATGTATATAGGAACTCTTCCAAACATTTTGGAGGTGGGATCAAAATGATCCCACACCATTTACAAAGTGGAGCCAGTGGCTCATGGCCTTCTTTATCTTCTTCTTCTTCTCTTCTTCTTTTTTTTTTTTTTTTTTTTTTATATTTGAATTATTGATATATTTTCTATTTGAATTATTTATTATTATTATTATTATTATTATTGTTGTTGTGTGTTGTTGTTGTTATTGTATTGTTATTATCAATTTTATTTTATTATTACAACTAGTATTTTCGTCCGTCCGTGCGTTGCACGGAATGGATTTGCTATAATAATTTAGAATATTTGGACGATATACAATTATATATTTATAACATCAAATATTTATGTTGGACGATTTATATTTCTGATGTTTTCCTTACTTGAATTAAAGCAAATAATTGTCCTATTATCCGTGCGATGCACAGATAAATTTTTTATTATATATTTAGATAATAAAAATAAAGATAAAGTTTATAAAAAAATTATATTGAACATGTACATTTATTTGATTATAAGATTAGTGCAAAAATATTATTCAATTAAATTGATAATATATGACTTGTTTGTCTATTATCTAAAAAGATCAAATGTAATATGACTTATGTAATTAATTATTACTAAAATAAATATGGAAAAATTAAAAATAATTTATTTATAATTATAATTATTATAAAATAAATTCAATGTTTAGTTTAATTATCATCATAATTATTAGAAAATTATTAATAGTCAATACTAATATATGTGAAATTATACTTTTATAACTTAAGTATATTCATGTTCACTGTATTCGCATTCAGTTTTTTCTTCCTCCTCAATAGTTGAATGAATTAATTGTAATTATTATAAATAATCTAACAACACATGTTTAATTAATTTTTTTTAAGTTTAAATAATTTAAAGTTTTCAAAAGAAAGTGTAATTAACTTTCTTAAAATTTTTTTAAAAATAATTTTTAGTCAATTAGTAATGTTCTTTTCCTTTCCAATTTGCCTAATTTCCATTTATTTTTTCGTTACAATATTTTTATATTTTCAATCAATTAGTAAAATCTATTTTATTTTCCATTTATCGATCTTTACTATTGTTTGGCGGAAATTTCACAAAAGATTATTTTATATTATTAATAGTAGTATAGATATAGAAGTATAGATAGGTATTTGAATTATGATTATTGATGTAAATAATAATTAATAAATTATTTTTTCATATAAAATTAGGCCGAATTTGTTTTCATTATTCTCACAATTATAATGGTTTAATTATTGACATAATTTGGTAAATAAAATTTTGTTACCATTTAAACTTTATTAATTTTTTACCAATTAATTAATAATATTAGTTTGTGCAGTATAGAACACATCCAGTATAGAACAAAATTTTAAGAAGAATTTACTAATTAGCCTTTAACGATCCAAAATCTTTAAATTTGAACATGTGTTTGTAAATGGATGCAAGTTCCCTAAGGAAGATCATGAAATTTAAAAAAACTAAGCAAAAAGCTGAAAAACTCAAAAAAAAAAAAAAAAGAAAAAGAAAGAAAGCAAGCATACTAACATAAAAATGCATAACAATAAATACAAAATAAAGCAATATGACCAAACATGACCATGACTTTATTCATATTAAATAAAACAATACAAAATTGAGCAATATTAAACTTTAAAAATCAACATCACATGGATAAATTTATATATAGTAGTAATAATTTTGAAGAGAGGTCAGGAGTATTGACCCTGTTACATGTAGTATCTGTCCATATACTTTCTCAACCTACTGAAGCCCAACAAAGTCAACATTGCCCCGAGAGGCTCGAACCCATGACCTCTCACTTGGGAGAATCAATTCATGCCGCTTGACCACAAGGCCTTTAAGAACGGGTTTCATTCGAATTGAATTGTATGGGAAACATGAAAACTAGAGATTTAATCAAAAGCCAATACTATATTTGATTAAATTTTCCAAACGGATTGAATGCTTTATCAATTATAATTATTTCTCTTAAAGGAATTGAAAATAATGGGTACATAAAATTTAAGGAATGATGAGAGTCCTATGGCTTTGAAAGTTGGCCATGCATCCACCTCCGAAGCATTTCAAGCGATACTTGGGGCTGATCCATTGGAACCATGTGCCCAGCATCATGAACCTTAAGGAAAGTGAGAGGTCCATAGCTCTTTTGTATACCATTCTCTTTTCCATCCACTGAAAATGTCACGTTTGGAGCCGCACCAAAGCCCCCCTGCCCAGACCACTTCAAAGCTTCAACCCATCTCCAGTTCCCTGTTTCATATCAAAGTGTACTTTTGGTTGAGTTAGCACAATTAGAGCATGTGTTCCATCACAACTAAAAGCCTAGATAGTTGGACTGCACACATTACATATTTATGTTCACACGCCCCCTCAACGTGAGGGCAACACGTGGAAGTCTTTTTTTTGGGTGACGCTGAGATTCGAAACCCATCTTTTGCATGGCTCTGATACCAAATTAAAGCATGTGCTCCATCTCAACTAAAAGCCTAAGCTAATAGTTGGACTGCACATATTATATTTATGCTCACAATCACAGTATATATATGTATGAAGTTCGTTTCGAAAATCAGGGTTCTGAACTTTACCCTTTACCAGTCTCTACCCAACAATCTTGGTGCTGGACTTGGCCCTTACTGGCCTCAACCCAACAGATCGAGTTGTTGTTATGATGATGAGAACAAGTAACTTACCAAGCCAATTGCAGATAAGGTCATATTCGCCCGCGTAAACCAGCAGATTGATACCATCCTCTAGCAGAGATGGAATGCCCACTGCAAGATTCTTGAACCAGTCCGATGACATATAGTCGTACACTACAAAGCTGCACGAAACCCAATTAATGTCGCCCACCCCGAGAGCATCCTTCACTGATTGTGTCTTGAGGAAAGTCCCTACACTTGAGAAGTTATAGCAGAGTGATGATCCCCCATCACATTTCCTCCGGATATCATAGTGCTGTAGTAATTAATTAAATCACAAAAATGAATTAATTAACCTGCTTTAGGGTGTGTTTGGAACGCAGGAAAATGACTTCTGAAAAATGTTTTCTGGAAAATGAGTTATTTTCCAGAAAATAAGTTCATTTTCCGTGTTTGAATGTACTCTGGAAAGCTGTCTTTAGGTGTTTGGTTCATTTTCCGGAAAATGAGTGGAAAATGAATAGAAATATATAATTATATAATTTTATTCTTTTATTTAAAATATAAAAAATATATAACATAATAATATTTATTATAATATAACTAATTTAATTAAAATAAAAAAAATTAAAAAAAGGGGGGGGGGGGGGGGGGCGTTGCTGCCTGGTTTCCGGCGGAAACCAGAGCCGGGGACTGAAGGGAGGGACGGCTGCCGTCCCTCCCTTCCATTTTCCCCTTCCGGAAAATGACTTCCGGATAATTTATCTGGAAGTCATTTTCCCCCAAAATGGGGTTATTTTCCGTGGTCAACGGAAATCAATTTCCGTTGACCACATTTTCTGAGTGTTCCTAAACACCCGAAGCCCGGAAAATGACTTCCAGAAGTCATTTTCCGGGCTTCCAAACACACCCTTAGTGAATGGAATGGCATTTGGCAAAATATAGCTCAAGAAAAAGAGAGTAAATACATTAATGTTCTTTGCTATCCCCAATATCTGGTTGAAGATGGTTTCGCAGCGGTTATCAGCCTCATCGCAAGCATCACCACCAACACTGTTACACTGCCTGATAGCTTCTTGACAATCTGGGACAAGCTGCGTTAGGTTATCATGGTCAGATTTTGAGATCAATTTGTTGTCCAAAGCAAAGTCTGGGTATGCTGGGTACTGTATTTCTGTATTGGTGAGTCCATTGCCTATAGCCATTCCCTGTTACAAAAACAGTTGAGTGGCATCATGTTCCAAACCCAGATTCCAACACAAAATCAAAGGTAGTTGTTGTCATTGTCATATATATACCTTAAGATTTATGGGAATTCCTTCTTTCTTCTTGTTTCCTTGGTTGACCCGTGAGCCCAATGCAGGAATATAATGCCCAGCATAGGATTCTCCTGTTATAAAGAAGTCATTCTTTGCATATTCCGGGTGAGCCTTGTAAAACTCCTGTATTTAAGTGTAACCAGAGACTGTTTAACTTCTAATTATGGAGATGGCACAAGGGAAAAATAAAATTTAGTTGAAGATCAGATAGACCTGTAAGAAGTCATAAAGATCATTGCTGACACCATTTTCATCAGTGCGGAGGTCTTTGTCACTAGAACTATAGCTGAACCCCGTTCCAGTCGGTTGGTCCACGTATATAAGGTTAGAAGCCTGTCATTTGAATACCAATTTCAGAATCAACAGTGCCATAATATTTAAGATGAAAACATCCTTAAAAGATTATTATTACCTTGTCCCAACCATAATCATTCCAAATGAGGGATTGGTTGTCAGCAATGTAAAAAGGTCCATTCTCATAAAACAAAGCCAATGAACTGCTGCACCCTGGCCCTCCACTCAACCATATAACAATCGGGTCACTCTTGTTGCTTCTCGATTCAAAGAAGAAATAAAACATCCTGCGCCAAACCAAAAAAAACATCGTACTAGGAAACCATAAAACCCCCCATAAAACCCATAAATTAAATTAAACCCACCTTGCATCTACTGTGTTTGGAAGCCTGTAATACCCAGCATGATGACCCAAATCCTCAACACTCGCCCCAGAATCACCAAGAAGACTCAACTTGAACTTCTTCTCCACCAATCTCGGCGAATCCGCTCCCGCCGGCGAGTGGCCGGCGGGACCCCTATTGAGATCATGCAAGGGGAACAAATTGAGTTGCCTGATCATCTTCTCCACTCGCCGCTTCGCCATGGAATTATTATCCGCCCCATTTGCTTGTCCAGGCGAACAAACTAAAACGAGCACAAGCACAAAAGACCACATGGGATATAAAGTTTTCGCCATATTCCTCGTTAGGATGACAAGAATATGTCCAGTTGGAGATGGACAATGGAGATGAATTGTCGTTAGTATTTATGTGCGTGTGTGAACACATATGGTTTAGGATTTAAGACGCCTATGGAAACTCATTTATTTTAAATCAAATCAAATCAAATAATAATAATAATGTAATTCCATGGCAACTGTATAAATTTCAATAACGGATTAATATATGAGATTTTATACTTCAAAACAATTTTAATTGGATAATTGCCGTTTTTTATATGGAATAAAGCTGATTAATATGTGGGTATAGATAACCCAGCGCTCAAGTGGCAAGTGAGCTCGATCTCACGATTTCCCTTAGGCCAGCTCCTGTGCCTCAAAGCCATACTTCATGTTGCACCATAAACTTTCATAAGTGTTATTTCGATACACAAACCATAAAATGTTTTTCGCCTAGCAAATTTTACAGGTTTCCATCAAGTTACAAGTTTCCATATGCTGATGTGGAAGTGTTTTTTTATTAACTTGTTTAAATAGATATTAAAATATGACATGGCAGTCATTTCTTGACTTTTCTCTATAGTCCACCAGCCTCTGGCACTTGGTTTCCGATGGGGCGACACAAGTACGCGACGGCCTTCATGACTGAGGCTTGGAAGTCCAAGTAGAGTCGGATAACATGATGATCATTGGTGGCGCAATCGTTGTTAGGTTTAAGTTTAAGACATTCTCTCATCTCGTGTCCAAAAATTAAAGAATTCCAGGCCACTAAATCTGCGTGAACCATGCAGCGAAAAACTTTGTATGTAAAGTCCACACGTAAGGCCCACCAGCCGCCGAGACCAAAGACAGATCTGAGTCCGAATCGAAGAAGCGGAACCTCCCGTCGGTGGTTATCTCACTACTCGCCGCCAAGGACGGCCTGCGTCGACACCGGCGACGGCGGCGTCGACGGTAGTGGGGATTCCCAGCCCCACCACCCCCCCCCCCATTTCCTTCCATGTCAACGTCGACAGCCTCCACATCGGTGCTCCACACCAAACGTCGCCGTTCACCACTGAAAAGAAAGAAACACACCCAATTCCTTTTTTGTTTTTGTTTTTTTAATAGAAAATGCTTACATGGACTACATCTCTCATTTTTAATTAAAATTAATAAGGCCACGTCATATTATACCGGCGCCATGTCATCAGGGTAATAGGAAACCTGTAAAAATTGCTAGGTAAAAAATTTTTATGTTTTGTGCATCGAAATAGCACTTATGAAAGGCAGGGTGCGACATGAAGAATGACTTTGGGTTCATGGTGCGGGATGACACTTTAGCCTAAAATAATTTACTTTATAGTAAGTTTATTATGAAAATTGACATATTTCATATTATTAGATAATTATTAGCTGTATTAGTTTGAAGTCGACTATTTTAGTATGAGTTAATACCCAAAATTGTCCTCGACTATTGTGGTTTTTCTCAATTTTATCCTAAACGACTTTGGTGTCATAAAGTGATCCCGTTAGTTTAGCCGTAAAAAGGGTGTTAAGTTCATGGATAATATAGTGGTCAACCAGTCAACCATTAGATAATTGAAGTAGTAACTTTTTGTTTTATTTTTTAATGTTTTTTTTTGTTTTTTTTTTTTAATTAGAAAACCCGAAATCACAACCACTATCCGATGAGGTGTGTACTGTCTCATGTATAAAGACCATATGTCGTCGAGATGATGTTAACAAGAATTGAATTCATGATATATTATCAAATATTATGAGAATTACATTCTACTTACTCACTCACCCTTTTCAGACAATAATAATATTTTTATGTATGTGTGTGTATATATATATTAGGAGCGAGGTGGTATGGGCCTAATATGAACAATCTATTCCTTTAATATTTCTTACGTTTTTTTTTTTTGAAGGTAAACGTAGCTATTCCATTAATTCATAACATAAAACGTTTACATCAACGATCAATGAAATGGTAAACCATTCCTTACAGTCAGACATAAAAACGTCTTTTCTAACTATGTTATAGAAAACTTGAATCGCAGACTGTTTCATAACTAGGAAGCTATGTTCCTTCAGGGAGCTTAAAGCTTCATCAAAGATCTGGGTCTTTGTCATCATTCTTTTTTGCTCATTGCCCAGGATAAGATCAACACTTGCCGAAACCAAACTAAACGATTTATGCTAATGAAAAAATGAAAAGCTCGTGAAAGTAACGAGAAGAAAAATGCTCGTGAAAGTAACAAGAGAAAAACACAATAATAGAGAAAATAAAAAGTGGGTAAAGTCAAAGTGGGTTGGGAGTTCAAGACAACCCACACAAACCCCAATACCTACCTACTATTATTTTATTCAAAGGGAGAGAAAACGGAAGGGGACGATTTGTGGCGGTGGTCGGGCGGAAGAAGAGCGAGAGCAAATGTAGAAGGTGACCGAAACCGGGGAAGATCTGTGGCGGTGGTCGGGCGGAAGAAGAGCGAGAGTGACCAAAACCGGGGAAGATCTGTGGCGGTGGTCGGGCGGAAGAAGAGCGAGAGCAAACGTAGAAGGTGACCAAAACCGCCGGCTCAAAGCTCCATTAGAGCTCCGGCCGGAGGTGGAAGCCGAAATTGAGAGCTCCGGCCGGAGGTGGAAGCCGAAATTGAGTAGCAGAGAAAAGCGGCCGGATTGTAAACGACTCGACCCACTCCCATCATCCATGTGGAAGTGTTAACCGGGACACCGGAAGCCACTAGATCACAATGTCTTTTTCGTCTATATCTATACTATTAATAAAAACAAACTCCTTTATTTTAACTTTTTGCCCGAAACACTCCTATATATTATGGTTTGTGTAATACTATAAAATATGGTAATGCAATTCTTTTTTTTTTTTTTTTTTGAAAATGGTAATGCAATTCTTATTTGTACTACAATTGTACATTAAAATATGGTAATACAATTCCTAATACAATATATTCTTTTCTACTTTCCTATTCCTATTACAATTCTAGATTAAAATTACTAATCGTAATAATACAGTACATATACTTTATTTCCTGCAACGCAATATTGTAAAATATGGTAATACAATCCGTATTCGTACTACAATTCTACGTTAAAATTACACAAGTATCGACATAATCGTGATCAACAATATACTTGTAATAATAAAATAAAATTTATAATAACAATAACAATAACAAAAACAACAACAACAACAATAAAAATAATACAAAATAAAACTATATATAAAATAAAATTAAAAAAAAAAATTTAAAAAAAAAAAAGAAAAAAGAAGAAGATAAATAGGAGCCAGGAGCCACTAGCTCCACATTGTAAATAATGTGGGATATTTTTGATCCCACCTCGAAAATGTTTGAAAGATGAGCTCTTGAGCTCCTCTTCCAAAGATTATTGCTTGCCCATCCGTTGATGGGCAGCATTGAGAAGCCAAAAGGTAGGGCTTCACATTTTTAGTTTTTTTTTTAATAAATTAATTAATATATGAGGGCCTTTTTGAGAAAAGATTAATCTTTTCTCAATATGCTAATTTGAAACGCTGCAAAATGTTGTCTTTCATTTTTCAGTGATTTGGAGTAAATTGCTGAGTTACCAAATGGTTTATTTGACATTTTGATCAATGTTAAAATGTCAAAATAGCGGATCTGCTAATAACCAAATAAGTCCATACTCCATAGTGGAGAATTACAAGCCTTATATTTAGGGACAAACAACTCTCAAATAATGTAAACTTCATTACTAATTTACATGCAACAAAAAAATATTATGATAAAAATGTTAAATTTTTATTAGGAAAAATTACATATTTGGTATAATTTTTAGTGAGGAACCAACATATTCATTACATGACAAACATAATTTTAGAGATGAAAAGCGAGTGTAACACCCCAATTTTCACAACTTGGATTTATTATAAAATCCTAATATTACAATACATTGCGGAAGCGTCTAACCAGCAGAAAACTGGGTGTTACCGCCACGCTCAAGTATCTTTCCTATACCCAAA
>CP025659.1:39153973-39169258 GCA_003576665.1 Ipomoea trifida
GTACTCGATCTAGATGGTGTATGAGTGGTGACTAGGAGTTATATATATATATATATATATATATATATATATATATACCTACATTCCAGGATAACTAATTACTTAATGCTGACTAAATAAATACTTAGCCAGCCTAAATAATCTGCATATTATTATTTATGATAATAATCCTAATAATAATAATACTTAAAGAAAACGTTACACCTTCTTCCTCGACAATGGTTCTGATTTCGTTGGCAAGGCGGCGGTGTAAACTCTCGCCGGCCGCGCCAACCCATTTTATCAGGGAGGGAAAGAAGGCTTTCATGCCGCCGTAGGCGTTGAATCCGGCGAGGAAAACCAAGTTATGGAGGGCTTCGTCTCTCTCCACGCCGTTATTCTCAGCTTCGTCGAGAACAGAAGTCGCCGACGCCGCGAAAACCCGTCGGAGCTTTTCGTAGCTCGGTTTCACGGCGAAAAACGGCCAGGAAAATGTGTGAAGGAGTAAATCTTCTAGAAAGTTCGGGAGGAACTTTAACCCTAGAGATATCAAAGGAGAAAGCTGAAAAGCTATCCAAGAATCCATCAGTTTCGCCCCGCCGTCTCCGAGCTCCGTCTCCGCCGGATTCTTGTTGCAAAACAACCGGAAAACGAACTCAAACGACACCGCATCGCTGGCCGGATTAAACCCCGCTTTCCCTTTCTCGGAAACCTGGGTTTCCAGGCTGTCAAAGAGGTTACCTAGGCAGCTCCGAAACAATGGGATAAACCTCGTATTAAGCCTGGCCAAGACCGACAAGAAAAACGCTTTCAGCGTTTCGTGTCGTGGCTCGGAAGTGTCGAGAAACGCGCAGGGACGATAGCCGCCGAAGAAGGCGGTGGAGGGCATGAAAGTCCCGTCTAGAACATTCTTTTTCTCAACCTTGGAGTTGTCGAAAAGAACCGGAAAACTAACGGCGTCGAGTAAAACGACAACCTTCGAATCCTTGGAAATAAACGGGCCCGGCGGCATGTTTGTTCGGAAAACAGTGGAATTGTACTTTTTCATTTTGGCGAGGAAAAAGTTGTTTTCTCCTTCATTATAAAAGTAATCATATCTGTCTCTAATGGCTCCAATGAAGAAAGATCCGCCATAGCTATAGCTTCCTGGGATTTCTCGAAGTGGAAGGTTAGAATCAGGAGAATTTTGGAAGGGAATAGCAGAAGAAGAAGAAGAAGAAGACATTATTTTTGTTCAATACTAAGATTGCTTTCAATATGGCTATGGCTCGTGGGAGAATATATAATAGAAGTGTTGAATGTATGTGTAATATAAATATAGTTTGGAGTATGCTTAAAGGAGTTGTAGGTAATGTTACGTTGCTTAAAGGTTGAACTATATGACATAATATTTTTTAAATTAAAAAAACGTTTTCAATGATAATAGGCCATCATATATATCTGTGGTCAATTTGGAAGTTGCAGTGTACGAATAGGAGGAAACAAGAAGGAAATTTACCCAAAATACTAGGTGGATTCAATTTTCGATAAGTCCAATTTTTTTACTCACCCTTAAGAGTGTTTAGGAGTGTTATATCATTTTAATTAGATGACCGAGAACTGGTGATTGGCTAGCTAGTACAACCCTAGCATTAGGCAAAATGTATAAAAGAGAGTAAGTAATTAGGCACTAACATCTACGGATAAGTCATAGACAATACTTATTAAACAAGAAATAGGGTGATAAAAAATTTTGTGAGACCGTCCCACGAATATGATCTTGGATCCTTCTCTATGGCTCTATGAGACAGGTCTAATCAAGATACAATGTAGTATCTGTTAACACTGAAATTACCTATGACCTCTCATTTGAGGGAATCACAGTTATGCTTAGACCTGACAATTCGTGTATACGAGTTCGTTAACGGGTCGACACGATAATGACACGAACATGATAAGGCTAAACATGGACACGACACGTTAAGGTTAATGGGTTCAAATCTTTAACACGAACACGATAAGGCTAAACATGGACCCGACACGTTAAGGTTAATGGGTTCAAATTTTTAACACGAACACGATTTGTTAACGGGTTAAGCGAGTTGACACGATAGAGGATCTTGGCCTAATCGAGTAAATTCATCCTTAGTTCTTTGCGTGTTCTAAACGGGTTTGTTTAAACGGGTTCGTGTAAACGGGTTAACACGATAATATTAACGGGTTAAACGGGTTCTTAATAGGTTTAACGGGTTGACCCGTTAGGACACGAAACATAACAGGTTCTTAACGGGTCAACTCGTTAAAGACTCTGGACACGTTAAGACTAAACACTAACCCGTTATTTTCGTGTCCGGTTTCGTGTCGTGTTAACGAGTCGTGTCCATAATTGTCAGGTCTAGTTATGCTGTAAAATGTCTTTGACTGATTGTTTATATAAAACAATTACTCGTTGCTTCATTTGTAGTTTGTTATTGCTTCTTTGTAGGATGGTAACGTGCACTGTAAAGCAATGTACCATAAATGTAGTTTTCTTTTCCTTTTTGATTTTACCATAAACGTAGTTATTGTTATTGGAAGTGTGAATTCCTTGTGTATATATATTTTTTTATATATTTTTTATTTTTAATTGTATCTTACATCTACCAACTATATGACTATTTTTAATTCAAGTCTGAATAAGTTCTATTCTATTTGAATATTGTAGGTTTCAAGTTTAAATTTTGTAAATAGAACAATATATGTCAGAAAATTAAGAAATCCCAAAGGGTAGAAATGACAAATGGGCTAGGAAAATCTAGCCCAACCCACTATATGTTAGTCCAAGGATGGGTAATTGTATATAGTGTCGGATTCAGTTAGCAGGTGTCGAACTATAACTCCGCTCCAAACTGTGTCTGGTTTGAGGTAAATTGTGAGTGCGCCTCAACTAACGTACTGATTCTGCTCCAAACTATGTCTGGTTTGGGGTAAACTGTGCGCGTGCCTCAACTAACGTATTGGCTCCAGCCCAAATTCATATCACTCGTTTTTAAATCATGTATTGTGCAACATCAAGAAATATAGTTGATGGAGTAGAATTTGAGAGTTACCATAGTAGAATTTGTAAAAGTATTATAACTTTTCTTTATTAAAACACATTTTGTGCGATGATAGGTAATTTGTGGTCCAATAAAACACATTTTGAACCATGATAGGTAATTTGTGGTCCAATTGGCAGCGGCAGTGTACGAATAAAAGGAAACAAACAAATGCAAAGTTGTATTGGACAACCTATGCCCAATCATCTCTCAATGCTCCAATGTAATCACCATCTTATCTTATCTTATAAATATGAGCATATTAGAGAAAATATAGTTTTTGACCATTCAATTGTATCACTTTTAAAAATTTGATTTGTTGTAAGTTAATTTAAATAAATGTAGTTTTTTAATTGTCTATAATGTTACACTTTTAGTTTTTAGTACGTACTATATAGTTATCAAACTCCATTAGCAAATTATTTTTTATGAGGTTATATTTGTCACTTAAAATTAATATCCATGATTAAAAGTTTCATTCTCTCCACGTGAGCGACATTTTTAATAGTGAATATTGATTCTAAATGATAAAAATAAAATAATATGTTACTGGAATTTGACAATTATATAATAATAGGGACTTAAAGTGCAACATTATAAACAATTAAAGGACTAAATTTGTTTAATTTAAATTAACTTACATGGATCAAATTTCTAAAAGTAAAACAATATTGGAAAATATTATTAATTGTTATTTTTTTTGGAAACATTATTAATTGTCATTAAAGTCATTAATTTGTTAAGGACAATTGACCAAAGAGTAGAGCATATTAATGATTGTTATTAAAGGCATCAATTTGTTAAGGACAATTGACCAAAGAATAGCGATTAGTCCCATGAAACAAAATATATTGTCCCGTTTGTCTAGCCTTGCCTAATTCTGATAACATTAAAAATCTTGACTAATTCCTATAACTTTAGAAGTCACAATTTCACAATTTCCTAGACACGACATTGAGCTTTATTGAAAGGAGCGGTTCATTCAAAATGATCGAGTATATGAAACATAATTCCCTCGTTATCCCTCAATGAATGATGAAACAAAATATGTTGCCATTTTCTTATCATTTGTCAAACCTTGCCTAATTCGAATAACTTTAGAAATCTTGCCTAATTTATATAACTTGAGAAGACATTGTTTCCTTAGACACGACATCAAACGGTTTGACTAATTCGAATAACTTTAAAAATCTTACCTAATTTATAAACTTTAGAAGACATTGTTTCTTTAAACACGACATCAAGCTTTAACAAAAGGAGTGATCCATCCAAAGTGATTCAAGCTTTCCTTTAATGAAATGAGTGGTCCACCGAAAGTGATTCAATAATAAAAGGAATGGTCTGCGCAGAGTGATTCAATGAATGAAACATAGTTCTCGTATGAGATTATGTAATCTTAAAATGTTGATACTTGTAAAAAAATAATCTATTATCACACCTTTTTTTATATTCATTAGTTACTTAATCAATCTTCATCACCAAGAAGCTCTTCTTGCTTCAAAATTTTAGAAATTTGAAGATGAAGTCCAACTGAAATGGGAAAAAGATAAAGGTAGTGTTTGATAAATGGCTGAAAAGCCAAAATTTGGCTAGTTTGACTGGTCAATATGTGACCATTCAGACCAAATCTAATCACAAACTGGAATTGCAGGATTATTCATTCATATCAAGGGAAAAAGAGTCACATTCAAAGCACCTTCCATGGTGTATATAGTACTGTCAAAGTGGGCTCGAGCCCACAAGCCGGCCCGCAGTGGGCCGGGTTAGGGCTTAGGATTACAAAAGAAAATGGCCTGCGAAAGAGTGGGACTAACGGGCCTGGCCTACGAAAGAGTGGGCCTAACGGGCCTGGCCCACTAAGGCCAATCTAAGAAACCAAAAGGACAATAATCATTGGTGGGTGGCAGTGCTCTCAACTAGTTCTACTGCCCAGACTGTTCACACAATAGAATACCATAACACAAAAAATTAGTATAAACAAGAGCTATTTCGTTAAGGGCAAATACTGAGAATATGTCGAGCTATTGGTCTTTGTTGCAATTCACCTTTCTCCAATAGCGCCAGGGAAAACGAAGAGCTCAGTGTTGTGTCTAAACAAAAACCTGTCGGCATTTGGCATGTCATGGTCCAAATGCAAATGCTCACACAGAATTGAAGAAAAGTATAAAAAGAAGGAAGGCTGTATTGGATAACAAGAACTGACAACAAATATAAGCTCAAATTTGTCAAGGTTGAACAATAAGAAAAATTTTAGAATAATAAAGACATAATTTTTTTTTTCCTGGAAGGTACAACTTACAGGAGACGAGAGCACCCCACAAGGAAATCAACATATCTGAAGTAGCCTAAAAAAGGGACATATCGGGGGGAGGTCCGTACACACTCTTCCAAGAAAATGGGACGATCCATTTTCCAGCTTCATTGCCTAAAGAAAACCAATAGATCGTCTAATTCAATGCATGCATTGCAAAATAATGGACGGAATTCTTTTAAAAAATTATGTGGACAGTAAATCTATGCAACAGAGTTTATGCCTTTGCCCTGTTTTAAAGAAGATGAGAGATGGAAACTCACCTCGGAAACTATTAGCTGTGAGCCCTAGAATTTGTGATGCTGCGTCAGCCAAATGAAAAGCTTCGGGAATGTTGTCTCCCTCTGAACAATAGCAGAGTAGGCAAGTAACCTTCAAACCTTTGGCCTAGTCCAATAAACCAACCACCATATGTGAGAAACTTAGTTTGTCAAGAAAGCCGTAATGAAATAAGTCACTCTAGAGATATGTAGCTATTGATTTTAAAAGAAAGATTAACAAAGCCAACCATTAAAAATGTCAATATGGAAGCATTGGCAAAACATTTGTTGCAGGGGGCCAAGGGGATATAAGGGCGCAACCAAGCATATATGGAATCAAGACATGTCGCATGCATCATAAGGTCAGGAAGCAAAGTGCGGGGAAATTTAACAAAATTTTTCATTTTGTTTTTTAAAAGTCTGCAGACTATTGTTCTATCTAAAGCTTACGCAATGAATAGAAAGCATTTCCCTTTCAACAACTATGGACTGGATACACACACAAAAAGTACTAACAATTAAAAAAAATACCTTAAAACAAGAGAAAAGTGCAGCAAAGGGTAAACTTGCAAGGTAATCTTCATCTCCCAGCTCTTCAAAAGGAAAATCTTGTTCCTCCAGGTTATTAGCTTCAGCTAAATCGCATAGGTACTTCCACGTCCTCTGAGATGGATTATAATCCTGCAGTCTCTTGAAGCCAAGTCTATCACACTCATCGTCCTTTCCATCCATGCTGGAACTAGAGAGATAATATGTCTGCAAACCACTGAGACACCAAAATTGGTCAGCAATTAAGCGTTTTTCCTTTTTCAAATATTCCAACTCAAACTAGTCAATTGATAACCTAGGCACTAGCAAGAAGTAGTAACAAGAAAACCTCAAAAAGCATTCACAGGGAACTTAACATATATATATAAACTTCCATCCATATTCAATTGAATCAATTCATTGTTCGTATGAGGAATAGCATAGAAAACACATGCAAGTTGTCATCAATACCTTGACATATCAATGCTTTGCCACCGCCCAAAATCCAAGCTAGATAGCAAAACAACATGCTTTATTCCACTGGCAGCAGCAAAGTTTGCCAAATTCCTCGCAAATTGAACCACCATGCCCTGTTTGAAAATCCATCAGCACTGATAAGCTATAAGCCATGTATAGATAAAAGATATCGATTCAACTGAACAACACTTGAGCATTTCCTAAACCATTAGGCAGGTTGTTCCATTCCTAAAGGAAAACAAACTAATAAGCAAATGCATCCCACATCTTGTTGAATTGCAAATTAGTTTTTTTTTTTTAGTACTATTGACCCTGTTACATTTAGTATCTGGTCACACATACTTTCTCAACATACTGAAGCCCAACAAAGCCCAACTAGTCAATATCACCAGCTGGAACCCAAGACCTCCCATTTGGGAGAATGCCTTAATGCCGCTTGACCACAAGGTCATTGCCAATTAGATAAACCTAATTGCCAACAAATTTAAATTGTACCTTAACAACCGGAGACCTCTGTTGCACGATGCTCAACTGACTAGAAGAGGTTTCATAAACTGCCAAAGACATAAAAATTGAATCTTTTTCATCTTTATACACACAACCAATCAGCCACTACGCATTGCAATCATCTGCATAAACAAATGCCATTAGGGCAGAAAGATACCTTCAAGAGGAAGAGCAAGCTGGCCAGGAGGAGAAGCTGAATAAGCGTCATTGCCAACGCAAGGAAGAACATTCGGGTCGTCTAGGAACCCGATTCGATCAGCTCTCAACGACGATATTAGCAAATCCACCGCAAGCTGCCCAACGTTCCCAATCGAAAGCGCCGGCTACATGGAGTACATGAGCACACGGATGAATTCATTCATCAGAGAAACAAAGAAAGAAATTGAGGCAAAATTTGAGAGGAAATCCACCCTAAAAACTTACCAGAACCAAACTCTGGCATTTTTCACTGAATTGCTTTCCTTCTTCAACATAAAACTCCATCTTTCTGAACCTTTTCTGTGCGATATGCAGCTGAATAGTTGTCCTTAAGAGCAGACGTTCTTAGGCAGCAAGAAAGCCCGATTTGAGACGATAACAGTTCGGGCTTTAATTGGGCCGACAAAGATATTAACCCAGAACGATGGGATTAGATATTGGGCCGATAAAGATAATTGCATATTGACCCAATATGATGGATGGGTTTTAAATTTTTATTTGCACACAAATTATATCATGGACCTTAATCCATGTTTTTTTTTTTTTTTTTTTTTGAGAAAAGACCTTAATCCATGTTAAACATTAATAAACTGCACGAAGAATTAGCTCAACCAATTTGTACAAAAATTTGTTTACATTTTATATTGCACAATACAAAACTGCTTTTATACTAAAACAATCACACTAAAAAAACTCTGTACAGCGGGTTCAACTGAAAAAATAAAATATAGACTATAATTAAATTTGTGATCTTCAAGTACTAAAATCTTGCTCCACCATCTCGACTACCCATTTTCCGGGCAAGTCATATTCCTTTAAAATTTTGTAGGTTGGGTAAGATGTTACCTTCCCTATATGTTTTGTAAGGAGTATTAAATACACTATATGTACACACATAATAGGTATGCCCCTTGTCACTATGTTCCCCTATCTACTCTTGGTAGTAGTTGAAGATTTAATACACTATATGCATGAAGTCCCACCCGGAAATTGATTGCTTGAATATGTGTTTGAAATATCGAAATTATTTTTATATTGGTTGTATGGAGATGATATGTTTAATTACCTTCGTAAATCAACGAACTATGTTACTCATGTATTAGTAAAAGTTATTGCCTCTCAATTTGATTCTAATACGTGACATCCTAATTGAGAGAGTCATAATTATGTCGCTGGACTATAAGTCTTCAACGAAAAATATGATTATTTATTCAAGCTGAGTTACAAAAGAGGTGGCGGCCATGCCAACAAGCACAATTATTGCACACCTTAACATAGACTTATAGGGACAACGAAATCAAACATGAAGATTTTTAAGGTTGTTTATATACCAATTACCAAGCATAGAAAAAAAAAAGCATTCAATGGTCCACCAAAAACAGCTCACCAAAACCCAATTTTTCACTTCGCCGACGTGGCTTTAGTCAACGACGTGAAAGTCGTCTTTGACCCGAGCAAGAACTTCTCGGCCTCGCAGGTGAACGAATCGTACCGGAGAAAGAACTGCGCCACCACGAGCCGGGAAAGCAACACCACCAGATCTTTCCCGGGGCACTGTTTATCGTTCACCGTCGGGCTGTCGGTTTCCCGGCCGTTCGACCAGTACACATTCTGCACCAATTTCTCGCCGTCCGAGCCCACAAACCGGTCCGGCACGAATTTCTCGGCGTCGGCGAAAACCAGCTCGTCTTTCGTGGCGAACGGCTGATAGCCGAAGATCATTTCGTCTTTTTTTATTATATAAAATTTGTTATCGCTGCTTCGGACGATTAGATCCTCTTTGGCCTTCCCGTACTGGAACGCCACGGGCGGCTCGATCCGCAGGGCCTCCCAGACGACGGATTTCGTGAGCGGCATTTGCTCCAGCGCCGCCACGGTGAGGTCGCCTTCCGCGGCGACGGCGGCTCGGATCTCGGTCGCCAGCTGGGCGTGCAGGCTCGGTCCGGCCGCGCCGATCCACTTGAACAGAGCCGGGAAGAAGACCTTGAAGCCGCCGTAGGAGTTGAAGCCGTTGAGGAAAATGATGTTGTGGCAGGCCTCGTCTCTCTGGAGCCCCGCGCTCTCGGCGTCGTCGAGGATGGATCCCAGGTTGTCGTAGAAGGAGTCGTAGATTTTGTCGTAAGCCGATTTCACGATGCAGAAGGGGATGGGGAACGTGTGGAGCGCTAAATCCTCGATGAAATTGGGCAGCCATGTGAATCCTAGAGTAATGAGCGGCGCGAGCTGAGGAACTAGCCATAAATCGAAGGTCTTGCTAGCGGTGGCGCCGAGCTTGGTGTCCGCCGGACTCTTGCCGTTACAGTACAGCCGGAATAAAAACTCCATCGCCTTATTATCATTCAGATCGTTAAAACTGGACTGACCACTCTGCTTCACCTGCAACAATTTTACATATAATATTGTTTAATTGTTTGTGGTAATAACCGAGTTAATAAGTGATTTAGTCAAAATGTAAGTTATCACCCGAGGCTTTTGCTGGGTCCTCTTAATTCCTGATTAGGAACAAGTGCTTAGATAATACTACGTAACAGTTACTAACTTTTCTATTACCTTTTGGGAGGTTTACGTCTCAGGCTGGTCGTGTTTCGAGTGTTTATGTAAGCATATTTATATCAGAATCTCACCTGCTCTTCCAAGGAGGTGAACAGATCGGAGTAGACAGTGGTGAACTGGGGAATAACCTTATCCTTCAACTTCGCTAGAGTCGCCAGAAAAAACCCTTTCAAGGCGGCGTGTTTGGGCTCCGACGGGTCAAGAAAAGCGCACATACGGTAGCCGCCGGTGAACTTAGTGGAAGCCATGTAGGTCCCTTCGAAAAGATCTTTCTTCTCGACCTTGGACACGTCGAAGAGAATGGGGAAGCTAGTGTTGTCGAGAAGTACGATGACTTTCGAGTTTTTCGCCATAAACGGTCCCGGCGGCATGTTGCTCCGGAAAACCGTCGACTGGTACTTATCTTTCCGGCTCTGAAAAAACTCAACCTCGCCTTGGTTATAGAAGTAATCGTAGCGGTCCAAGATGGGGCCCAGGAACGGGAGGCCATAGCTTCCGGGGATATCAACCACCGGAAGGTTGTCGGCGAGGGCCGGATCGAGAGAGGAAGAAGAAGACATTAATGGAGCTGAAGACATTTTTGTGTTTTTTTTTTACGTTGGTTTTGAATTTTGATGAGGAAGAGGTTTGTCGGGTGTATTTATAGAATAAATAATAATGCGAAGTGACTTAAAATTAAAAAACGTTGATAAATATTATGGCATGTTTGGGCGAATAGCCCTCGCGCGGCACGCGGAGAAACTATTTTAGGACTTTTGTGCAGTCCACATTTATGATTTCCTGGCGAATATTATTGGAGTTGGCAGCCAAATACTGCTCCCTATTATTATTATTATTATTATTATTATTATTATTATTATTATTATTATTATTATTATTATTATATCCACCAATAAAATAATAAGTTGTTTAGTGAAGGAGACCCAAAAAAAGGGAGAAGAAATTGTAAACATTTGAAGTGTTTTGGCTCAAGTTATATAGAGTTAATGTCATTTTGGGTTTTTTCAGTATAAAGATTTTTTCACGTTTAGTCGTAAACTTTTAAATTGATCACTCATAAAAAAATATAATATACTCGAAAATCTTATTTTCGGTAATGTACACCGTTAAACCTATCAGACTATCATTAACCGCTTTTTGGAAAAGCCATTTTATTGTTCCATCCAACATGTACAATCATCATTAACATTTTTCCACGAACTAAATGTGAGCATGAGCTCACTATTAGGAGGCTAGCTGCGCTCTCACTTTATCATAATGGTGCCATTGAATTGAAAGAAACATTTCACCCACTCCACGCTCCATGCTGCAAATTAATGCTTTATTTTGTTATTTAAAGAAAATATATAAGATTTTTTAGATTAATCAAAGGATCCATCAATCTATTGAGCCAAATATAATTAAATACATGTTCCAAAATAGATAAATGAGTGGCTGATATATGATTTTCGTATTAAAAGATTACCAGTTAAATTCTTGCTAACTACCTCTTTGTTAAACACGTCGTACAAGAGATCTGTATTGCTCATGAAGTGGTAGAAGTGCATGGAGTTTTATTTTTACTATTTAAACTCAACCTGTCACACAAAAAAGATGTATTGCTAGTGGTAAAAGTGCATGAAGTTTTTTATTGTATATATAAGTGTCATTATTATAGGCTAATATTTAATTAGTATAATGAACCAAACAACCTTAGTTATACTAAAATCAAATAAATAAATATTATATATTTATTTATATTGTATAATGTCAAATTTTATTTATAAAAGTGTTTATGCTGCTAATTTGACACTATGTTGTTGCGTTTTCAAATACTATTTTTACCTTTTTTGGAAAAAGAAAATTCAAAATAATCAAGTTGTACGTCTTTGAACCATTATATTCCTGTATTGACTTTTCTCTTATACAAGTCAAAAAATTAAAAGAATTAGATGGAAACCTAAAATCCAGGGTCACACTTGAATTGTGTGAAACTGTCTCACAAATTCTTATTTGTAAGACGAGTCAGATCAATAACTAGCAAATGTCATATTTATGTGTGAAAATGTCATATACATTAAAGGAAAAATTTTAGTATTTTTTTTATATAAATAATAAATACTTTATTATTAATTACTATTACATCTGTATGTAATATTATATTTTTATCTTAATCCGACCTGAGCTCCTGTAAGACGGTCTAAAAGAAAATTTTGCCAAGTCAATATTATTGAAAACCTTGACTGTACGCATGATAAATTTGTTGAACCATTAAAAAAAGGTATAAAATATGGATACATCATTGTTTTTCATCTAGATAATATCATCCTTACACGAAAACCCTCTAAAGAACGTTTTCGCATTTCATACATACACGATCCCTTTTTAAAACGAAATGCATTTTAAGAGTAATTATATAATTAAAAAGTTTTTTTTTTTAGCATAAAAGATATAGTTGGGTGGATGAAGCATGACTCTCATAATCGCACATGAATTTTTTTTTAGTTTTGTTTATATCTCTATTGATAGTGTTTGAAGATTTTTCTGGTTCGAAAAAAAAAAAGGTTTTTAGTATACAAATATAAAATATTTCAACCAAATACAATTTGTGCATATCAGGTTTCAGTACATATTTGGTTGGAAAATTATTTTCCCATGTCTAATTTCTTGTGTTTGTATTATTACCTGGCATCATTTGATGTTATTAATTTTTAATTTTTAATTTTGATAGTTTGCATGAGAATATTGTATTTTTTTTATTCTATATAATATGATATTATCTGTATGGGTACTAATTATATTGAACAATTGGTGGGCTCCAAACATATAGATTAGGTTTGATTTTTAATTTAAAACGTGACATTTGTCCTATCCCTTTGAAAATCCCCTTTTCCAATTGATTATATATTATTAAAAAGATCATAGTGCAATATTTAAATTCTTATTTTATCATACCTAATCCATTATTTTATGCTAGAGTGTTTTCGTTAACTTCTTGTCAAGTGAGGATTTTTCTTTTAACGATAAGAATGCAACTGGTTAGTCTGGATGGAGTCATGGGTAGGGATGTCAATTGGACCAGCTCGTTTGATTTCGGGCTAGTCCTGTCGAGCTGTCATGCTTAATTGTTTATTAGTTCGAATTTACTTATAAGTTTCATGTATGTTATGTTCCACATCATTTCTATAATAAAGAATAGCCTTAACTGGTTTTGGTTATCTGGCATGAATTGTGCCCTTATACATCAATCAATAATTTTAGGTATTTTTATGAAAAGTGACTCTAGTTGATATATCTTTTTTTGTTCATTTGAAGGGTTTTAAGATTGAGTTTATGATCTCTTATTAAATTGTGTATGAATTATATAATATAACTAATTTAAATAGATATTTGTAATTAATTATTTGCAAATGCACTAAAGAACTGTATCAATTATTTAATTAAAATATCATAATATTGAACTTGATGGGCGGTGGATAGGTGGCCTTGTCTTTATAATCATTCTGCATGTTACTTGCGGTATGTATGCATCATGTGTAGTTATTTTAAATCATTGAAAATTAATAAAATAATAATTTTCATTCAATTATTATTTTTAGTAAATCAAGGCCTACATGGCTACAAATATAATAAGAGATGTGTGATTTGTGTTAGTGTAGTATAAAGAAGACACGGTCCCAATTATGCGGAGAAGTTTTGATCAAAGAATTATGAGACAATTTAGAATTAATGTTTTATGGAATTTGAGGTGTCATATAGTTGACATTTATATATAATTCTAATTAATCATAAATTATTTGATTAAACAATTGATATATAGATTCAAAAATTGACATGCCTAAATATGTAAACCCATTTATCTTACAGAGTCCAATTGAAAGAATTGAGCTTATTTCTTGGCATTTGTTTGGACCAACTCAAATTTGAATAATCTTGCCCATGAAGCGAACCATACCGGCCCATGAGATATATATAATCATATATATATATATATTGGGTTTTAAAGGGTTTTCAACTGGCGACAAATTTTATTGTGTACTATGGTCCATGTGGCAACATGGCCCATAAACCAAAATGACGTCGTAAGCTTATGTTGAACCAATCTACGTCCAAGGTGTTTGTGTATTAGGGAAAGCATAAGACAAAGTCTTATATAGTACTCCGTGGGTGACAGGGTGTCAATAGTAGTGTGCAAAGGCGGTCGCAGAGTCGGGATATAAATATAGTGGCTCAATATACTAAATTTAATATTACTCTGGATAATTTAGAAATATAAATATTTCAAAAAAAAAAAATAAAATATAAATATAAATTACGTGCATAAATAAATGTTTTCATTTTACAATTGTTCATCACGATGTGTTTTCATACTTTGAAAACGTTGTACAATTTGTTCTTTATCAACAATGCTTTCAAACACATCCCTCCCAATAAAAGTAACCAAACAATCATTCATTCATCAAGTTATCTCCCATTCAATTGCGCAATCTATTCTTCACTATCTTCATTACTTAAAAGAAAAAATTAAAACTCTTTTAACACTTGCAATTATCACCGGTAATATTAAAGCTAATTTCACAACTAAAAAACTAAGGGATATGCATTATTTTTCTGTCTCCATTAGTTTTTCAGCAAGAGAACCAACCTCTTGGATATTGGAAATGTATGGTTAGAGCGCACATTAAGGATATTATAGCGTTTATAATGGAAAATGTAATATTTTTGAAGAAAAAAGTAATACTTTTACTTCAAAATGTGAAAGTATTACATTTGTCATCAAAAGTATTACGTTTTCTTTTATAAGTAACAAAACTTTATTACTAATTAATATTACATTTGTACATAACCCGACCCGACATGTCACGAAGAAAGATCCGTGAGACAGTCTCACACAAGTGTGACAAAAAAGTGTACTTTTTTCTATGTTCAATTGGTTAATTTATGTTTACAATCAGTAAATAAGAGTAATTATATTACCAAAAATGAAAACTATAGACTTGTGATGCTCTTATAGCCACGCAAATCACAAGTATATATTTCACTGTTTGTAACGCAATGGCCCGCCGCAATCATTCCGATTAAACCTTAACACATGGTCGGGGGATTAGCTTGTCGGACTAGATAAACTGTTCAATCCAATTAAAGGACTAGAATATTTTGAGAAATTCTAAACATGTTAAGACTCCATCAAGTGGTCCTGTTTTAAAGATTTCCTAGAGAAAATTAACCGCATAATGTACTTTAACAACTTGTCAGCAAACCCCCAAACACTTTACATTAGTGCCCAACACCATTATAAGATTTCGTATTAAACAATCTAGGACTTCATTTGTACACCATAAGAATAAGTGATCCTTAAAAACGCACGACACTCATATTATAGTAAAGTTAACAGTCGAAATCAAACAGTGTAATCACTGTCGGATTAATGATCCTA
>CP025659.1:39179042-39194155 GCA_003576665.1 Ipomoea trifida
TGTCGAACTTACATATATTCCTATCTTTCGAGACTTAGGGGATTCTGATTTACATTTGGTATCATAAAAACCTATTACATTATGTTCCTAACACCTTCCCGCGTACGTTTCACGTCGCTTCAATCGTCACCTCATTAAATCTCGCCCTCCATGTGTCCCTATCTCCTTGCTCCTCTTTCCTTTATAAATTACCCACATTCACCGCCGCTTTCATTTTTTACCTTTTACTGCTCTTCTTTTTCTCCTCAAGCGAAAAACACTTTGCTCATTTCCGGCGATTTTTGGCGCTCAGAGTTCCGATCAACCTCCGGCCACCGGCGAGTCCAACCTCCGTTCTCATTCCCTCTTTCATTCCTTCTTTCTTTTCTTCTCCCTTTTAACAGGTAGGCTCTCGATTTTCCGCTTTGCTTTCTACTATGTCTTCTTCTTCTCGCCGTACAGGGGTCACGGAAAACCCTAACGCCTCAACTTCATTGAGTGCGGAGGGCATCCCCTCCCCTTCTGCTCTAAACCCAGAACCCCTTCAGGCCATTGCGGCCTCTTCGGTTGAGCTTCAAAGGCCTTCGGGCCATTTGGAGGACATTGGTCTGCCCGTGGGCCTTCATTCTAGAATCTCAGCCCGCGAGTTGGGGGAGGCCCAAGAGCTGTTGGGCCCAGCGGCTGAGATTTACGCTCCTCGTGAGCTTCACGTGTCTGAGCCTCCTCCCGACGGGTATGTCGGAATATATCTTCAATCTATTCGCCATGGGTTCCGAGTCCCCCTGAGTCCATTCGCTTCCCTCTTTTTCCGATTTTTTGCTCTCTCTCCCGGCCAACTTGTTCCAAATTCTCACCGCCTCCTTGTTTGCTTCCAAACCATCTGCCGGAGTTTGGAGATTGATCCGACGATCAATCTATTCCAACAACTCTACCTGGTCAACAGGGTCGGGACTAATTCTCCCGGCTACGTCCAAATTTCTCAGCGAAGCGGCTGTAAAATTTTTGACGGGTTGGTCGACTCTCTTAAAGGTTGGAAAAATCTTTTCCTGTTCGTCCGTCCATCCTCCTCTCACCCAGCGTTCGACTTCCCCTTAACCTGGAACTCCACCTTTTTTAAATGCCTTAAAAAGCCTCCACTCAACCAGCAAACGTCCGATAGTCTAAAAGTTTTGAAAGACCTGGGCGAACTCCAAGTCAGTGAATGGTCAAGCTTGAAGGCTCTCGACGAGGCCGGACTTCTTCCAGTCGGGGCAGCCCTTCCAGGTGATGTGTCATTCCATTTGGAACCTTTATTCTTCATAGCTCACCTTTTAATACACTGTTTTGCAGATCCCGAGGAGGAGCAAGAAGCAGAGGAGGAAGGCGAGGAAGAAGGCGCACCCTCCCCCTCCAACGACTCTCACACACTCTCTCCCTCATCCGACATGTCTAGTCGCCACGCTACTCTAAAAGAGCACTCCAGGAATCGCGCGGCCGCCTCCTCCAACCCGATCGTGCTTCATGACTCCCCCACTCGCACTGGAGAGCCTTCCCGGGTCCGCCAATCTCGCCGAACGCTGCCGCCGCTGGCTCCAGCCACTCTGTCTGGCTCCAAACGTTCTGCCGACTCTTCTCTACCAGCCCACTCGGTGTGCTTCTTCCATAACTTGATCCGCTTCGGAGGGATGTAAACACCTTAGTAGTGGTCCCCCGAAGGATTTTTTGTACATGTGGCCATCTATTATCACATACGCAGAAAACCGTCTCCGAACTTTTGCAGCCTCGGCGGGGTTGTCGGGAAGATCTCCCTTTTCTTTATATTTGCGAATTTCTTCCATCCAAAATACCTCAGGATGCTCGTCAGGGTTTAGTTCCTTCGCAACACATACGTCTTCTGGGATAATTTTTGGTTCTATGCTGGGTAGAAGAATTCGTTAATTCTGGCAAATTCGAAGGAGGTGATCTGGTATTCCACCTAAGGCTATTTTGGACAAGATATCAGCCTCGGTATTTTCAGCACGAGGCACGTGCTCCAGCTCATGGGCCTCGAACTCGCCTAAGAGTCCCTCAGTGACTTTCTTGTATCGGCCGAGTCTTTCGTTCTTTGTCTCGCAAGTGCCGGTCACCTGTCCGACCACTAAACGGGAATCGGTTTTAATCCGGATCTTCTGGACCTTAAGAGCTTTGGCCACACGTAATCCTCCGATTACGGCCTCATATTCGGCCTCATTATTCGAAGCCGTAAACTCGTAGGTGAGCGAGTAATACAAACGAAACCCTTCAGGAGTTGTCAGCATGATTCCTCCCCCACAGTGATGTTGACTGGCGGCTCCATCAGCGTGCATTTCCCACCAATCCCCTTCCTCAGGGGTCTTGATGTTAGGCTCAGGGCTATGAGCGGTGCATTCCACTATGAAATCAGCCAAGGCTTGGCCTTTTATCGAGGGGCGAGGGTGGTATTCAATTCCATACTGAGTGAGTTCCACGGCCCATTTTACCAAACGCCCCGAAGAGTTGGGATTTCGCAAGACTCCTGCCAGGGGTTGGTCAGTCAGAACTCGGATGGGGTGAGCCTGAAGGTAAGGTACTAACTTCCGGGCTGTGATCACTAGAGCGTACACCACCTTTTCCAAGGGAGTGTATCGGATTTCAGAAGCCTTCAAGGCCCGACTAACATAATACACCGGGTGTTGTACCCGTTCTTCTTCTCGGATTAGCACAGAACTGACAGCCTTCTGAGAGGCGGCTAGATAGAGGTACAGCACCTCGCCTTCCTTCGGGGTGGATAGCAACGGTGGAGTCTGTAGATAATCCTTTAACTCTTCGAATGACTTCTGGCACTCCTCTGTCCATCGAAACCCTTCCCTCTTCTTCATAGCTTCGAAAAAGGGTAAGGCTCGATCCGTGGATTTAGACAGAAATCTGTTCAGGGCCGCAAGTCGCCCCGTTAACCTTTGCAATTCTTTTAAGGTTCCCGGAGGCTGCATGTCGAGAATAGCCTTCACCTTTTCAGGGTTAGGCTCGATTCCTTTCCGAGTTACCATATATCCAAGGAATTTTCCTCCTCGCACCGCAAAGGCGCACTTTTTTGGGTTCAGTCGCAGGTTATATTTCTCCATTATGGCGAAAGTAGCCGCCAGATCCTTCGCATGTGTTCCTTCGTCCTTGCTTTTCACAAGCATGTCGTCTACATACGCGGCCATAGATTTTCCCAGCAAGTCTTTGAATAAACGACCCACCATCCGAGTGTAGGTGGCTCCGGCATTTTTTAACCCGAAAGGCATCACTCGGTAGCAATATACCCCGTCCGGGGTAATGAAGGCAGTCTTTTCCTCATCCACGGGATGCATAAAGATTTGGTGATATCCCCGAAAGGCGTCCATAAAACTCAACAGATCACATCCAGCCGTCTCATCTACCAACTGATCGATCCTGGGTAGCGGGAAGGGATCCTTCGGGCAAGCTTGATTGAGGTCCGTGTAATCCACGCACATTCGCCAAGCGGGGGGCTTNACCTTCCTTATGACTTCTTTTCTTACACTCCCTTTTCAGGGAGGCACGGTTGACCGAGTGCCGACTCCGTTTTCAGGACTCCGATCAAACCCACGAACCTTCCTTATGACTTCTTTTCTTACACTCCGTTTTCAGGGAGGCACGGTTGACCGAGTGCCGACTCCGTCTTCGAAGCCTCATTATGAGCCTTGTTTGAAATATTTGAAGCGTCGCCGCCGTTTGGACTTCGCGCTGATTTTGTTTCTCAAGAAAGAGGTAACGACTTCCTTCCCGCTTACGTTTCACGTCGCTTCAATCGTCACCTCATTAAATCTCGCCCTCCACGTGTCCCTATCTCCTTGCTCTTCTTTCCCTTATAAATTACCCACATTCACCGCCGCTTTCATTTTTTACCTTTTACTGTTCTTCTTTTTCTCCTCAAGCGAAAAGCACATTGCTCATTTCCGGCGATTTTTGGCGCTCAGAGTTCCGATCAACCTCCGGCCACCGGCGAGTCCAACCTCCGTTTTCATTCCCTCTTTCATTCCTTCCTTCTTTTCTTCACCGTTTTAACAGGTAGGCTCTCGATTTTCCGCTTTGCTTTCTACTATGTCTTCTTCTTCTCGTCGTACAGGGGTCACGGAAAACCCTAACGCCTCAACTTCATTGAGTGCGGAGGGCATCCCCTCCCCTTCTGGTCTAAACCCAGAACCCCTTCAGGCCATTGCGGCCTCTTCGGTTGAGCTTCAAAGGCCTTCGGGCCATTTGGAGGACATTGGTCTGCCCGTGGGCCTTCATTCTAGAATCTCAGCCCACGAGTTGGGGGAGGCCCAAGAGCTGTTGGGCCCAGCGGCTGAGATTTACGCTCCTCGTGAGCTTCACGTGTCCGAGCCTCCTCCCGACGGGTATGTCGGAATACATCTTCAATCTATTCGCCATGGGTTCCGAGTCCCCCTGAGTCCATTTGCTTCCCTCTTTTTCCGATTTTTTGCTCTCTCTCCCGGCCAACTCGTTCCAAATTCTCACCGCCTCCTTGTTTGCTTCCAAACCATCTGTCGGAGTTTGGAGATTGATCCGACGATCAATCTATTCCAACAACTCTACCTGGTCAACAGGGTCGGGACTAATTCTCCCGGCTACGTCCAAATTTCTCAGCGAAGCGACTGTAAAATTTTTGACGGGTTGGTCGACTCTCTCAAAGGTTAGGAAAATCTTTTCCTGTTCGTCCGTCCATCCTCCTCTCACCCAGCGTTCGACTTCCCCTTAACCTGGAACTCCACCTTTTTTAAATGCCTTAAAAAGCCTCCACTCGACCAGCAAACATCCGACAGTCTAAAAGTTTTGAAAGACTTGGGCGAACTCCAAGTCAGTGAATGGTCAAGCTTGAAGGCTCTCGACGAGGCCGGACTTCTTCCAGTCGGGGCAGCCCTTCCAGGTGATGTGTCATTCCATTTGGAACCTTTATTCTTCATAGCTCACCTTTTAATACACTGTTTTGCAGATCCCGAGGAGGAGCAAGAAGCAGAGGAGGAAGGCGAGGAAGAAGGCGCACACTCCCCCTCCAACGACTCTCACACACTCTCTCCCTCATCCGACATGTCTAGTCGCCACGCTACTCTAAAAGAGCGCTCCAGGAATCGCGCGGCCGCCTCCTCCAACCTGATCGTGCTTCATGACTCCCCCACTCGCACTGGAGAGCCTTCCCGGGTCTGCCAATCTCGCCGAACGCTGCCGCCGCCGGCTCCAGCCACTCTGTCTGGCTCCAAACGTTCTGCCGACTCTTCTCTACCAGCCCCCTCAGCGAAGAGGGTGGCCGTGGGTTTCGAAGCCGACGCCGATGACGGCATTGCTCAAGGTGCCTTCCCAGTCCATGACTGGCTGGACAAAGTCATCTTTCCCAAGGATGCGGCGTACTATGAGGGCCACTCTTCCGAGAAGGTGTTCGAAGGGGTCTCCCGTTATCTGTACCGGGTAAGCGGTGCCCATACTTATATCATCGATCAAACGACTTTTGCACTTGTCCTTTTTCTCAATCCTTTCCTTCTTTCTCTTTGACAGGCTCTGGCCGTTTAGTCGGAAATGCGAAAGAGGATGAGCCCTCTGTTGGCGGACGCAGAGTCGGTGCCAACTCTAAGGGCCAACCTTCTCAAGAGGGAAAAGGAGCTGGACGACTCGTCTTTGCGCGTGGGTCAGCTGGAGTCGGAGCTTGAGGCCGAGAGGAAGAAGAGCGCTGAGGCTGTGGATGTGTACAAGTCTTCTAGTGCTTTTGAGGACGACGTGCTGGCTAACGCACGTTTAAGGCTGAGGAGACTGCTGGCCATGGAGTGGATAAACTCGGACGACGGTCGAGCCTATCTGACGGACCTAGGAGAGGATGACTACCACATGGGGGCCTTGGAAATGCAACGAGACATCTACCCAGTCCTTCTAGCAAAGGATCCGACCTTCGATCCGGTGAAATGGGGCCTTCCGGCGCAACTATCCGAGCTCTCTTCCCGCATTCCTGCTACCCCCGCACGTCAACAAGGGGCTGGAGACACCGTCAGGGTTACTCCGGAGAACTCAAGTGGTGGGCAAATTCCGATGTACTCTCCTTATCTGAATTCTGCTGCCAACTTGTCTGATCTGGCAGGGATGGATCGCAACCCCGTGACTTCAATGCTCGACGCAACGGAGGAAGAAGAGTCGGCTGAAGGAGGCTTAGTACACCGCTCACGACTCCCAAGTGGCACCAACGACCCTCCCCCTACTGGTCCAACGGAGGGGGAGACAGCTAGTGGCAACTTAGGAGTTTAAAAAATATCCGCCGCGTTTTTATTTTTTGTTTTTTAGTTTTTGTAACAAGGCCTTTCTTTTTAGGCCTTTGTGCTTTGAACAATTTCCCCTTTCATATTGCGAATTCTTCTTTATGCATTTTTTCGTTTTCTTCTTGCTATTCGCAAACCATCGCTGAAACTGGACTCTTGAACTGAAACCTTGACTTCAAAGGGTTTTCTCAACCCTTTTAAGGCAAATTAGCCTAACTCTGAAAACTCCGAGTCCCTCAGTCGAGGACTCGTTCGCAGGTTTTCTCAACCTTTTGAAGGCAAATTCGCCTATCTTTAAAACTCCGAGTCTCTCAGTCGAGGACTCGTTCGCAGGTTTTCTCAACCTTTTGAAGGCAAATTCGCCTAACTTTAAAACTCCGAGTCCCTCAGTCGAGGACTCGTTCACAGGTTTTCTCAACCTTTTAAAGGCAAATTCGCCTAACTTTAAAACTCCGAGTCCCTCAGTCGAGGACTCGTTCGCAGGTTTTCTCAACCTTTTAAGGCATCCGAGGATCGATATGAGACTTAGGTTATCTCAACCTAACTCACTCAAAGGCAGACGGGCTACCAGACTCATAAGGATCCGGAGATCGATATGAGACTTAGGTTATCTCAACCTAACTCACTCAAAGGCAGACGGGCTGCCAGACTCATAAGAATCCGGAGATCGATATGAGACTTAGGTTATCTCAACCTAACTCACTCAAAGGCAGATGGACTGCCAGACTCATAAGGATCCGGAGATCGATATGAGACTTAGGTTATCTCAACCTAACTCACTCAAAGGCAGACGGGCTGCCAGACTCATAAGGATCCGGAGATCGATATGAGATTTAGGTTATCTCAACCTAACTCACTCAAAGGCAGATGGACTGCCAGACTCATAAGGATCCGGAGATCGATATGAGACTTTGGTTATCTCAACCTAACTCACTCAAAGGCAGATGGACTGCCAGACTCATAAGGACCCAGAGGTCGAAACAAGATATATCGAAAGGCCAAAATTACTTCTATTTGAATTTCGGAATTCTCATTACAAACTTTTTAAAGACCTAACCTTCTACTGACAGAATTTCTTCAAGTGTACCGTATTCCATTTCCTCTCGACGGCCTGTCCCTCCGGAGTCTCCAATCGGTAAGTTCCAGGACGAATGACTTCTCGAATCCGGTAAGGACCCTCCCATTTAACCGCAAATTTTCCTCCTTGATTGGGCTGACTGGCGTCTCGGTCTCTCAGGACCAAATCCCCTTCCTGAAATCTCTTCTCCTTGACTCTTTTGTCATAATAGCGTTTTACCGACTGCTGATATTCGGCCATTCGTCCATACGCTGCGTCCCTCCTTTCCTCAAGGAAGTTCTTTTCTATCTGCAAGTTTTCTTCATTCTCGTCATCATTATATTGCAGCACTCGTAAGGTAGGAGTGGTGATCTCGGCTTCGAAGCCATAAGTGAGGGAAAACGGAGTTTCCCCGGTTGCTCTTCGAGGAGTCGTTCGATACGCCCATAGGACTCGATCCAGTTCATCGACCCAGGTTCCTCCCAGATCACTTAACTTTCTTCGTATCCCATCCACGATAGTTCGATTGACGTTCTCAACTTGCCCATTGGCCTGGGGATAGGCCACCGAAACCTTAGTGTGTCGTATTCCATATTGCTGACAGAAATCGCTAAAGGGCCGGCAGTCGAACTGCCTACCATTATCACTGACCAGGTGCTCGGGAAGTCCGAATCGGCAAATGACCTTTTTCCACAGAAACCTCCGGCATTGGAACTCGGTAATGGTTGCCAAAGGCTCGGCTTCCACCCATTTTGTAAAATAATCCACAGCCACCACACAAAAGCGCACCCGCCCTGGTGCTTGGGGCAACGGCCCGACAATATCGATTCCCCACTTAGCAAAGGGAATAGCGACTGTGATCGGAGTGTAGAAGGAGGCTGGCCGGGTATCCTTTTTAGCAAAGGATTGGCAGACCGCACATCGGGCTACTCGGCCAATGCAGTCCTTGACCATAGTGGGCCAGTAGTACCCTTGTAACACTATCTTGCGAGCTAGAGTATGAGCCCCTTGATGGGCCGAACAGATTCCTCGGTGTGCTTCTTCCATAACTTGATCCGCTTCGGAGGGATGTAAACACCTTAGTAGTGGTCCCCCGAAGGATTTTTTGTACATGTGGCCATCTATTATCACATACGCAGAAGACCGTCTCAGAACTTTCGCAGCCTCGGCGGGGTTGTCGGGAAGATCTCCCTTCTCTTTATATTTGCAAATTTCTTCCATCCAAAATATCTCAGGATGCTCGTCAGGGTTTAGTTCCTTCGCAACACATACGTCTTCTGGGATAATTTTTGGTTCTATGCTGGGTAGAAGAATTCGTTCATTCTAGCAAATTCGAAGGAGGTGATCTGGTATTCCACCTAAGGCCATTTTGGACAGGATATCAGCCGCGGTATTTTCAGCACGAGGCACGTGCTCCAGCTCATGGGCCTCGAACTCGCCTAAGAGTCCCTCAGTGACTTTCTTGTATCGGTCGAGTCTTTCGTTCTTTGTCTCGCAAGTCCCGGTCACCTGTCCGACCACTAAACGGGAATCGGTTTTAATCCGGATCTTCTGGACCTTAAGAGCTTTGGCCACACGTAATCCTCCGATTACGGCCTCATATTCGGCCTCATTATTCGAAGTCGTAAACTCGTAGGTGAGCGAGTAATACAAACGAAACCCTTCAGGAGTTGTCAGCATGATTCCTCCCCCACAGTGATGTTGACTGGCGGCTCCATCAGCGTGCATTTCCCACCAATCCCCTTCCTCAGGGGTCTTGATGTTAGGCTCAGGGCTATGAGCGGTGCATTCCACTATGAAATCAGCCAAGGCTTGGCCTTTTATCGAGGAGCGAGGGTGGTATTCAATTCCATACTGAGTGAGTTCCACGGCCCATTTTACCAAACGCCCCGAAGAGTTGGGATTTCGCAAGACTCCTGCCAGGGGTTGGTCAGTCAGAACTCGGATGGGGTGAGCCTGAAGGTAAGGTACTAACTTCCGGGCTGTGATCACTAGAGCGTACACCACCTTTTCCAAGGGAGTGTATCGGATTTCGGAAGCCTTCAAGGCCCGACTGACATAATACACCGGGTGTTGTACCCGTTCTTCTTCTCGGATTAGCACAGAACTGACAGCCTTCTGAGAGGCGGCTAGATAGAGGTACAGCACCTCGCCTTCCTTCGGGGTGGATAGCAACGGTGGAGTCTGTAGATAATCTTTTAACTCTTCGAATGACTTCTGGCACTCCTCTGTCCATCGAAACCCTTCCCTCTTCTTCATAGCTTCGAAAAAGGGTAAGGCTCGATCCGCGGATTTAGACAGAAATCTGTTCAGGGCCGCAAGTCGCCCCGTTAACCTTTGCAATTCTTTTAAGGTTCCCGGAGGCTGCATGTTGAGAATAGCCTTCACCTTTTCAGGGTTAGGCTCGATTCCTTTCCGAGTTACCATATATCCAAGGAATTTTCCTCCTCGCACCGCAAAGGCGCACTTTTTTGGGTTCAGACGCAGGTTATATTTCTCCATTATGGCGAAAGTAGCCGCCAGATCCTTCGCATGTGTTCCTTCGTCCTTGCTTTTCACAAGCATGTCGTCTACATACGCAGCCATAGATTTTCCCAGCAAGTCTTTGAATAAACGACCCACCATCCGAGTGTAGGTGGCTCCGGCATTTTTTAACCCGAAAGGCATCACTCGGTAGCAATATACCCCGTCCGGGGTAATGAAGGCAGTCTTTTCCTCATCCACGGGATGCATAAAGATTTGGTGATATCCCCGAAAGGCGTCCATAAAACTCAACAGATCACATCCAGCCGTCTCATCTACCAACTGATCGATCCTGGGTAGCGGGAAAGGATCCTTCGGGAAAGCTTGATTGAGGTCCGTGTAATCCACGCACATTCGCCAAGCGGGGGGCTTAGGCACAAGTACCACGTTAGCGAGCCAATCAGGATATTTTACTTCCCGGATGTGTCGGGCAGCCATCAAAGTGTCTACCTCCTTTTTAACGAAGTCACGTCGGTCTGCAGAGAGGTATCTCTTCTTTTGGATAATAGGTTTATGATTAGGGTCGACTGCTAATCGGTGGCAGATTACCGACCGATCAACTCCGGGCATATCCTCAGATCCCCAGGCGAATACTCTCTGATATTTTTGCAATTCCAGGATGATTTCCTGTTTGACTTTCTCAGCCAAACCTGTTCCGATCCTTACTCTTCTCTCAGGGCGTGTAGGATCAATCCCGACTTCCTCTAACTCCACCGCCGGCTCAGGGCGGTCAAGGTTTTTTGTCTGTTCTTCTCGACTGGTGATGGAATGAACCCTTAGATCCTCTTTCCCTATTTTCCGACAGGATTGCAGATAGCAATCTCGAGCCGCCTTCTGGTCGCACTGGGCGACCCCAATCCCGTTAGAAGTCCGAAATTTCAAGCGAAGATGTTCTATGGAGATAAGGGCCCCCAGATCTTCCAGCCCGGGTCGCCCCAAAATCATATTATGAGAGCAGGATAAATTGACCACCACAAACTCCATATCTATACTTCGTAGATTGGGGAAAGTCCCAATTTCAACGGGTAGGCGTATAGAGCCCTCTGACTCAATCGAGTCCCCGGTGAAACCGGCCAAGGGTGTCTTTACAGGTGTTAGCTTGCTACGTTGTAATCCCAACCTCTCAAACACTTCTAAGTATAGGATGTTCACGCTACTCCCAGTGTCTACCAGAACTCTTCGAACTACCGTCCCATGGACGTCCATAGCAATGACCAGAGCATCCCGGTGGGGATGTTGGCTTTGGGGTAAATCATCATCAGTAAAGAGAATAGGTTCTCGACATACCTTTTTCAGACTATCGTCCCGACCGTAAATAGTTCCCACATATAATTGCTGAGCCCAAGCTTTCCGGGATCCGGACGAATCTCCTCCTTCCGGGCCTCCTACTATCATATTGATGACAGGTTTGTGTTTCCAGTTGGTCTCCTCTTCTTCAGAGGCAAGCTGCTTCCCTCGATCAGACCGCGAATCCGTCTTATCAGATCGCGGAGGTCGCCTCCATTGATTAGGCGGGGGCGGAGCGCCCTTCTGAATCATGGCTTCTATTTCTTTTTTCAAGTAATAGCATTCCTCAGTGGTATGCGTGGTCGACCGATGATATCGGCAATACTTAGTCGAGGCCCCTCCTGAAGGTAAAACCTCAGGTTGGTCTCCGGGTTTCAAAGGTGGGGGAGGCGGCAGAGTATCTTTGACCTCATGCACGGGTTGTGCCACGGAAGGTAGAGGAGGCGGAGCCCCAATTCTTTGAGCTCCTCGGCGGACCTCGGTACGACTGGAACGTTCAGATTCCGTCCGACCCCGAGTATCGGATCGTGATCGTTTTGCATTATATCCGGCAGCTTCTCGCTGCCGCTTTTGTCTTACTGCTTCCTCTGTGTCCGCTTGACGACTGGCTCTTTGCATAGCTTCCACATAGGTCTTTGGGCGATCATTATGAAGGTCAATGAATAGCTTACCCGCACGGAGCGACTCCATGAAGAAAGTGATTGCTACCTGCTCGTCCAACCCTTCGATAGTTTGAACTTTCTTTTGCCAACGGGTTAAGTATGTTTTCAAAGCTTCTCCCTCATCTTGACTGATTCCACTCAGGTGGGTAAGGTTGCGTTGCGGTTTAATGTTTACGGCATAGTGAGTGAGGAATCGGTCGGCTAGGTCATTGAAGCATCGGATAGACCGACTCGGCAAGGCTAAAAACCATTTCTGGGCGAGTTCTTTAAGGGTAGGCAAAAAAGGTTTACACATGAGTGGCTCTTCCACCCCCAAAACTTGCATTTTGGCTTGATAACTGACTAAATGTTCTCGCGGATCACCTGTCCCGTCGAAGGTAGCGTGCTCCGGGATTTTTAGGTCCGCAGGGGCCCGATAAGCCATGATCTCGTCCACAAAGGGCGAGGAGGTTAAAAGATTTTCAACAGAGGGTCTAATCTCACCCTCAAATTGATCTTGAAGATTTTGGAGCCTTTTCTCAAAGCCCTCCATCTGACTATGACGATATTTAGGTTCCGCCGGGGATTCGGCGCTACTTTCGGATACCGCGGGTCGCACTCTCCGCCAGGCGACCGCAGCCCGTCGTTCCTGACGATTGCCATTCGGTCGATCCGGATTTCTGCGAGGTGGGTTTTGTAGCGGGTTTCCATGGGAATCGCTCAAGCGATCCATCACAGATCGAGCGACCTCTCGGCGCCTACCGTCTTCTCGACGGAGGGTCGGGTGCTCTTCTCTGTTACGCCCCTCCTGCTCAGTAACTTGTGGATTTGTAGTTCCTTCCCCCGTTGGTCTAACGGGCTCGGTCTGGTTGTTAGTGCCTCGATTCTCAAACCTCCGCCTTTCAACCTCATTGATTACTTGTACTACGATTTGTTCCAACTCTCCGGGCGGAGGCCGGTTACCTACTGTCTCTGGACGGGATTCCCCGGAGTTCCGGGAAGTTTGCCGGCTCAGACGCCCTCTCAAATCTTGACCGTTGGGTCGTCCTAACTGTTCTCTCAAGTCGGTTCCTCCGGCAAGTGCTCCGTTGAGATGTCCGGATATCTGCTCCCTTAGGTCTGGACTGTTAGACCTAGCCGTCAATTGTTCTCCCAAATCACGGCCATTAGTTCGGCCTAATTGTTCCCGCAAATCATTAGAACGAGGTCGCCCCCCCGCACTAACTGCTTTGCTCGTCGTTCGCATTGCTCCGCCGGAGACACAGCACTTTTTGTTCTTCGATCCTCACAGACGGCGCCAGTGATGGTTTCCCGATCTTCAGGCGATCGGCCGGCGGGCCAACACTACCGGAAAATTACAAGGATTTATAAAGATTGTTAATAAAACAAGTGTTTCTCTCTCTCTTCTGCTTTCGACCTCCTCATTCAAACTCCCGTCGGGCTATATATATACTCATCGCCTGATCGGTTACATATTTATTGATACAATTAATGCAATAATAGCTCATAAAAGTCATTAAAGGCCTCATGATGATGACTGTTTCTTATAATGGCTACCAGATCCCCTTGATCTTTTCGTCTGCTGCGAGTACTCCTTTGGAGTTCTTTGAAGTTACCCGACCATCTGCTACACTCGGTTAGCCGGATCCTTCTTCCCGACCGTCTGGCTGGATCCGTCTTTCCGACCGTCTGACCGGGTCTTTCACCCGATCGACGGCTAAGAGCTAGGCAGCTCATCATATTACGGTACGACCGTCTTCGGTGTTTTTCCGATTTAGGGTCTGACCCGGAAGGAATTGGGATGATTACGTCCGGGATACTCATACTCTAGTGTGTTTCCCTCTCTTCCGACCGCCTGGTCTACCCAGTCTGCTTCATATGCTATCAATGGCAATTGGATTGGATGCTGCTTAATCTAGTTTCTTCAATTCTTGTTAATGGAAACCGTATTTCCCATGGAGAAGAAAAAGAGAGTTGCCTGTCTATTGGTCATTAACAAGCTTATTAGTATCTGAATCATCTATATTTTAGTGTGTTTTATTTTGGTTTTTAAAAATTGTTTTTTACTTTTGGTAATTCAGCTGAACTGAGGAAAACTAGTTAGCTAGACCTTGCCTTATGAATTACATAAACTTTATGCAGAAAAGCGGTTTATTATGAAAAAGAAATAAGTAATACAACAGGCTCTTAGTCTTAATTAAATTAGGCAATTAGCTCAAGAAAGTAGGAACTAGAGCATCAATTTGTCAACAGAGGAAACATCGTTCTTTATGCTTACATCTTCTGCTCCCTCTTTCTTGTTTTAAGTGTTGTATAATACTGATGTTGAATTGTTGCTTCTGATCATCACTTGTGACAGAACAAGCAGCAAAATGTATGCCCACAGGCGACTATTTGTTCTTCGTGATACTATATAACTATATACATCTTTATGAAGCAATCCATTTTCCAATCAGTTGCAGCTGAAAGTATATATTAGCTGTGCTTTAATTTGTTGTCAAATGTTGATCGTTTCAGATTTTACCTGACTTATTCAAAAGTGTACTTGGTGAGATTCATAGATGGTGTCCTTTCTCTCCCACCCATTCCCTTTGCCCTCTCTTCCAGTGGGTCTTTATATCACCAAGCAATATCTGTACCATATAAATAACATATAGTTTTAAGAAATATTTTCATTAACACAAGGTGGAATGTTTTGACATTCCAGCATGTCAGTCATGAATTTATTTCTGGAACCACATGCAATCTTAAAGATCTTGGGTTTCATAAAATTTTTAGCTTGTACTTTAGCTGCCAGCTATTAGTCTACTACTTATTTGATCTATGTAAAACATTTTGTCCTGTTTCTATGTAGCTTGAGTGCCTGTTCCAAGCCCGGGAAACACTTCTAAAGTGTGGAAAGGTGCTTCTTGTTAATTAATTCTTTGACCCAACTCTTTCTCCACCGCTCCCCAGAGCGACATTGAGGACGATGTCATCTTTTAAAGTGTGGAAAGGATGTCTTGCATAAGATGAGTAATCAGTTGAGTTGATAAGGTGTTAGGATAAAAGAGTGTGTTGTTGCCTGCACTATCTAGGAAGACTCTTACTTTTATGCCAGAACAAATGTTTGAAATATGCTCTGGAAGCTATCTGTGACACACACCACCATCAAAAATTTGAAAATTCTATATGATTGCATGTTTTTCGTCTTCTATTTTAGTGGGACCTTAGTCAAGGATCGCTCGAAGTGGGAGTGTGTACCCCTAGGCTTTAAAAAGATAAAAACTGCGAAGCCCGGAAACGAACCAAATCTAGCAGGACATGGGGCAAAAGGAGAGCTTTAAAGTGAGCTTTGAGTGAAAATAA
>CP025659.1:39206807-39237440 GCA_003576665.1 Ipomoea trifida
AATATTTAGACTATCGATTTTACAAGGAATTTTCTATATTATCTTGGACTCATATACTTTGAGTTAGATAAAAAAATTCGACATTCAATTACCCATGTATAAACTTCTCCTATATAATCTTGCATTGATATACTTTCAAATATTTATTTAAATATAAACATTGGACATTAACCCATTTGCGCAATGCGCGTATAAAACTAGTATGTCTTATAAGCTATGATTAATGATTCAACCCATTTCTAGTTTTAAATCAAAGTTGACCCAACTTCTAAAATTGATCCAACAATCTAATGTAGCCCATTCTATATTAATTGTATTATAAACTATGAACCCAATACATTACCCTAAATCCAATAACTATATTATGGTCTAGCCCAAACCCAAAAGGGAAACCTACCCTAAATGGCAGCTTCCAAAATTAGTAACTTGATACTCAGCAGCCATGCGATCCTTCATCTCTGTTTTGTAATTCACGATCCCTCACTCTTCTCTCTCGGCTAGCCAACCTACACGCAAACCACCAGGAATCTGCAACCAAGCATCACCAAGCTTCCATTTCCATCCTCTGGTCGAAGCTTGAGGAGCTCGTCAATGGCGCTCGGCGGTGGCGGGTCCGACCGTGGCGTCCACTCCTCCAACTTCCGGCGACGGCGGCAGGAGTCGAAGGCCAACGAGAACCGGCGGCGTCCCTCTCTGTTTTCCGACGGTGCGGGCAGAGTCACAACTCGGCGATCCTCTCCCTTCGTTAGTGAGCGACTACCGCAGCCACGGCGTCTGGCAGAGCAAGTAGGAACGGCCACCTCAGCATCTTCGTCTTCCTTTCCCGTCTCTCCGGTGGCGTGAGCGAGCTGGCGGACGACGGAGTGGCGACTGTTGGTGGACGGTGGCAGCGATACTCCTCCCCTTCTCCAACAAGCAACGGCAGTGAGGATCCTTCTCGACGGTAGTGGCTGGCGGAGGTCTCCCCTCCGTAGGGCTGTAACGGAGCTCGAAGACGGAATGCCCTCAGCCGTCTAGGAAGGCCGGAAGAGCATAGACAGTAGCTGGGCGGTTGTGCGACGCAACAAGTGGCGGTGGTTTCTCCTTTCCAGCGACATTGCGAAGACCGAACAGGCCGACGGTGGTGACTGATGACTTGGGGCGACGGCGGCGTGTCTTCTCTCTTCTTCGATTCGGTTGTTGGTGGCCGGAAGCCGTGGGAAGAACTTGGGCTGTCAGTCGCGTATTGTAGCACGAACGGGCGAAGTGGCGTGGTGGTAGGGTGCCCTTGTGCTAGGTTGAAGGCCTCTGGTTCGAATCCTGTAGACAGCATATTGGTTTTTAAGGTAATTCCTTATTTAAGCCTTAAGTACGGCAATGTTATGTTTTGTGGTTAATTAGGATTATTGTTATGGATTAGTAATTATGTTAATATTAATAGGTTGTTACCCTATGCCTAATGTTATTAAACCTATAGTCCGTTAGTGATTAATTATAGCTCCCGGGTGATAAATATGATGGACCGATAATGAACATCCATATTATTGTTATGAATAGATAGTAATGGTACTAGATAATATTAATTCTTCAGGTTCACGATTATGAACCGAGCTTATGAGCTTAGGATTGGCGTTGCTTTGGATTAGTGCGCTTTTGGACTAAATTACGCTTCAAAGGTAACCACTATGTCCATCAAAATCTATTTTTACACTCTCGCTCTATATGATATTATTTGGTGATTGGAAATCCTGAATATCCTTGGTTATTAGCCTATTATTGATTTCATTGGTTGGATTCATAGACTTGTGTCTTGATCCTTTGTTTATTGATGTATATGAGCTTTGTTGGTTTGGATTTCCATGTTATTTGGCCTCTGTTAGATGAATATTGGTGTATTGTGATATGATCTTTGTATTCTGGAGTACCTCTTTGTATTCTGAGCTGAGTCTGATTCGGTGTGTGGGAAATTACTCTTGCGGGGCACTCTAGTGGGAAAATGTAACCGCTGGGGTCTTCTGTAAGAGTAATAGGGCAGTGGTTGGTGGAGGTGAGTGATCCGTTGTTTGTTTCCTCCTTTGTTCTGAAGTTGTTGGAGTATTCTATTGAATTTGTTACCTTGATTCCGAGTATTTATTTATACCTCTCAGTCTATTATGTGAGTCTATTATTTGGTTGGTTGAATCCTTGATTATATTATTTGGAAGTTGGTTAGTGTTCATATCTGAGATGAACACTCTGAGTGATGGTTCTTGGGCTGAGTTGGGTATGAGTAGGTGGTAGTGGATCTTTGACTATCTCTTGGTGGTTGTTGGGTTGATTACCCCGTGATTTGGGTTGATTACCCCTGTGATTGGGCTCTTGCCCCTGTGATTGGACTTAGGTCCCCATGATTGGACTACGGTCCCTGTGATTGGGCTCATTACCCCGTGATTGGGTTCATTACCCCCGTGATTGGGTCGATTCACCCCTGTGATTGGACTACGGTCCCTGTGATTGGACTTCGGTCCCTGTGATTGGGCTCATCACCCCTGCGTACCAGATTTCTGGATTCGGACTTCTGTCTGTGGTTGGGCTTTGGTATGATGGTTGGTATGGGGATTTGGTGGTTGGTGTTGAGATTTCCTTTCGGTTCTTTGGTTATGAGTCCTTGTTTATCCTGTTGATATCTCGTTGTTCTCAATTATGATTGATTGTTCCTTATGATTGTGTTCAGTTGGTATCTCATTTGTGGATTCGTTATATATATATTCCTTGTTGAATGTTGGCTTCGTTGGAAGAGTCTTGGTTGATGATTCGTTCAGTTTATCATTTTTGAGTACCCGATTTGAACTATTGAACAGTTTGTTGGCGTTTATATCCTATATGGGTGTGTAAACCTATTTAAAAACTTATATGTATATCTATATCTCCTTGCGGGTGTGAATGGTGGTTGCTTAGCATTCTTTTGCTAATGGTTCTTTGCGTGTTTTCCAGGTATGGAGTAGTCTATGCGAGAGCGCGCTAGAGTTTTTCTTTCTGAGGATGCGTAGACTTAGCTTACCTTGTTTAGACTTTGGTTTTGGGCCTGTGTGCCTTGAGATATTATGATATACTCTTGATTAGTCTTTTGGGTACTTTTGGATGATTTGGATTATGACTTGAGGATTTTATCTCGTTTATATATATGATGACAACTTAGTTCGTTCTTATGTTTAGCCTGTGCATCTAGGCTGTGTTTATACCTAGATGTGGCATGACGCCCTTAAGTTTTAATTCGCTTCCGCTTTGTTATGGTTTTTGGTTGAGATAGGCAGCTGTTGTGTTAAGTTTTATCTATCTCAGCCTATGTAAGGTTGGGGTGTCACATCATCAGTTAAGCCTCGGAGGACCCTTGTTCCTCTTGCATTAGGTTGAACTTGTGGTGGTGGAGGTGGTGGTTCTGCTCTTGCCATTGTTCGGCTTGTGCTTGCTTCCTCATAATTCCTTTTCAAGGCTTGCTCTTTGGTTCTTCCCATTTCCTAAAAAAAGCGGTAAAGTGCATGAAAAATAAGGAAATGTAAGTCTGAATTCCACGCATAGGGAACGTATTGTTTTAGTGGGATACATCTCAAGCAAGAAACTCATAGGTAACCGGAGTATATGTCGGTCCTCTCCATTCGAATACTTTGCTCCATTGCGGGTGTCTTAGCAACCGATTTACCATGTCTCTAAACCCAAATTTCTTTAGTACACTCGGATTTAAGTATTTTCCGGCCAATTAAATTCTCTGCCTTATACATATCCACAAACGCCAATTGTTCATGAGTTAAGCCTCGGAGGACCCTTGTTCCTCTTGCATTAGGTTGAACTTGTGGTGGTGGAAGTGGTGGTTCTGCTCTTGTCATTGTTCGGCTTGTGCTTGCTTCCTCATAATTCCTTTTCAACGCTTGCTCTTTGTTTCTTCCCATTTCCTAACAAAAGCGGTAAAGTGCATGAAAAATAAGGAAATGTAAGTCTGAACTCCACGCATAGGGAACCTATTGTTTTAGTGGGACACATCTCAAGCAAGAAACTCATAGGTAACCGGAGTATATGTCGGTCCTCTCCATTCGAATACTTTGCTCCATTGCGGGTGTCTTAGCAACCGATTTACCATGTCTTCAAACCCAAACTCCCTTAGCACACTCGGATCAAAGTATTTCCCTCCAATTAAATTCTCTGACTTATACAAATCCACAAGCGCCAATTGTTCATGAGTTAAACCTCGGAGGACCATTGTTCCTCTTGCATTAGGTTCAACGTGTGGTGGTGGAGGTGGTGGTTCTGCTCTTGCCATTGTTCGGCTTGTGATTGCTTCCTCATAATTTCTTTTCAACGCTTGCTCTTTGGTTCTTCCCATTTCCTAAAAAAACGGTAAAGTGCATGAAAAATAAGGAAATGTAAGTCTGAAATTCACGCATAGGGAACCTATTGTTTTAGTGGGACACATCTCAAGCAAGAAACTCATAGGTAACAAGAGTATATGTCGGTCCTCTCCATTCGAATACTTTGCTCCATTGCGGGTGTCTTAGCAACCGATTTACTATGTCTTCAAACCCAAACTCCCTTAGCACACTCGGATCAAAGTATTTTCCCTCCAATTAAATTCTCTGACTTATACAAATCCACAAGCGCCAATTGTTCATGAGTTAAACCTCGGAGGACCATTGTTCCTCTTGCATTAGGTTCAACGTGTGGTGGTGGAGGTGGTGGTTCTGCTCTTGCCATTGTTCGGCTTGTGCTTGCTTCCTCATAATTCCTTTTCAACGCTTGCTCTTTGGTTCTTCCCATTTCCTAAAAAAAACGGTAAAGTGCATGAAAAATAAGGAAATGTAAGTCTGAACTTCACGCATAGGGAACCTATTGTTTTAGTGGGACACATCTCAAGCAAGAAACTCATAGGTAACCGGAGTATATGTCGGTCCTCTCCATTCGAATACTTTGCTCCATTGCGGGTGTCTTAGCAACCGATTTACCATGTCTTTAAACCCAAATTCCCTTAGCACACTCGGATTTAAGTATTTTCCCTCCAATTAAATTCTCTGACTTATACATACCCACAAACGCCAATTGTTCATGAGTTAAGTCTCGGAGGACCCTTGTTCCTCTTGCATTGGGTTGAACTTGTGGTGGTGAGTGGTGGTTCTGCTCTTGCCATTGTTCGGCTTGTGCTTGCTTCCTCATAATTCCTTTTCAACGCTTGCTCTTTGGTTCTTCCTATTTCGTAACAAAAGTGGTAAAGTGCATGAAAACTAAGGAAATGTAAGTCTGAACTCCACGCATAGGGAAACTATTGTTTTAATGGGACACATCTCAAGCAAGAAACTCATAGGTAACCGGAGTATATCTCGGTCCTCTCCATTCGAATACTTTACTCCATTGCGGGTGTCTTATCAACTGATTTATCATGTCTTCAAACCCAAATTCACATAGCACACTCGGATCAAAGTATTTTTCTCGAATTAAATTCTTTGATTTATACACATCCACAAACGCCAATTGTTCATCAGTTAAGCCTCGGAGGACCCTTGTTCCTCTTGCATTAGGTTGAACTTGTGGTGGTGGAGGTGGTGGTTCTGCTCTTGCCATTGTTCGGCTTGTGCTTGCTTCCTCATAATTCCTTTTCAAGGCTTGCTCTTTGGTTCTTCCCATTTCCTAAAAAAAGCGGTAAAGTGCATGAAAAATAAGGAAATGTAAGTCTGAACTCCACGCATAGGGAACCTATTGTTTTAGTGGGACACATCTCAAGCAAGAAACTCATATGTAACCGGAGTATATGTCGGTCCTCTCCATTCGAATACTTTGCTCCATTGCGGGTGTCTTAGCAACCGATTTACCATGTCTTTAAACCCAAATTCCCTTAGCACACTCGGATTTAAGTATTTTCCCTTCAATTAAATTCTCTGATTTATACATATCCACAAACGCCAATTGTTCATGAGTTAAGCCTCGGAGGACCCTTGTTCCTTTTGCATTAGGTTGAACTTGTGGTGGTGGAGATGGTGATTCTGCTCTTGCCATTGTTTGGCTTGTGCTTGCTTCCTCATAATTCCTTTTCAACGCTTGCTCTTTGGTTCTTCCCATTTCCTAAAAAAACGGTAAAGTGCATGAAAAATAAGAAAATGTAAGTCTGAACTCCACGCATAGGGAACCTATTGTTTTAGTGGGACACATCTAAAGCAAGAAACTCATAGGTAACCGGAGTATATGTCGGTCCTCTCTATTCGAATACTTTGCTCCATTGCGGGTGTCTTGGCAACCGATTTACCATGTCTTCAAACCCAAATGCACATAGCAAACTCGGATAAAAGTATTTCCCTCCAATTAAATTCTCTGACTTATACATATCCACAAACGCCAATTGTTCATGAGTTAAGCCTCGGAGGATCCTCGTTCCTCTTGCATTAGGTTCAACTTGTGGTGGTGGAGGTGGTGGTTCTGCTCTTGCCATTGTTCGCCTTGTGCTTGATTCCTCATAATTCTTTTTCAAGGCTTGCTCTTTGGTTCTTCCAATTTTCTAAAAAAAAGCTGTAAAGTGCATAAAAAATAAGGAAATTTAAGTCTGAACTCCACGCATACGGAACCTAATATTTTTGTAGGACACATCTCAAGCAAGAAACTCATAGGTAACCGAAGTATATGTCGGTCCTCTCCATTCGAATACTTTGCTCCATTGCGGGTGTCTTAGCAACCGATTTACCATGTCTTCAAACCTAAATTACCTTAGCACACTAGGATCAAAGTATTTCTCTCCAATTAAATTCTCTGATTTATACACATCCACAAGCGCCAATTGTTCATGAGTTAAGCCTCGGAGGGCCCTTGTTCCTCTTGCATTAGGTTCAACTTGTGGTGATGGAGGTGGTGGTTCTGCTCTTGCCATTGTTCGGCTTGTGCTTGCTTTCTCATAATGCCTTTTCAACGCTTGCTCTTTGGTTCTTCCAATTTCCTAAAAAAAGCATTAAAGTGCATGAAAAATAAGGAAATGTAAATCTGAACTCCACGCGTGGGGAACCTATTTTTTTAGTGGGACACATCTCAAGCAAGAAACTCATACGTAACCGGAGTATATGTCGGTCCTCTCCATTCGAATACTTTGCTCCATTGCGGGTGTATTAGCAACCGATTTACCAAGTCTTCAAACCCAAATTACCTTAGCTCACTCGGATCAAAGTATTTCTCTTCAATTAAATTCTCTGATTTATACACATCCACAAGCGCCAATTGTTCATGAGTTAAGCCTCGGAAGACCCTCGTTCCTCTTGCATTAGGTTCAACTTGTGGTGGTGGAGGTGGTGGTTCCGCTCTTGCCATTGTTCGCCTTGTGCTTGTTTCCTCATAATTCCTTTTCAAGGCTTGCTCTTTGGTTCTTCCCATTTCCTAAAAAAAACGGTAAAGTGCATGAGAAATAAGGAAATGTAAGTATGAACTACACGCATAGGGAACCTATTGTTTTAGAGGGACACATCTCAAGCAAGAAACTCATAGGTAACCGGAGTATATGTCGGTCCTCTCCATTCTAATACTTTGCTCCATTGCGGTTGTCTTAGCAACCGATTTACCATGTCTTCAAACCCAAATTCGCTTAGCACACTCGGATATAAGTATTTTCCCTCCAATTAAATTCTCTGACTTATACATATCCACAAACGCCAATTGTTCATGAGTTAAACCTCGAAGGACGCTTGTTCCTCTTCCATTAGGTTGAACTTGTGGTGGTGGAAGTGGTGGATCTGCTCTTGCCATTGTTCGGCTTGTGCTTGGTTCGTCATAATTACTTTTCAACGCTTCCTCTTTGGTTCTTCCCATTTGCATGAAAAATAAAGAAATTTAAGTCTGAATTCCACGCATAGTGAACCTATTGTTTTAGTGGGGCACATCTCAAGCAAGAAACTCATAGGTAACCGGAGTATATGTCGGTCCTCTCCATTCTAATACTTTGCTCCATTGCGGTTGTCTTAGCAACCGATTTACCATGTCTTTAAACCCAAATTCCCATAGCAGACTCGGATTTAAGTATTTTCCCTCCAATTAAATTCTCTGACTTATACATATCCACAAACGCCAATTGTTCATGAGTTAAGACTCGGAGGACGCTTGTTCCTCTTGCATTAGGTTGAACTTGTGGTGGTGGAAATGGTGGTTCTGCTCTTGCCATTGTTCGGCTTGTGCTTGCTTCCTCATAATTCCTTTTCAACGCTTGCTCTTTGGTTCTTCCCATTTCCTAAAAAAACGGTAAAGTGCATGAAAAATAAGGAAATGTAAGTCTGAACTCCACGCATAGGGAACCTATTGTTTTAGTGGGACACATCTCAAGCAAGAAACTCATAGGTAACCGGAGTATATGTCGGTCCTCTCTATTCGAATATTTTGACCCACTGCGGGTGTCTTAGCAACCGATTTACCATGTCTTTAAACCCAAATTCCCTTAGCGCACTCGGATTTAAGTATTTTCCCTCCAATTAAATTCTCTGACTTATATATATCCACAAACGCCAATTGTTCATGAGTTAAGCCTCGGAGGATCCTTGTTCCTCTTGCATTAGGTTGAACTTGTGGTGGTGGAGGTATCAGTTTTGCTCTTGCCATTGTTCGGCTTGTGCTTGGTTCCTCATAATTCCTTTTCAACGCTTGCTCTTTGGTTCTTCCCATTTCCTAAAAAAAGCGGTAAAGTGCATGAAAAATAAGGAAATGTAAGTCTGAATTCCACGCATAGGGAACGTATTGTTTTAGTGGGATATATCTCACAAGCAAGAAACTCATAGGTAACTGGAGTATATGTCGGTCCTCTCCATTCGAATACTTTGCTCCATTGCGGGTGTCTTAGCAACCGATTTACCATGTCTCTAAACCCAAATTCCCTTAGCACACTCGGATTTAAGTATTTTCCTTCCAATTAAATTCTCTGCCTTATACATATCCACAAACGCCAATTATTCATGAGTTAAGCCTCGGAGGACCCTTGTTCCTCTTGCATTAGATTGAACTTGTGGTGGTGGAGATGGTGGTTCTGCTCTTGCCATTGTTCGGCTTGTGCTTGCTTCCTCATAATTCCTTTTCAACGCTTGCTCTTTGGTTCTTCCCATTTCCTAAAAAAACGGTAAAGTGCATGAAAAATAAGGAAATGTATGTCTGAACTACACGCATAGGGAACCTATTGTTTTAGTGGGACACATCTCAAGCAAGAAACTCATAGGTAACCGGAGTATATGTTGGTCCTCTCCATTCTAATACTTTGCTCCATTGCGGTTGTCTTAGCAACCGATTTACCATGTCTTCAAACCCAAATTCGCTTAGCACACTCGGATATAAGTATTTTCCCTCCAATTAAATTCTCTTACTTATACATATCCACAAACGCCAATTGTTCATGAGTTAAGCCTCGAAGAACGCTTGTTCCTCTTCCATTAGGTTGAACTTGTGGTGGTGGAAGTGGTGGTTCTGCTCTTGCCATTGTTCGGCTTGTGCTTGGTTCGTCATAATTCCTTTTCAACGCTTCCTCTTTGGTTCTTCCCATTTGAATGAAAAATAAAGAAATTTAAGTCTGAATTCCACGCATAGTGAACCTATTGTTTTAGTGGGACACATCTCAAGCAAGAAACTCATAGGTAACCGGAGTATATGTCGGTCCTCTCCATTCTAATACTTTGCTCCATTGCGGTTGTCTTAGCAACCGATTTACCATGTCTTTAAACCCAAATTCCATTAGCACACTCGGATTTAAGTATTTTCCCTCCAATTAAATTCTCTGACTTATACATATCCACAAACGCCAATTGTTCATGAGTTAAGCCTCGGAGGACCCTTGTTCCTCTTGCATTAGTTTGAACTTGTGGTGGTGGAGATGGTGGTTCTGCTATTGCCATTGTTCGGCTTGTGCTTGCTTCCTCATAATTCTTTTTCAACGCTTGCTCTTTGGTTCTTCCCATTTCCTAAAAAAAATTGTAAAGTGCATGAAAAATAAGGAAATGTAAGTCTGAACTACACGCATAGGGAATCTATTGTTTTAGTGGGACACATCTCAAGCAAGAAACTTATAGGTAACCGGAGTATATGTCGGTCCTCTCCATTCTAATACTTTGCTCCATTGCGGTTGTCTTAGCAACCGATTTACCATGTCTTCAAACCCAAATTCCCTTAGCACACTTGGATATAAGTATTTTCCCTCTAATTAAATTCTCTGACTTATACATATCCACAAACGCCAATTGTTCATGAGTTAAGCCTCGGAGGACCCTTGTTCCTCTTGAATTAGGTTGAACTTATGGTGGTGGAAGTGGTGGTTCTGCTCTTGTCATTGTTCGGCTTGTGCTTGCTTCCTCATAATTCCTTTTCAACGCTTGCTCGTTGGTTCTTCTCATTTCCTAAAAAAAACGGTAAAGTGCATGAAAATTAAGGAAATGTAAGTCTGAACTCCACGCATAGGGAAAGAATTGTTTTAGTGGGACACATCTCAAGCAAGAAACTCATAGGTAACTGGAGTATATGTTGGTCCTCTCCATTCTAATACTTTGCTCCATTGCGGTTGTCTTAGCAACCGATTTACCATGTCTTCAAACCCAAATTCGCTTAGCACACTCGGATATAAGTATTTTCCCTCCAATTAAATTCTCTGACTTATACATATCCACAAACGCCAATTGTTCATGAGTTAAGCCTCGGAGGACGCTTGTTCCTCTTGCATTAGGTTGAACTTGTGGTGGTGAAAGTGGTGGTTCTGCTCTTGCCATTGTTCGGCTTGTGCTTGGTTCGTCATAATTCCTTTTCCACGCTTGCTCTTTGGTTCTTCCCATTTCCTAAAAAAAGCGGTAAATTGCATGAAAAATAAGGAAATGTAAGTCTGATTTCCACGCATAGGGAACCTATTGTTTTAGTGGGACACATCTCAAGCAAGAAACTCATAGGTAACCGGAGTATATGTCGGTCCTCTCCATTCTAATCCTTTGCTCCATTGCGGTTGTCTTAGCAACCGATATACCATGTCTTCAAACCCAAATTCCCTTAGCACACTCGGATATAAGTATTTTCCCTCCAATTAAATTCTCTGACTTATACATATCCACAATCGCCAATTGTTCATAAGTAAAGACTCGGAGGACGCTTGTTCCTCTTGCATTAGGTTGAACTTGTGGTGGTGGAAATGGTGGTTCTGCTCTTGCCATTGTTCGGCTTGTGTTTGCTTCCTCATAATTCCTTTTCAACGCTTGCTCTTTGGTTCTTCCCATTTCCTAAAAAAAAACGGTAAAGTGCATGAAAAATAAGGAAATGTAAGTCTGAACTCCACGCATAGGGAACCTATTGTTTTAGTGGGACACATCTCAAGCAAGAAACTCATAGGTAACCGGAGTATATGTCGGTCCTCTCCATTCTAATACTTTGCTCCATTGCGGTTATCTTAGCAACCGATATACCATGTCTTCAAACCCAAATTCCCTTAGCACACTCGGATATAAGTATTTTCCCCCCAATTAAATTCTCTGACTTATACATATCCACAATCGCCAATTGTTAATGAGTTAAGACTCGGAGGACGCTTGTTCCTCTTGCATTAGGTTGAACTTGTGGTGGTGGAAATGGTGGTTCTGCTCTTGCCATTGTTCGGCTTGTGCTTGCTTCCTCATAATTCCTTTTCAACGCTTGCTCTTTGGTTCTTCCCATTTCCTAAAAAAAGGGTAAAGTGCATGAAAAATAAGGAAATGTAAGTCTGATTTCCACGCATAGGGAACCTATTGTTTTGGGACACATCTCAAGCAAGAAACTCATAGGTAACTGGAGTATATGTCGGTCCTCTCCATTCGAATACTTTGCTCCATTGCGGGTGTCTTAGCAACCGATTTACTATGTCTCTAAACCCAAATTCCCTTAGCACACTCGGATTTAAGTATTTTCCTTCCAATTAAATTCTCTGCCTTATACATATCCACAAACGCCAATTGTTCATGAGTTAAGCCTCAGAGGACCCTTGTTCCTCTTGCATTAGGTTGAACTTGTGGAGGTGGAAGTGGTGGTTCTGCTCTTGCCATTGTTCGGCTTGTGCATGGTTCCTCATAATTCCTTTTCAACGGTTGCTCTTTGGTTCTTCTCATTTCCTAAAAAAAGCGGTAAAGTGCATGAAAAATAAGGAAATGTAAGTCTGAATTCCACGCATAGGGAATGTATTGTTTTAGTGGGATATATCTCACAAGCAAGAAACTCATAGGTAACTGGAGTATATGTCGGTCCTCTCCATTCGAATACTTTGCTCCATTGCGGGTGTCTTAGCAACCGATTTACCATGTCTCTAAACCCAAATTCCCTTAGCACACTCGGATTTAAGTATTTTCATTCCAATTATATTCTCTGCCTTATACATATCCACAAACGCCAATTGTTCATGAGTTAAGCCTCGGAGGACCCTTGTTCCTCTTGCATTAGGTTCAACTTGTGGTGGTGGAGGTGGTGGTTCTGCTCTTGCCATTGTTCGGCTTGTGCTTGCTTCCTCATAATTCCTTTTCAAGCTTGCTCTTTGGTTCTTCCCATTTCCTAAAAAAGCGGTAAAGTGCATGAAAAATAAGGAAATGTAAGTCTGAACTCCACGCATAGGGAACCTATTGTTTTAGTGGGACACATCTCAAGCAAGAAACTCATAGGTAACCGGAGTATATGTCGGTCCTCTCCATTCGAATACTTTGCTCCATTGCGGGTGTCTTAGCAACCGATTTACCATGTCTTCAAACCCAAATTCCCTTAGCACACTCGGATCAAAGTATTTCCTCCAATTAAATTCTCTGACTTATACAATCCACAAGCGCCAATTGTTCATGAGTTAAGCCTCGGAGGACCCTTGTTCCTCTTGCATTAGGTTCAACTTGTGGTGGTGGAGGTGGTGGTTCTGCTCTTGCCATTGTTCGGCTTGTGCTTGCTTCCTCATAATTCCTTTTCAAGCTTGCTCTTTGGTTCTTCCCATTTCCTAAAAAAAGCGGTAAAGTGCATGAAAAATAAGGAAATGTAAGTCTGAACTCCACGCATAGGGAACCTATTGTTTTAGTGGGACACATCTCAAGCAAGAAACTCATAGGTAACCGGAGTATATGTCGGTCCTCTCCATTCGAATACTTTGCTCCATTGCGGGTGTCTTAGCAACCGATTTACCATGTCTTCAAACCCAAATTCCCTTAGCACACTCGGATCAAAGTATTTCCCTCCAATTAAATTCTCTGACTTATACAAATCCACATACGCCAATTGTTCATGAGTTAAACCTCGGAGGACCCTTGTTCCTCTTGCATTAGGTTCAACTTGTGGTGGTGGAGGTGGTGGTTCTGCTCTTGCCATTGTTCGGCTTGTGCTTGCTTCCTCATAATTCCTTTTCAAGCTTGCTCTTTGGTTCTTCCCATTTCCTAAAAAAGCGGTAAAGTGCATGAAAAATAAGGAAATGTAAGTCTGAACTCCACGCATAGGGAACCTATTGTTTTAGTGGGACACATCTCAAGCAAGAAACTCATAGGTAACCGGAGTATATGTCGGTCCTCTCCATTCGAATACTTTGCTCCATTGCGGGTGTCTTAGCAACCGATTTACCATGTCTTCAAACCCAAATTCCCTTAGCACACTCGGATCAAAGTATTTCCCTCCAATTAAATTCTCTGACTTATACAATCCACAAGCGCCAATTGTTCATGAGTTAAGCCTCGGAGGACCCTTGTTCCTCTTGCATTAGGTTCAACTTGTGGTGGTGGAGGTGGTGGTTCTGCTCTTGCCATTGTTCGGCTTGTGCTTGCTTCCTCATAATTCCTTTTCAAGCTTGCTCTTTGGTTCTTCCCATTTCCTAAAAAAAGCGGTAAAGTGCATGAAAAATAAGGAAATGTAAGTCTGAACTCCACGCATAGGGAACCTATTGTTTTAGTGGGACACATCTCAAGCAAGAAACTCATAGGTAACCGGAGTATATGTCGGTCCTCTCCATTCGAATACTTTGCTCCATTGCGGGTGTCTTAGCAACCGATTTACCATGTCTTCAAACCCAAATTCCCTTAGCACACTCGGATCAAAGTATTTCCCTCCAATTAAATTCTCTGACTTATACAATCCACAAGCGCCAATTGTTCATGAGTTAAGCCTCGGAGGACCCTTGTTCCTCTTGCATTAGGTTCAACTTGTGGTGGTGGAGGTGGTGGTTCTGCTCTTGCCATTGTTCGGCTTGTGCTTGCTTCCTCATAATTCCTTTTCAAGCTTGCTCTTTGGTTCTTCCCATTTCCTAAAAAAAGCGGTAAAGTGCATGAAAAATAAGGAAATGTAAGTCTGAACTCCACGCATAGGGAACCTATTGTTTTAGTGGGACACATCTCAAGCAAGAAACTCATAGGTAACCGGAGTATATGTCGGTCCTCTCCATTCGAATACTTTGCTCCATTGCGGGTGTCTTAGCAACCGATTTACCATGTCTTCAAACCCAAATTCCCTTAGCACACTCGGATCAAAGTATTTCCCTCCAATTAAATTCTCTGACTTATACAATCCACAAGCGCCAATTGTTCATGAGTTAAGCCTCGGAGGACCCTTGTTCCTCTTGCATTAGGTTCAACTTGTGGTGGTGGAGGTGGTGGTTCTGCTCTTGCCATTGTTCGGCTTGTGCTTGCTTCCTCATAATTCCTTTTCAAGCTTGCTCTTTGGTTCTTCCCATTTCCTAAAAAAAGCGGTAAAGTGCATGAAAAATAAGGAAATGTAAGTCTGAACTCCACGCATAGGGAACCTATTGTTTTAGTGGGACACATCTCAAGCAAGAAACTCATAGGTAACCGGAGTATATGTCGGTCCTCTCCATTCGAATACTTTGCTCCATTGCGGGTGTCTTAGCAACCGATTTACCATGTCTTCAAACCCAAATTCCCTTAGCACACTCGGATAAAGTATTTCCCTCCAATTAAATTCTCTGACTTATACAATCCACAAGCGCCAATTGTTCATGAGTTAAGCCTCGGAGGACCCTTGTTCCTCTTGCATTAGGTTCAACTTGTGGTGGTGGAGGTGGTGGTTCTGCTCTTGCCATTGTTCGGCTTGTGCTTGCTTCCTCATAATTCCTTTTCAAGGCTTGCTCTTTGGTTCTTCCCATTTCCTAAAAAAAGCGGTAAAGTGCATGAAAAATAAGGAAATGTAAGTCTGAACTCCACGCATAGGGAACCTATGTTTTAGTGGGACACATCTCAAGCAAGAAACTCATAGGTAACCGGAGTATATGTCGGTCCTCTCCATTCGAATACTTTGCTCCATTGCGGGTGTCTTAGCAACCGATTTACCATGTCTTCAAACCCAAATTCCCTTAGCACACTCGGATCAAAGTATTTCCCTCCAATTAAATTCTCTGACTTATACACATCCACAAGCGCCAATTGTTCATGAGTTAAGCCTCGGAGGACCCTTGTTCCTCTTGCATTAGGTTCAACTTGTGGTGGTGGAGGTGGTGGTTCTGCTCTTGCCATTGTTCGGCTTGTGCTTGCTTCCTCATAATTCCTTTTCAAGGCTTGCTCTTTGGTTCTTCCCATTTCCTAAAAAAAGCGGTAAAGTGCATGAAAAATAAGGAAATGTAAGTCTGAACTCCACGCATAGGGAACCTATGTTTTAGTGGGACACATCTCAAGCAAGAAACTCATAGGTAACCGGAGTATATGTCGGTCCTCTCCATTCGAATACTTTGCTCCATTGCGGGTGTCTTAGCAACCGATTTACCATGTCTTCAAACCCAAATTCCCTTAGCACACTCGGATCAAAGTATTTCCTCCAATTAAATTCTCTGACTTATACACATCCACAAGCGCCAATTGTTCATGAGTTAAGCCTCGGAGGACCCTTGTTCCTCTTGCATTAGGTTCAACTTGTGGTGGTGGAGGTGGTGGTTCTGCTCTTGCCATTGTTCGGCTTGTGCTTGCTTCCTCATAATTCCTTTTCAAGGCTTGCTCTTTGGTTCTTCCCATTTCCTAAAAAAAGCGGTAAAGTGCATGAAAAATAAGGAAATGTAAGTCTGAACTCCACGCATAGGGAACCTATGTTTTAGTGGGACACATCTCAAGCAAGAAACTCATAGGTAACCGGAGTATATGTCGGTCCTCTCCATTCGAATACTTTGCTCCATTGCGGGTGTCTTAGCAACCGATTTACCATGTCTTCAAACCCAAATTCCCTTAGCACACTCGGATCAAAGTATTTCCCTCCAATTAAATTCTCTGACTTATACAATCCACAAGCGCCAATTGTTCATGAGTTAAGCCTCGGAGGACCCTTGTTCCTCTTGCATTAGGTTCAACTTGTGGTGGTGGAGGTGGTGGTTCTGCTCTTGCCATTGTTCGGCTTGTGCTTGCTTCCTCATAATTCCTTTTCAAGGCTTGCTCTTTGGTTCTTCCCATTTCCTAAAAAAAGCGGTAAAGTGCATGAAAAATAAGGAAATGTAAGTCTGAACTCCACGCATAGGGAACCTATGTTTTAGTGGGACACATCTCAAGCAAGAAACTCATAGGTAACCGGAGTATATGTCGGTCCTCTCCATTCGAATACTTTGCTCCATTGCGGGTGTCTTAGCAACCGATTTACCATGTCTTCAAACCCAAATTCCCTTAGCACACTCGGATCAAAGTATTTCCCTCCAATTAAATTCTCTGACTTATACAATCCACAAGCGCCAATTGTTCATGAGTTAAGCCTCGGAGGACCCTTGTTCCTCTTGCATTAGGTTCAACTTGTGGTGGTGGAGGTGGTGGTTCTGCTCTTGCCATTGTTCGGCTTGTGCTTGCTTCCTCATAATTCCTTTTCAAGGCTTGCTCTTTGGTTCTTCCCATTTCCTAAAAAAGCGGTAAAGTGCATGAAAAATAAGGAAATGTAAGTCTGAACTCCACGCATAGGGAACCTATGTTTTAGTGGGACACATCTCAAGCAAGAAACTCATAGGTAACCGGAGTATATGTCGGTCCTCTCCATTCGAATACTTTGCTCCATTGCGGGTGTCTTAGCAACCGATTTACCATGTCTTCAAACCCAAATTCCCTTAGCACACTCGGATCAAAGTATTTCCCTCCAATTAAATTCTCTGACTTATACACATCCACAAGCGCCAATTGTTCATGAGTTAAGCCTCGGAGGACCCTTGTTCCTCTTGCATTAGGTTCAACTTGTGGTGGTGGAGGTGGTGGTTCTGCTCTTGCCATTGTTCGGCTTGTGCTTGCTTCCTCATAATTCCTTTTCAAGGCTTGCTCTTTGGTTCTTCCCATTTCCTAAAAAAAGCGGTAAAGTGCATGAAAAATAAGGAAATGTAAGTCTGAACTCCACGCATAGGGAACCTATGTTTTAGTGGGACACATCTCAAGCAAGAAACTCATAGGTAACCGGAGTATATGTCGGTCCTCTCCATTCGAATACTTTGCTCCATTGCGGGTGTCTTAGCAACCGATTTACCATGTCTTCAAACCCAAATTCCCTTAGCACACTCGGATCAAAGTATTTCCCTCCAATTAAATTCTCTGACTTATACAATCCACAAGCGCCAATTGTTCATGAGTTAAGCCTCGGAGGACCCTTGTTCCTCTTGCATTAGGTTCAACTTGTGGTGGTGGAGGTGGTGGTTCTGCTCTTGCCATTGTTCGGCTTGTGCTTGCTTCCTCATAATTCCTTTTCAAGGCTTGCTCTTTGGTTCTTCCCATTTCCTAAAAAAAGCGGTAAAGTGCATGAAAAATAAGGAAATGTAAGTCTGAACTCCACGCATAGGGAACCTAATGTTTTAGTGGGACACATCTCAAGCAAGAAACTCATAGGTAACCGGAGTATATGTCGGTCCTCTCCATTCGAATACTTTGCTCCATTGCGGGTGTCTTAGCAACCGATTTACCATGTCTTCAAACCCAAATTCCCTTAGCACACTCGGATCAAAGTATTTCCCTCCAATTAAATTCTCTGACTTATACACATCCACAAGCGCCAATTGTTCATGAGTTAAGCCTCGGAGGACCCTTGTTCCTCTTGCATTAGGTTCAACTTGTGGTGGTGGAGGTGGTGGTTCTGCTCTTGCCATTGTTCGGCTTGTGCTTGCTTCCTCATAATTCCTTTTCAAGGCTTGCTCTTTGGTTCTTCCCATTTCCTAAAAAAAGCGGTAAAGTGCATGAAAAATAAGGAAATGTAAGTCTGAACTCCACGCATAGGGAACCTATGTTTTAGTGGGACACATCTCAAGCAAGAAACTCATAGGTAACCGGAGTATATGTCGGTCCTCTCCATTCGAATACTTTGCTCCATTGCGGTGTCTTAGCAACCGATTTACCATGTCTTCAAACCCAAATTCCCTTAGCACACTCGGATCAAAGTATTTCCCTCCAATTAAATTCTCTGACTTATACACATCCACAAGCGCCAATTGTTCATGAGTTAAGCCTCGGAGGACCCTTGTTCCTCTTGCATTAGGTTCAACTTGTGGTGGTGGAGGTGGTGGTTCTGCTCTTGCCATTGTTCGGCTTGTGCTTGCTTCCTCATAATTCCTTTTCAAGGCTTGCTCTTTGGTTCTTCCCATTTCCTAAAAAAAGCGGTAAAGTGCATGAAAAATAAGGAAATGTAAGTCTGAACTCCACGCATAGGGAACCTATGTTTTAGGTGGATGGGACATCTCAAGCAAGAAACTCATAGGTAACCGGAGTATATGTCGGTCCTCTCCATTCGAATACTTTGCTCCATTGCGGGTGTCTTAGCAACCGATTTACCATGTCTTCAAACCCAAATTCCCTTAGCACACTCGGATCAAAGTATTTCCCTCCAATTAAATTCTCTGACTTATACACATCCACAAGCGCCAATTGTTCATGAGTTAAGCCTCGGAGGACCCTTGTTCCTCTTGCATTAGGTTCAACTTGTGGTGGTGGAGGTGGTGGTTCTGCTCTTGCCATTGTTCGGCTTGTGCTTGCTTCCTCATAATTCCTTTTCAAGGCTTGCTCTTTGGTTCTTCCCATTTCCTAAAAAAACGGTAAAGTGCATGAAAAATAAGGAAATGTAAGTCTGAACTCCACGCATAGGGAACCTATGTTTTAGTGGGACACATCTCAAGCAAGAAACTCATAGGTAACCGGAGTATATGTCGGTCCTCTCCATTCGAATACTTTGCTCCATTGCGGGTGTCTTAGCAACCGATTTACCATGTCTTCAAACCCAAATTCCCTTAGCACACTCGGATCAAAGTATTTCCTCCAATTAAATTCTCTGACTTATACACATCCACAAGCGCCAATTGTTCATGAGTTAAGCCTCGGAGGACCCTTGTTCCTCTTGCATTAGGTTCAACTTGTGGTGGTGGAGGTGGTGGTTCTGCTCTTGCCATTGTTCGGCTTGTGCTTGCTTCCTCATAATTCCTTTTCAAGGCTTGCTCTTTGGTTCTTCCCATTTCCTAAAAAAGCGGTAAAGTGCATGAAAAATAAGGAAATGTAAGTCTGAACTCCACGCATAGGGAACCTATTGTTTTAGTGGGACACATCTCAAGCAAGAAACTCATAGGTAACCGGAGTATATGTCGGTCCTCTCCATTCGAATACTTTGCTCCATTGCGGGTGTCTTAGCAACCGATTTACCATGTCTTCAAACCCAAATTCCCTTAGCACACTCGGATCAAAGTATTTCCCTCCAATTAAATTCTCTGACTTATACACATCCACAAGCGCCAATTGTTCATGAGTTAAGCCTCGGAGGACCCTTGTTCCTCTTGCATTAGGTTCAACTTGTGGTGGTGGAGGTGGTGGTTCTGCTCTTGCCATTGTTCGGCTTGTGCTTGCTTCCTCATAATTCCTTTTCAAGGCTTGCTCTTTGGTTCTTCCCATTTCCTAAAAAAGCGGTAAAGTGCATGAAAAATAAGGAAATGTAAGTCTGAACTCCACGCATAGGGAACCTATTGTTTTAGTGGGACACATCTCAAGCAAGAAACTCATAGGTAACCGGAGTATATGTCGGTCCTCTCCATTCGAATACTTTGCTCCATTGCGGGTGTCTTAGCAACCGATTTACCATGTCTTCAAACCCAAATTCCCTTAGCACACTCGGATCAAAGTATTTCCTCCAATTAAATTCTCTGACTTATACACATCCACAAGCGCCAATTGTTCATGAGTTAAGCCTCGGAGGACCCTTGTTCCTCTTGCATTAGGTTCAACTTGTGGTGGTGGAGGTGGTGGTTCTGCTCTTGCCATTGTTCGGCTTGTGCTTGCTTCCTCATAATTCCTTTTCAAGGCTTGCTCTTTGGTTCTTCCCATTTCCTAAAAAAAGCGGTAAAGTGCATGAAAAATAAGGAAATGTAAGTCTGAACTCCACGCATAGGGAACCTATTGTTTTAGTGGGACACATCTCAAGCAAGAAACTCATAGGTAACCGGAGTATATGTCGGTCCTCTCCATTCGAATACTTTGCTCCATTGCGGTGTCTTAGCAACCGATTTACCATGTCTTCAAACCCAAATTCCCTTAGCACACTCGGATCAAAGTATTTCCTCCAATTAAATTCTCTGACTTATACACATCCACAAGCGCCAATTGTTCATGAGTTAAGCCTCGGAGGACCCTTGTTCCTCTTGCATTAGGTTCAACTTGTGGTGGTGGAGGTGGTGGTTCTGCTCTTGCCATTGTTCGGCTTGTGCTTGCTTCCTCATAATTCCTTTTCAAGGCTTGCTCTTTGGTTCTTCCCATTTCCTAAAAAACGGTAAAGTGCATGAAAAATAAGGAAATGTAAGTCTGAACTCCACGCATAGGGAACCTATTGTTTTAGTGGGACACATCTCAAGCAAGAAACTCATAGGTAACCGGAGTATATGTCGGTCCTCTCCATTCGAATACTTTGCTCCATTGCGGTGTCTTAGCAACCGATTTACCATGTCTTCAAACCCAAATTCCCTTAGCACACTCGGATCAAAGTATTTCCCTCCAATTAAATTCTCTGACTTATACACATCCACAAGCGCCAATTGTTCATGAGTTAAGCCTCGGAGGACCCTTGTTCCTCTTGCATTAGGTTCAACTTGTGGTGGTGGAGGTGGTGGTTCTGCTCTTGCCATTGTTCGGCTTGTGCTTGCTTCCTCATAATTCCTTTTCAAGGCTTGCTCTTTGGTTCTTCCCATTTCCTAAAAAAGCGGTAAAGTGCATGAAAAATAAGGAAATGTAAGTCTGAACTCCACGCATAGGGAACCTATTGTTTTAGTGGGACACATCTCAAGCAAGAAACTCATAGGTAACCGGAGTATATGTCGGTCCTCTCCATTCGAATACTTTGCTCCATTGCGGTGTCTTAGCAACCGATTTACCATGTCTTCAAACCCAAATTCCCTTAGCACACTCGGATCAAAGTATTTCCCTCCAATTAAATTCTCTGACTTATACACATCCACAAGCGCCAATTGTTCATGAGTTAAGCCTCGGAGGACCCTTGTTCCTCTTGCATTAGGTTCAACTTGTGGTGGTGGAGGTGGTGGTTCTGCTCTTGCCATTGTTCGGCTTGTGCTTGCTTCCTCATAATTCCTTTTCAACGCTTGCTCTTTGGTTCTTCCCATTTCCTAAAAAAAGGTAAAGTGCATGAAAAATAAGGAAATGTAAGTCTGAATTCCACGCATAGGGAACGTATTGTTTTAGTGGGACACATCTCAAGCAAGAAACTCATAGGTAACCGGAGTATATGTCGGTCCTCTCCATTCGAATACTTTGCTCCATTGCGGTGTCTTAGCAACCGATTTACCATGTCTTCAAACCCAAATTCCCTTAGCACACTCGGATCAAAGTATTTCCCTCCAATTAAATTCTCTGACTTATACACATCCACAAGCGCCAATTGTTCATGAGTTAAGCCTCGGAGGACCCTTGTTCCTCTTGCATTAGGTTCAACTTGTGGTGGTGGAGGTGGTGGTTCTGCTCTTGCCATTGTTCGGCTTGTGCTTGCTTCCTCATAATTCCTTTTCAAGGCTTGCTCTTTGGTTCTTCCCATTTCCTAAAAAAAGCGGTAAAGTGCATGAAAAATAAGGAAATGTAAGTCTGAACTCCACGCATAGGGAACCTATTGTTTTAGTGGGACACATCTCAAGCAAGAAACTCATAGGTAACCGGAGTATATGTCGGTCCTCTCCATTCGAATACTTTGCTCCATTGCGGTGTCTTAGCAACCGATTTACCATGTCTTCAAACCCAAATTCCCTTAGCACACTCGGATCAAAGTATTTCCTCCAATTAAATTCTCTGACTTATACACATCCACAAGCGCCAATTGTTCATGAGTTAAGCCTCGGAGGACCCTTGTTCCTCTTGCATTAGGTTCAACTTGTGGTGGTGGAGGTGGTGGTTCTGCTCTTGCCATTGTTCGGCTTGTGCTTGCTTCCTCATAATTCCTTTTCAAGGCTTGCTCTTTGGTTCTTCCCATTTCCTAAAAAAAGCGGTAAAGTGCATGAAAAATAAGGAAATGTAAGTCTGAACTCCACGCATAGGGAACCTATTGTTTTAGTGGGACACATCTCAAGCAAGAAACTCATAGGTAACCGGAGTATATGTCGGTCCTCTCCATTCGAATACTTTGCTCCATTGCGGTGTCTTAGCAACCGATTTACCATGTCTTCAAACCCAAATTCCCTTAGCACACTCGGATCAAAGTATTTCCCTCCAATTAAATTCTCTGACTTATACACATCCACAAGCGCCAATTGTTCATGAGTTAAGCCTCGGAGGACCCTTGTTCCTCTTGCATTAGGTTCAACTTGTGGTGGTGGAGGTGGTGGTTCTGCTCTTGCCATTGTTCGGCTTGTGCTTGCTTCCTCATAATTCCTTTTCAAGGCTTGCTCTTTGGTTCTTCCCATTTCCTAAAAAAAGCGGTAAAGTGCATGAAAAATAAGGAAATGTAAGTCTGAACTCCACGCATAGGGAACCTATTGTTTTAGTGGGACACATCTCAAGCAAGAAACTCATAGGTAACCGGAGTATATGTCGGTCCTCTCCATTCGAATACTTTGCTCCATTGCGGGTGTCTTAGCAACCGATTTACCATGTCTTCAAACCCAAATTCCCTTAGCACACTCGGATCAAAGTATTTCCCTCAATTAAATTCTCTGACTTATACACATCCACAAGCGCCAATTGTTCATGAGTTAAGCCTCGGAGGACCCTTGTTCCTCTTGCATTAGGTTCAACTTGTGGTGGTGGAGGTGGTGGTTCTGCTCTTGCCATTGTTCGGCTTGTGCTTGCTTCCTCATAATTCCTTTTCAAGGCTTGCTCTTTGGTTCTTCCCATTTCCTAAAAAAAGCGGTAAAGTGCATGAAAAATAAGGAAATGTAAGTCTGAACTCCACGCATAGGGAACCTATTGTTTTAGTGGGACACATCTCAAGCAAGAAACTCATAGGTAACCGGAGTATATGTCGGTCCTCTCCATTCGAATACTTTGCTCCATTGCGGGTGTCTTAGCAACCGATTTACCATGTCTTCAAACCCAAATTCCCTTAGCACACTCGGATCAAAGTATTTCCTCCAATTAAATTCTCTGACTTATACACATCCACAAGCGCCAATTGTTCATGAGTTAAGCCTCGGAGGACCCTTGTTCCTCTTGCATTAGGTTCAACTTGTGGTGGTGGAGGTGGTGGTTCTGCTCTTGCCATTGTTCGGCTTGTGCTTGCTTCCTCATAATTCCTTTTCAAGGCTTGCTCTTTGGTTCTTCCCATTTCCTAAAAAAAGCGGTAAAGTGCATGAAAAATAAGGAAATGTAAGTCTGAACTCCACGCATAGGGAACCTATTGTTTTAGTGGGACACATCTCAAGCAAGAAACTCATAGGTAACCGGAGTATATGTCGGTCCTCTCCATTCGAATACTTTGCTCCATTGCGGGTGTCTTAGCAACCGATTTACCATGTCTTCAAACCCAAATTCCCTTAGCACACTCGGATCAAAGTATTTCCTCCAATTAAATTCTCTGACTTATACACATCCACAAGCGCCAATTGTTCATGAGTTAAGCCTCGGAGGACCCTTGTTCCTCTTGCATTAGGTTCAACTTGTGGTGGTGGAGGTGGTGGTTCTGCTCTTGCCATTGTTCGGCTTGTGCTTGCTTCCTCATAATTCCTTTTCAAGGCTTGCTCTTTGGTTCTTCCCATTTCCTAAAAAAAGCGGTAAAGTGCATGAAAAATAAGGAAATGTAAGTCTGAACTCCACGCATAGGGAACCTATTGTTTTAGTGGGACACATCTCAAGCAAGAAACTCATAGGTAACCGGAGTATATGTCGGTCCTCTCCATTCGAATACTTTGCTCCATTGCGGGTGTCTTAGCAACCGATTTACCATGTCTTCAAACCCAAATTCCCTTAGCACACTCGGATCAAAGTATTTCCCTCCAATTAAATTCTCTGACTTATACACGTCCACAAGCGCCAATTGTTCATGAGTTAAGCCTCGGAGGACCCTTGTTCCTCTTGCATTAGGTTCAACTTGTGGTGGTGGAGGTGGTGGTTCTGCTCTTGCCATTGTTCGGCTTGTGCTTGCTTCCTCATAATTCCTTTTCAAGGCTTGCTCTTTGGTTCTTCCCATTTCCTAAAAAAAGCGGTAAAGTGCATGAAAAATAAGGAAATGTAAGTCTGAACTCCACGCATAGGGAACCTATGTTTTAGTGGGACACATCTCAAGCAAGAAACTCATAGGTAACCGGAGTATATGTCGGTCCTCTCCATTCGAATACTTTGCTCCATTGCGGTGTCTTAGCAACCGATTTACCATGTCTTCAAACCCAAATTCCCTTAGCACACTCGGATCAAAGTATTTCCTCCAATTAAATTCTCTGACTTATACACATCCACAAGCGCCAATTGTTCATGAGTTAAGCCTCGGAGGACCCTTGTTCCTCTTGCATTAGGTTCAACTTGTGGTGGTGGAGGTGGTGGTTCTGCTCTTGCCATTGTTCGGCTTGTGCTTGCTTCCTCATAATTCCTTTTCAAGGCTTGCTCTTTGGTTCTTCCCATTTCCTAAAAAAAGCGGTAAAGTGCATGAAAAATAAGGAAATGTAAGTCTGAACTCCACGCATAGGGAACCTATTGTTTTAGTGGGACACATCTCAAGCAAGAAACTCATAGGTAACCGGAGTATATGTCGGTCCTCTCCATTCGAATACTTTGCTCCATTGCGGGTGTCTTAGCAACCGATTTACCATGTCTTCAAACCCAAATTCCCTTAGCACACTCGGATCAAAGTATTTCCTCCAATTAAATTCTCTGACTTATACACATCCACAAGCGCCAATTGTTCATGAGTTAAGCCTCGGAGGACCCTTGTTCCTCTTGCATTAGGTTCAACTTGTGGTGGTGGAGGTGGTGGTTCTGCTCTTGCCATTGTTCGGCTTGTGCTTGCTTCCTCATAATTCCTTTTCAAGGCTTGCTCTTTGGTTCTTCCCATTTCCTAAAAAAAGCGGTAAAGTGCATGAAAAATAAGGAAATGTAAGTCTGAACTCCACGCATAGGGAACCTATTGTTTTAGTGGGACACATCTCAAGCAAGAAACTCATAGGTAACCGGAGTATATGTCGGTCCTCTCCATTCGAATACTTTGCTCCATTGCGGGTGTCTTAGCAACCGATTTACCATGTCTTCAAACCCAAATTCCCTTAGCACACTCGGATCAAAGTATTTCCTCCAATTAAATTCTCTGACTTATACACATCCACAAGCGCCAATTGTTCATGAGTTAAGCCTCGGAGGACCCTTGTTCCTCTTGCATTAGGTTCAACTTGTGGTGGTGGAGGTGGTGGTTCTGCTCTTGCCATTGTTCGGCTTGTGCTTGCTTCCTCATAATTCCTTTTCAAGGCTTGCTCTTTGGTTCTTCCCATTTCCTAAAAAAAGCGGTAAAGTGCATGAAAAATAAGGAAATGTAAGTCTGAACTCCACGCATAGGGAACCTATGTTTTAGTGGGACACATCTCAAGCAAGAAACTCATAGGTAACCGGAGTATATGTCGGTCCTCTCCATTCGAATACTTTGCTCCATTGCGGGTGTCTTAGCAACCGATTTACCATGTCTTCAAACCCAAATTCCCTTAGCACACTCGGATCAAAGTATTTCCTCCAATTAAATTCTCTGACTTATACACATCCACAAGCGCCAATTGTTCATGAGTTAAGCCTCGGAGGACCCTTGTTCCTCTTGCATTAGGTTCAACTTGTGGTGGTGGAGGTGGTGGTTCTGCTCTTGCCATTGTTCGGCTTGTGCTTGCTTCCTCATAATTCCTTTTCAAGGCTTGCTCTTTGGTTCTTCCCATTTCCTAAAAAAACGGTAAAGTGCATGAAAAATAAGGAAATGTAAGTCTGAACTCCACGCATAGGGAACCTATTGTTTTAGTGGGACACATCTCAAGCAAGAAACTCATAGGTAACCGGAGTATATGTCGGTCCTCTCCATTCGAATACTTTGCTCCATTGCGGTGTCTTAGCAACCGATTTACCATGTCTTCAAACCCAAATTCCCTTAGCACACTCGGATCAAAGTATTTCCTCCAATTAAATTCTCTGACTTATACACATCCACAAGCGCCAATTGTTCATGAGTTAAGCCTCGGAGGACCCTTGTTCCTCTTGCATTAGGTTCAACTTGTGGTGGTGGAGGTGGTGGTTCTGCTCTTGCCATTGTTCGGCTTGTGCTTGCTTCCTCATAATTCCTTTTCAAGGCTTGCTCTTTGGTTCTTCCCATTTCCTAAAAAAAGGGTAAAGTGCATGAAAAATAAGGAAATGTAAGTCTGAACTCCACGCATAGGGAACCTATTGTTTTAGTGGGACACATCTCAAGCAAGAAACTCATAGGTAACCGGAGTATATGTCGGTCCTCTCCATTCGAATACTTTGCTCCATTGCGGGTGTCTTAGCAACCGATTTACCATGTCTTCAAACCCAAATTCCCTTAGCACACTCGGATCAAAGTATTTCCTCCAATTAAATTCTCTGACTTATACACATCCACAAGCGCCAATTGTTCATGAGTTAAGCCTCGGAGGACCCTTGTTCCTCTTGCATTAGGTTCAACTTGTGGTGGTGGAGGTGGTGGTTCTGCTCTTGCCATTGTTCGGCTTGTGCTTGCTTCCTCATAATTCCTTTTCAAGGCTTGCTCTTTGGTTCTTCCCATTTCCTAAAAAAAGCGGTAAAGTGCATGAAAAATAAGGAAATGTAAGTCTGAACTCCACGCATAGGGAACCTATTGTTTTAGTGGGACACATCTCAAGCAAGAAACTCATAGGTAACCGGAGTATATGTCGGTCCTCTCCATTCGAATACTTTGCTCCATTGCGGTGTCTTAGCAACCGATTTACCATGTCTTCAAACCCAAATTCCCTTAGCACACTCGGATCAAAGTATTTCCTCCAATTAAATTCTCTGACTTATACACATCCACAAGCGCCAATTGTTCATGAGTTAAGCCTCGGAGGACCCTTGTTCCTCTTGCATTAGGTTCAACTTGTGGTGGTGGAGGTGGTGGTTCTGCTCTTGCCATTGTTCGGCTTGTGCTTGCTTCCTCATAATTCCTTTTCAAGGCTTGCTCTTTGGTTCTTCCCATTTCCTAAAAAAAGCGGTAAAGTGCATGAAAAATAAGGAAATGTAAGTCTGAACTCCACGCATAGGGAACCTATTGTTTTAGTGGGACACATCTCAAGCAAGAAACTCATAGGTAACCGGAGTATATGTCGGTCCTCTCCATTCGAATACTTTGCTCCATTGCGGTGTCTTAGCAACCGATTTACCATGTCTTCAAACCCAAATTCCCTTAGCACACTCGGATCAAAGTATTTCCCTCCAATTAAATTCTCTGACTTATACACATCCACAAGCGCCAATTGTTCATGAGTTAAGCCTCGGAGGACCCTTGTTCCTCTTGCATTAGGTTCAACTTGTGGTGGTGGAGGTGGTGGTTCTGCTCTTGCCATTGTTCGGCTTGTGCTTGCTTCCTCATAATTCCTTTTCAAGGCTTGCTCTTTGGTTCTTCCCATTTCCTAAAAAAAGCGGTAAAGTGCATGAAAAATAAGGAAATGTAAGTCTGAACTCCACGCATAGGGAACCTATTGTTTTAGTGGGACACATCTCAAGCAAGAAACTCATAGGTAACCGGAGTATATGTCGGTCCTCTCCATTCGAATACTTTGCTCCATTGCGGTGTCTTAGCAACCGATTTACCATGTCTTCAAACCCAAATTCCCTTAGCACACTCGGATCAAAGTATTTCCTCCAATTAAATTCTCTGACTTATACACATCCACAAGCGCCAATTGTTCATGAGTTAAGCCTCGGAGGACCCTTGTTCCTCTTGCATTAGGTTCAACTTGTGGTGGTGGAGGTGGTGGTTCTGCTCTTGCCATTGTTCGGCTTGTGCTTGCTTCCTCATAATTCCTTTTCAAGGCTTGCTCTTTGGTTCTTCCCATTTCCTAAAAAACGGTAAAGTGCATGAAAAATAAGGAAATGTAAGTCTGAACTCCACGCATAGGGAACCTATTGTTTTAGTGGGACACATCTCAAGCAAGAAACTCATAGGTAACCGGAGTATATGTCGGTCCTCTCCATTCGAATACTTTGCTCCATTGCGGTGTCTTAGCAACCGATTTACCATGTCTTCAAACCCAAATTCCCTTAGCACACTCGGATCAAAGTATTTCCCTCCAATTAAATTCTCTGACTTATACACATCCACAAGCGCCAATTGTTCATGAGTTAAGCCTCGGAGGACCCTTGTTCCTCTTGCATTAGGTTCAACTTGTGGTGGTGGAGGTGGTGGTTCTGCTCTTGCCATTGTTCGGCTTGTGCTTGCTTCCTCATAATTCCTTTTCAAGGCTTGCTCTTTGGTTCTTCCCATTTCCTAAAAAAAGCGGTAAAGTGCATGAAAAATAAGGAAATGTAAGTCTGAACTCCACGCATAGGGAACCTATTGTTTTAGTGGGACACATCTCAAGCAAGAAACTCATAGGTAACCGGAGTATATGTCGGTCCTCTCCATTCGAATACTTTGCTCCATTGCGGGTGTCTTAGCAACCGATTTACCATGTCTTCAAACCCAAATTCCCTTAGCACACTCGGATCAAAGTATTTCCTCCAATTAAATTCTCTGACTTATACACATCCACAAGCGCCAATTGTTCATGAGTTAAGCCTCGGAGGACCCTTGTTCCTCTTGCATTAGGTTCAACTTGTGGTGGTGGAGGTGGTGGTTCTGCTCTTGCCATTGTTCGGCTTGTGCTTGCTTCCTCATAATTCCTTTTCAAGGCTTGCTCTTTGGTTCTTCCCATTTCCTAAAAAAACGGTAAAGTGCATGAAAAATAAGGAAATGTAAGTCTGAACTCCACGCATAGGGAACCTATTGTTTTAGTGGGACACATCTCAAGCAAGAAACTCATAGGTAACCGGAGTATATGTCGGTCCTCTCCATTCGAATACTTTGCTCCATTGCGGGTGTCTTAGCAACCGATTTACCATGTCTTCAAACCCAAATTCCCTTAGCACACTCGGATCAAAGTATTTCCTCCAATTAAATTCTCTGACTTATACACATCCACAAGCGCCAATTGTTCATGAGTTAAGCCTCGGAGGACCCTTGTTCCTCTTGCATTAGGTTCAACTTGTGGTGGTGGAGGTGGTGGTTCTGCTCTTGCCATTGTTCGGCTTGTGCTTGCTTCCTCATAATTCCTTTTCAAGGCTTGCTCTTTGGTTCTTCCCATTTCCTAAAAAAAGCGGTAAAGTGCATGAAAAATAAGGAAATGTAAGTCTGAACTCCACGCATAGGGAACCTATTGTTTTAGTGGGACACATCTCAAGCAAGAAACTCATAGGTAACCGGAGTATATGTCGGTCCTCTCCATTCGAATACTTTGCTCCATTGCGGTGTCTTAGCAACCGATTTACCATGTCTTCAAACCCAAATTCCTTAGCACACTCGGATCAAAGTATTTCCTCCAATTAAATTCTCTGACTTATACACATCCACAAGCGCCAATTGTTCATGAGTTAAGCCTCGGAGGACCCTTGTTCCTCTTGCATTAGGTTCAACTTGTGGTGGTGGAGGTGGTGGTTCTGCTCTTGCCATTGTTCGGCTTGTGCTTGCTTCCTCATAATTCCTTTTCAAGGCTTGCTCTTTGGTTCTTCCCATTTCCTAAAAAAAGCGGTAAAGTGCATGAAAAATAAGGAAATGTAAGTCTGAACTCCACGCATAGGGAACCTATTGTTTTAGTGGGACACATCTCAAGCAAGAAACTCATAGGTAACCGGAGTATATGTCGGTCCTCTCCATTCGAATACTTTGCTCCATTGCGGGTGTCTTAGCAACCGATTTACCATGTCTTCAAACCCAAATTCCCTTAGCACACTCGGATCAAAGTATTTCCTCCAATTAAATTCTCTGACTTATACACATCCACAAGCGCCAATTGTTCATGAGTTAAGCCTCGGAGGACCCTTGTTCCTCTTGCATTAGGTTCAACTTGTGGTGGTGGAGGTGGTGGTTCTGCTCTTGCCATTGTTCGGCTTGTGCTTGCTTCCTCATAATTCCTTTTCAAGGCTTGCTCTTTGGTTCTTCCCATTTCCTAAAAAAAGCGTAAAGTGCATGAAAAATAAGGAAATGTAAGTCTGAACTCCACGCATAGGGAACCTAATGTTTTAGTGGGACACATCTCAAGCAAGAAACTCATAG
>CP025659.1:39255987-39267765 GCA_003576665.1 Ipomoea trifida
GTTCATAGCTGAGATGAACACTTTGGGTGGTTGTTTTGAGATGGTGTTGGGGTATGAGTACGAGATGGTGGTTTATTGGTATCATTGAGACTTGTGGAATGGACTAAATGTGCTCTATTGGTTATATTTGGGTTCATTACCCCTGTGATTGGGCTTTTGCCCCTGTGATTGGGTTGATTACCCCTGTGATTGGACTTAGGTCCCTGTGATTGGGCTCTTGCCCCTGTGATTGGGTTCATTACCCCTGTGATTGGACTTCGGTCCCTGTGATTGGACTACGGTCCCTGTGATTGGGTTTCTACCCCTGCGTACCGGTTTTTCCGGGTTTGGATCTTGATTTGTGATCATGAGGTTGACTTGGTTTGATGGCTGGTTCTGGGGAGTTGGAGGTTTGGGGTTGAGATTCTCCTTTTGTTGGCCTGTGAGCCTTTATGTCATTCGATTGTTATCTTGTTGTACTTGTTGTCGTTTGGTTGGTTCTCTTGGGTTGGGTACTCGGTTGGTGTCTCGATTGTTGTTCGTTCTTGTGTTATGCTTTCTTTGTTGGGTATCGGCTTTGCTTGATTGAGTCTTGGTTATTGATTCATCCAGCTTATTGTTGTTGAGTATCCGTTTTGAATTAAAGAACAGTTTGTTGGTGTTTATATTCTATATGGGTGTGTAAACCTATTTACAACTTATACGTATATCTATACCTCCTTGCGGGTGTGAATGGTGGTTGCTTAGCATTCTTTTGCTAATGGTTCTTTGTGTGTTTTCCAGGTATGGAGTAGTTATTCGTGATTGCGCTAGAGCTTTCTCTATATGAGGATGATAGTCTTAGTTGTGATGTTTAGACTTGGTGTTGTTGGGCCTGTGTGCCGTTGAGACATTATGATACTCTTATTAGTGTTTTGAGTACTGTTGACTTGTATTCAGGTTTTGGGGAATTATGACTTGAGGATTTATCCTATCCTTTATCTATGACAGTTTAGTTGATTCTTATGCTTAGCCTGTGCATCTAGGCTGTATTTATACCTAGATGTGGCATGACGCCCTTAGGTTTTAAATTCGCTTCCGCTTTGTTATGAATGTTGGTTGAGATTGGCAGCTGTTATGTTAAGTGTTAGCTATCTCAGCCTGTGTGAGGTTGGGGTGTCACAACGTCCAACTGTCGAAGAGTCCATGACCGAGACACAGCAAGAGAAAGCAGCAGCCGAACGGTGGTAGGTTTGACCACGGGACTATAAGTGTCAAAATAGTCTTCACCAGCAACCAGATTGAAACCCTTGGCGACTAGGCGAGCTTTGTAGCGGTCTATGGTGCCATCAGCTTTATACTTAGTGCGAAAGACCCATTTACAGCCAATAATATTCATAGTCGGTGTGGGAGGTATAAGCTTCCAGGTGTGGTTATGTAATAACGCATTGAACTCCTGATCCATGGCATCCCGCCAATGAGGATGCCCAATAGCCTGAGAATAACAGGTCGGATCAGTGGATGTGTGCAACGCATAGAACTCTTCACCGGTGCCCTTTGTTTTCCGACGTGTGCGCATAGCATGACTGGGAACACGAGCTGGCGCAACAGTAGTAGAAGAAACCTGAACATCAGACACAGTAGCTGACGAGGAGTTGGGATCATAGGCTGGATCGGTGGGTGATGTGGATGAGAAAGCCGGAGTATCAGCAGGAGCAGCAGCTGCTGGAGTTAGTACCGGCCCTGTAGCCCAAGGCATAGTGTGTTGAAACGGAGTGGACTGAGTAGATGCCTGTATAGTAAAAGGAAAAACATTCTCAGCAAACCGCACATGGCGACAGATAAAGATCTTTCCGGTGTTTGGGTCAAGACATCGGTATCCCCTATAATCAGGAGGGTAACCTAGAAAGACACAAGGTGTTGACCTGAACTCGATTTTATGCCTATTATAAGGACGGAGATGGGGATAGCACCGGCAACCGAAGACACGGAAGAATGTATAAGGGGGTGACGTATTAAATAACTTGGAGTAGGGACTAACAAAGTTGAGAGCAGCAGAAGGAAGGCAGTTGATTAAATGAGTTGCAGTTTCAAATGAGTAATCCCAGTATTTAATTGGTGTTGAACTTTCGGCTAATAGGGCGAGACCGGTTTCAACTATGTAGGCACAGGATTGCCTGTGCACAATCCCGAGAGATTGAAAAACAGAGTGTAGGCGGCGATATTCTCCGCCTAAATCGGACTAAATGGCTTTGATAGAACGCGAAAACCGCCGTTCTACCATTGCCCGAAACAAATGAAAAATTTTATATATGTTGGTTTTTACCCGTAGGGGATAAAACCAAGTAAATCGTGAAAAATCATCCACGAAGAGTACAAAGTAGCGATGACCAGATTCAGAAATAACAGGGGACGGACCCCAAACATCGGTGAAAATCAAATCTAACACATTGGCACTACTACTAGATACTCTGTCTAAAGCAAAGCGGGATGATTTCCCGAGATGACAAGAACTACAATCTGTAACAGTATTAAACTTATTCGAGGTTACAAGACAATTTTTAAGAATACGTTGTAGAACTTGAATATTTGGGTGACCGAGACGCCGGTGCCAGACATCAGGTGAAGCACGAGCCGAAAGAAAAACTCTAGGATTTTGTGGAAGCAACAACTTATACAGCCCGGCTACAGTGGATCCTTTAAGCAGAGTTTCCCGAGTTGTGCAGTCCTTCACAAAGAACGAATTACTATGAAACTCAAAGAAAACATTGTTTTCGTTAGTGAATCTATAAACCGACAATAAAGGAATAGACAAATTTGGCACATGTAGGACATTAGACATTTGAAACTGATATACAGGGGATTTAAAAACCGTGTTACCGACACCAGAAATTTCCAAACCTGCGCCATTTCCCACTTTCAGGACATCATTGCCAGTGTACTGATCGGTGTGATCTAACATGGCTGCATCCGGGGTGGCATGAGTCGAAGCCCCAGTATCCGGATACCATGCGTCAGCCGTGTGCGCCGAGGGTGCTTCGCCGGGATAGGACGTATGTGCGCTCGCCGACGGCCGATCATCATAGCGGCGGTAGCAGTTCACGGTACTGTGGCCGTTGGCGCGGCAGATCTGGCACCGGGGAACTCCGTTGCGGCCACCTCGACCATTGCCGCGACCGCGGCTATTCCGGCCACCACGTCCAGATGACTGCCGTCCGCCTTGCCCGCGCCCATTGCCGCGGCTCTGACCTGCGTAAAACGCCGAAGGAGGAGGCTGCGCCGTTGCGGATTCCGGAACGGCGAAATCGTCGGAATGTATGAATTCCTGCGCCCGAAGATGATCGGCAAGCTGCGCGATCGTGACTGGCATTCCAGGAGTGGTAAGCGAACTCACCATTGCCCTAAACTCCGGCCGTAGACCCTTGAGGACGTATAGAATCTGCGCATCAGCCGTGAGTGGATGACCGGCAAGCGAGAGTGCTTCGACCAATACTTGCGCGTGACCGAGATACTCGGCCGGCGGCAGATTGCCTTGCCTTAAGGCCTGGAACTGCCCCAGCAGGCTAAGGCACCGTGACCGCGAGGTGGAGGCGAACGCCGTGGTGATCGACTCCCAGACGGCTTGCGATGTCTCCTTGCCGACGGCGAGGTACATCACCTCGGTGGTAAGCGACGACACGATCAGCGAGAGAATCGCTTGATCTTGCTGGATCCATGGCAGGTAGGCCGGATTCGGGATGAAGACCGGCGGCGCCGCGGAGGTGGCGGAATCGACGGCGATAGTCGCTGGTGGACACGGCAAGGTGTCGTCGACATAGCCAACGAGATTTTGGCTCCGGAGGAACGGCATTATCTGGGTGCGCCAGTAAAGGTAGTTCCTAGAGTCGAGCTTGATGGAGAGAAAATGGTGGCTGGCGTTGAGTACCGTCGCCGGCGGTGAAGGAGAAGCGACGGTGGGGGTTAGGGCGCCGGTGGTTGGAATGCTCATAATGTTTACATAAAGGTTGGATTGGTTTTGAACGGAAAAAGGGTGGTGATCGACAAGGTAGGAATCGAACCCGTGCTCTGATACCAAATGAGAGTGAACGCAATCAGTCGATTCAGCATAACCAATTACAGAGTCCTATACTAAGGTAAACTACAAACTCTCCTTAACCTTAGGAGTTCAGTATTTGACTCACTAACAATAATTCAACATAATAATAATACTAAATACAATATAACATGTAACATTACTAACATGTTGGATTTCATCTTGATCTTTTGATTAGTGTTGTATGATCATTGATGGTTTGGATTTCCATGTTTTTGGCCTCTAAATTGGATGAAATGTTGAGGTGTTTGGTCTGATTTTGCTCTCTGGAAACATTCATTTCGTGTCTGTTGTTGATATTCTGGAACTGGGAGTGGGAATGACCTTGCGGAGGTTCTCGGCGGCACAATGTAACCCGCCGGGGAGTTCCGCAAGGCCAAGGCGGGTTTGTTGGACGGGAGATGGTGTTCCGTTGAGGAGGACCGCCTCCTTCATGCGGAGGAGTGCGGCGGAGGGCAGTGATCCGTTGATGAGTTCCGCAAGGTCTCTGGGAATCTGCTCCCAGAGACTGTTTCGTGATGTTGTTGTCTGTTGTTTCTCCTTTGTTTCTGATTATTGTTGGATTGTTTTGTTGGGTATTTTACCATGTCTTTGGGGTATTTATCCATGCCTTTTGTTGGGTATTTATTACCTTGTCTTGGAGATTTATTCATGTCTTTAGTTTCCCTTTTCGTACTCTTGGTCTATTGATTCTTTGATATTCATTACCTGGGAGTTGGTTTGTGTTCATAGTTGAAATGAACACTTTGGTTTGTTGTTTTGGGCTGAGGTTGGAGTATGAGTATGTGATGTTGGTTTATTGGTATCGTTGGAACTTGTTGGGTGAACTAGATGTGCTACTATTGTTTGTATTTGGGTTCATTACCCCTGTGATTGGGTTCATTACCCCCGTGATTGGGTTCATTACCCCGTGATTGGGTTCATTACCCCCGTGATTGGGTTGATTACCCCTGTGATTGGACTTCGGTCCCTGTGATTGGGTTTTTACCCCTGTGTACCTGGCTTCTGATTGGGGTTGGGTTCGGTATGATGGTTGGTGTGAGGATTTGGTGGTGGGTGTTGAGATTTCCTTTCGGTTCTTTGGTTGTGAGTCTTTTTTTATTCGGTTGATATCTCGTTGTTCTCGGTTATGATTGATCGTTCCTTATGATTGTGTTCAGTTGGTATCTTGGTTATGGTTCGTTGTTGTCTTATGCTTTCATCGTTGAACTTTGGCTTTATTTGAATGAGTTTTGGTTTATGATTTGTTCAGCTTATTGTTGTTGAGTATCCGTTTTGAACTATCGAACAGTACGTTGGTGTTTATATTCTATATGGGTGTGTAAACCTATTTATAAGCTTATGTATATCTATATCTCCATGCGGGTGTGAATGGTGGTTGCTTAGCATTCTTTTGCTAATGGTTCTTTGCGTGTTTTCCAGGTATGGAGTAGTCTGAGCGCGAGCGCGTTAGATGCTTATCTATGAGGACGCTTAGACTAGTTTGATGATGTTTAGACTTTGGTTGTTGGGCCTGTGTGCCTTGAGATATTATTATACTCTTGATTAGTGGTTTGGGTACTTTTGATGATTGTGGATTATGTCTTGAGGATTTTATCTCGTTTATTTTTATGACAGCTTAGTTTGTTTTTATGTTTAGCCTGTGCATCTAGGTTGTGTTTATACCTAGATGTGGCATGACGCCCTTAAGTTTTTAATTCGCTTCCGCTATGTTATGTTTGTTGGTTGAGATAGGCAGTTGTTGTGCTAAGTTTTATCTATCTCAGCCTGTGTGAGGTTGGGGTGTCACAGTTGGTATCAGAGCCTGTGTTGAGGTCTAAGTAGGAATCCTACGATTGTAATCTGAGACTCTAGGACTTGATCAGTAGAAGTTAAGATGTTTAAGAGTTCTAAGATGTGTGAATTCTAGGCCGCGCGGTGAGGACTCGTTTACTTGCTTTTGTTTATGCTTTGCAGGTTGTTTGTTGTTTGTTTGCTGTGAGCTCGTTCTCACTTGCTTTCTTGCGTGTTTGGTTAAGGCCGACCGCAGCGTTCCGTTCGCTTTCTGTTAGTATCCCCCTCTTTTAGCGATCATGGTGCCGCCACGTAGACGTGAGGACTACCCGGAGGTGCCTTACGTGGAGCAGCTGATGCAGAATCTCCAGCAGTTGACACAGATCACCCAGCTCCTCGGAAACGCGATGGTTCAGAACAACCAGCGCGGGCAGCCGGACTTGGTTCGGAGGGTGGCGGGGCAGCACCCACCTTTCTATGCTGGACAGGAGGACCCCGCAGTCCTTGAGGAGTGGATTCGAGCTTTTGACAAGATCCTAGAGGCGGTAGAGTGCCCACCCGGTCGCCAGGTGGAGATGGCGAGCTTCTACCTGAAGGAGGAGGCTGATCTATGGTGGGTCCACGGCGGCCCAGTGATGCGCCAGGAGCCCGGTTTCGGGTGGGAGACGTTCAAGGACCGGTTGAGAGCTCGTTTCTACCCGGCCCACGTCAAGGCGGCGATGTAGGAAGAGTTCTTACACCTCCAGCAGGGGACGAGGACCGTGCAGGAGTACCATCGACGCTTCTTGGAGTTGGCCCGTTTCGCGCCGACGCTAGCCCCGACTGAGGAGACTCGGATTGAGCGGTTCGTGGCTGGTCTGAACCTGGAGACGCGCATGGCCTTAGTTGTGTTCAAGTTCCAGACGCTGAGTGAGGCCTACAGCAGCGCTGCCGACCACTACCGAGTGCTGACGATCCGGCGAGGGATCCAGGACCGCTCCAAGCGGCCAGCAGAGGGTGGAGCTTCAGACTCCAAGAGGCACAGACCCGGGGGATCCGGCATGACAGGAGGCTTCCAGCAGGGCGGCTCTAGCCACGGCGGTGGATCTCGCCCTTGCTTTGGGCAGGGATCAGGAGGCGATGGAGCTCGTACACGGCACTTCCACTGCAGGCGTTGTGGGAGAGATCACCCGGGGCGCGACTGTGAGGGGCGGCTGGTAGAGTGCTTTAGCTATGGTTTGCGAGGTCACCGAGCTTATGAGTGCGCAGCCAAGAAAGGAGGTTCATCCCAATCCGGACCGAGCACGGCTCAGGGAGCCCCAGCAGCGACCCGACCATCCCGAGAGGCTGAGGGTAGCTGTCGAATTTAAAACCTAAGGGGCGTCATGCCACATCTAGGTATAAACACAGCCTAGATGCACAGGCTAAACATAAGAAACGAGCTCAACTGTATAACGATAATCCTTAAGTATATCTCAAGATAACCAATAACTAAACCAAAGAATACAACATCTCAAATGGCACACAGGCCAAAGCATAAGACTAAAACATAACCACTATCTAAGGCTCTTCATACGGGTGTAGCTCTAACGCGCTCACGCACAGACTTTAAGGCAACCTGGAAAACATACAAAGAACCATTAGCAAAAGACTGCTAAGTAACCACCACTCACACCCGCAAGGAAGTATAGATATACATATAAGTTGGTAAATAGGTTTACACACCCCTATAGAATATAAACACCAACAAACTGTTCCACAGTTCAAAACGGATACTCAACAAGGATAAACTGAACGAATCGATAACCAAGACCCAATCAGACAAAGCCAATATCCCACAAGGAAAGCATAATACAATAACGAATCATAACCAAGATACCAACTGAACACAATCCAAAGGGAACCAACCAACCTCAACGAGAACAACAAGATATCAACCGAATAGCGCAAAGGACCTACAACAACCAACCAAGAAAGAATCCCAACTCCAACCTCCAAACCCTCAAAACCAACCACCAAACCAAACCCATCTCATAATCACAAATCAAGAGTCAAACCCGGAAAACCGGTACGCAGGGGTAAAAACCCAATCACAGGGACCGTAGTCCAATCACAGGGACCGTAGTCCAATCACAGGGACCGAAGTCCAATCACAGGGGTAATGAACCCAATCACAGGGGCAAAAGCCCAATCACAGGGACCGAAGTCCAATCACAGGGGTCGTCGACCCAATCACAGGGACCGGAGTCCAATCACAGGGGTAATGAACCCAAATATAATCAATAGTAGCCAAACCCAGATAACTGGTACGCAGGGACCGAAGCCCAAAGTCAGTAGTAGCACAATCAATCCACCCATCAATCTCCACAAGATACTCAAAGAATCCACAACCACATACTCATACTCAACTCAGCCCAAGAACCATCACTCAGAGTGTTCATCTCAGATATGAACACCAACCAACTTCCAAATAATATAATCAAGGATTCAACCAATCAAGTAATAGACTCATATAACGAACTGAGTGGTATGAATAAATACTCCAGAATCAAGATACCATAACCAATAGAATACTCCAATAAACTCAAGAACAAAGGAGGAAACAAACAACGGATTGCTCACCAATCACTACCACCTTACTCTCACGGAAAACCCTAGCGCTTACATTGTCACGCTAGAGAACCCCGCAAGAGTAATTCCCACATACCGAATCAGACTCAGCTCAGAATACAAAGAGATACTCCAGAATACAAAGATCATATCACAATGCACCAATATTCATTTAACGGAGGCCAATTAACATGGAAATCCAACCAACAAGTGATCATATACATCAATAGACAAAGGATCAGGACACGAGTCCATGATCCACAACACAATCAATAATAGGCTAATAACCAAGGATATTCAGGATTTCCAATCACCAAATAATATCATATAGAGTGAGTGTAAAAATAGATTTTGATGGACATAGTGGTTACCTTTGAAGCGTATTTAATTCCAAAGGCATTTTAATCCAAAGCAACGTCAAACTCAAAGCTCGGTTCATAATCGTGAACCTGAAGAATTAATATAATCTAATACCATTACTAACCATTAACAACTATACTAATATTGACATTCTTAATCGGTCCGTTATAACCTATGATTCATGCTTAAGGGTAATGTAACATGATTATGTGAATTACACTTAATTAATTACTATCTAATACTAAAACAAGGTTATAACCAATACTAATACTAATCTAAACTATGATATTATACTAATACTAAGACTACGGGCTTTAATAACAAACTTAAAATTACCTTAAACACAGAAATGCCTAAGCAAGGGTTCGAACTCGAGCCACCCGCCTCAACACACGGGAGTTACACCACCACGCCACTACGCTCCTTGTTGCCACTAAGGCGCACCGAAGGGAGAAGATGTTTCCTGGAACCCTCTGCTGCTTCCCATGCACAGAATGACGCTCCGTCGTGAATCGGCTCCAAAGGCACGAAAGGGGAAAGAAGACGGAGGCCTTGTGCGGTTAACACGTCGTCGCCATAGCTGCCCACCGGACGGCGAACACCCGCGCCGTCGCTGCTACCTTTTTGCGCCGTAACGGAGAAGCATGCACCGCCAACCTCCACCGCTGCAGCTGCCGAACGGAGAGGTGCGTTCCGCCGGGACATTCCGCGACGTTGTACTGCTCCGCTACCGCCCTTGCCGGAAAAAGGTGGAGACTTGAGAAGCGTTGCCATTGCCGACCGGCCACCGCTGCTCACGGAGGTGAGGGGATGCCGCCACTCCATTGACGCCGCCGGTCGCCATTGTCAGAAGCTCCGCCGTCGATCGCGTACGCCCGCAGCTCACACCGGATGGGGGAAGGGAAAGCGCTGCTCTGTTCAGCTTTGTTGCACCGCCGAGGGAGAGAAGATGAAGAATGGAGCTCCTCCTTGTTGCCGTGATCCTTGTTGCCGGCGGTTTTGTTGCTGCTGTCGTGAGGTTCATCCGAGAGACGAGAGGAATAGAGAGTAACGAAGGCGAAGGGAAAGCTGCGCTAGCATATGCTATTTTTAGAAGAATTAGGTTTCTTCTTTGGGTAATGGATCACTTCAGGATGGTTGGGTCAAACATTGCTACACTATAATTATATTGGACCTAGGATAGTTTATTGGATCCATAGATTATAATACAATTAATATAGGATGGGCTACATTAGATTGTTGGGTCAACTTGATCTAAGACTAGAAATGGGTTGAATCATTAATCATAGCTTATAAGACATATATATATAATCTTGACTATGGGCTTATAATAAAGCTCTTAAGAGAATATAATTTGTGTTGGCTCAATAATAATATTATGTAGGATGTATGTATATATATATATATATATATATATATATAACTATGGAAATATTGGGCCATAGCCTATTATGAATAATCATATCAATAAACCATATATATATACAAGAGTATATAATCCCAAGCCCATAGGAAATAGTTATACTTATAATTATTTAAATAATTATTTAATAAGAAAATAACCCCTTATAATATTCAAAAGAGTAGTAGGAATTTTCGGGGTATTACACAGCTACCCTCAGCCTCTCGGGATGGTCGGGTCGCTGCTGGGGCTCCCTGAGCCGTGCTCGGTCCGGATTGGGATGAACCTCCTTTCTTGGCTGCGCACTCATAAGCTCGGTGACCTCGCAAACCATAGCTAAAGCACTCTACCAGCCGCCCCTCACAGTCGCGCCCGGGTGATCTCTCCCACAACGCCTGCAGTGGAAGTGCCGTGTACGAGCTCCATCGCCTCCTGATCCCTGCCCAAAGCAAGGGCGAGATCCACCGCCGTGGCTAGAGCCGCCCTGCTGGAAGCCTCCTGTCATGCCGGATCCCCCGGGTCTGTGCCTCTTGGAGTCTGAAGCTCCACCCTCTGCTGGCCGCTTGGAGCGGTCCTGGATCCCTCGCCGGATCGTCAGCACTCGGTAGTGGTCGGCAGCGCTGCTGTAGGCCTCACTCAGCGTCTGGAACTTGAACACAACTAAGGCCATGCGCGTCTCCAGGTTCAGACCAGCCACGAACCGCTCAATCCGAGTCTCCTCAGTCGGGGCTAGCGTCGGCGCGAACGGGCCAACTCCAAGAAGCGTCGATGGTACTCCTGCACGGTCCTCGTCCCCTGCTGGAGGTGTAAGAACTCTTCCTACATCGCCGCCTTGACGTGGGCCGGGTAGAAACGAGCTCTCAACCGTCCTTGAACGTCTCCCACCCGAAACCGGGCTCCTGGCGCATCACTGGGCCGCCGTGGACCCACCATAGATCAGCCTCCTCCTTCAGGTAGAAGCTCGCCATCTCCACCTGGCGACCGGGTGGGCACTCTACCGCCTCTAGGATCTTGTCAAAAGCTCGAATCCACTCCTCAAGGACTGCGGGGTCCTCCTGTCCAGCATAGAAAGGTGGGTGCTGCCCCGCCACCCTCCGAACCAAGTCCGGCTGCCCGCGCTGGTTGTTCTGAACCATCGCGTTTCCGAGGAGCTGGTGATCTGTGTCAACTGCTGGAGATTCTGCATCAGCTGCTCCACGTAAGGCACCTCCGGGTAGTCCTCACGTCTACGTGGCGGCACCATGATCGCTAAAAGGGGGATACTAACAGAAAGCGAACGGAACGCTGCGGTCGGCCTTAACCAAACACGCAAGAAAGCAAGTGAGAACGAGCTCACAGCAAACAAACAACAAACAACCTGCAAAGCATAAACAAAAGCAAGTAAACGAGTCCTCACCGCGCGGCTAGAATTCACACATCTTAGAACTCTTAAACATCTTAACTTCTACTGATCAAGTCCTAGAGTCTCAGATTACAATCGTAGGATTCCTACTTAGACCTCAACACAGGCTCTGATACCAACTGTGACACCCCAACCTCACACAGGCTAGAGTAGATAAAACTTAGCACAACAACTGCCTATCTCAACCAACAAACATAACAT
>CP025659.1:39276823-39287849 GCA_003576665.1 Ipomoea trifida
TAGTGTACTAGGGGTCTCTAAGTTAGGATTGCTTCTTAGGCAACCAAAAGCATTAGAGGCATTTCGTCGAACACTTTGCCTTCAAACCTTTCTACTAATCTAACCTCAGATTTCCATATGAATCATGACTGTAAGGATCTTGTGACACCCCAACCTCACACAAGCTGAGATAGGTAAAATCTCAACACAACAGCTGCCTAACTCAACCAAACAGAACATAGCGGAAGCGAATTTAAAACCTAAGGGGCGTCATGCCACATCTAGGTAAGATAACACAGCCTAGATGCACAGGCTAACCATAAAAACGGAACTGTATAAACGACAATCCTTAAATATATCTCAAAACATCCAACAACTGAACCAAGTATATAGAATTCTCAAAACGGCACACAGGCCAAAGCATAAGTCTAAAAACATAACCACTATCTACGCCTCCTCACACGGGTATAGCTCTATCGCGCTCACGCATGGACTTTAAGGCAAACCTGGAAAACACACGAAGAACCATTAGCAAAAGACTGCTAAGTAACCACCATTCACACCCGCAAGGAAGTATAGATATATATATAAGTTGTAAATAGGTTTACACACCCATATAGAATATAAACACCAACGAACTGTTCAATAGTTCAAAACAGATACTCAACAACAATAAGCTGAACGAATCATAAACCAAGACTCAGTCAGTCAACGTCAATACCCAATAACGAGAGTACAATACAACGAATCCATAACGAGATACCAACTGAACAACAATCATACAGAATCCAACCAATCATAACCAAGAATAACAAGGTATCAACCGAATAAACAAAGGAACCCACGAATATACCAATCAAGAAAGAATCTCAACTCCAACCTCCGAACCCTCATACCAACCATCATACCAAGTCAAACCCACAGTCAGAAGTCAGAAGTTAGAAGTCAGAAGTCAATCCCGGAAAACCGGTACACAGGGGTGATGAGCCCAATCACAGGGACCGAAGTCCAATCACAGGGACCGTAGTCCAATCACAGGGACCGACAGTCCAATCACAGGGACCGAAGTCCAATCACAGGGGTAATCAACCCAATCACAGGGACCGAAGTCCAAAGTCAGAAGTCAATAGTCAATAGTAGCACAGTCAGATCACCCATCAACCTCCAAAACATACTCAAGGATCCACAACCCAATCTCATACTCAACTCAGCCCAAGAACCATCACTCAGAGTGCTCATCTCAGATATGAACACCAACTAACTCCCAAATAATAGACTCATACAAAGGACTAAGAGGTATGAATAAATACCCAGAATCACGGTAAAATATCCAATAGAATACTTCAACAAACTTCAAAACAAGGAAGGAAATAAACAACGGATCACTCACTTCTACCAAACACTACCCTTACTCTCACAGAAGGCCCCAACGGTTACATTTTCCCGCTAGAGCTTCCCGCAAGAGCAATTCTCACACACCAAATCAGACTCAGCTCAGAATACAAAGAAAGGTTCCAGAATACAAAGATCAGATCACAATACACCAACATTCCATCCGACAGAGGCCAAATAATATGGAAATCCAAACAACCAAGCTCATAAACAACAATAGGCAAGGATCAAGTCACAAGACCAAGAATCCAATAAATACAATCAATAATAGGCTAATAATCAAGGAATTTCAGGATTTCCAATCACCAAATAATATCATATAGAGTGAGTGTAAAAATAGATTTTGATGGACATAGTGGTTACCTTTGAAGCGTATTAAATCCAAAAGCGACACCAATCCAAAGCAACATCAAACTCAAAGCTCGGTTCATAATCGTGAACCTGAAGAATTAATATAATCTAATACCATCACTAATTATTACTAACAATACTAACATTCCTATTTGGTCCATTATAACCTATAATAATCCTATAATCCCTGTTCAAGACTAATATATTATGACCATATGAATTATACTTAATCACTAACTAATACTAAAACGAGACTAAGATCAATAATATAAATCTAAACTTACTCTAAGATTATAACTAATTACTAAAACTAAACCATAAGCTTAATAATAACATAGTATTACCTTAAAACATAATGCTCAGCCCCAGGTTCGAACTCGCGCCCTAAGGCTCAACACCTCACTGCTCTACCATTCCACCGCCTCGCCCTTGTTGTTTACATTACGCGACCAAAATCTTAATATCCTCGTTGCGAGTCTTCGGTCACCATACGGAGGTTGCCGCTGCTACGCTTGCTCATTCAACATGCGGAGAAGAGAAATCCGCCCTCATCCACCGTTGCTGCTAGCCGAGAGGAGCTATCGCGCGGAGGAGGGAGAACCGCCATCGAGCTCCGCCGCTGCCTATCGGAAGAGGGTGGCGGGGGTGCCTAGTCCGCCAAGATGCTCCTCCAACTGTGAACGCCACTGCTGCTGCTTGCCATGCGAGGCCGTTGCCGCTACCCGAACCAGCTCCGAGAGTCCGCCGGGGAGAAGACAGACGTCTATAACCGATCTTTGTCGTCGTTGCCGAAGGGACTGCCGCTGAAGAATCTCTCTCTACCCATGGCTGCTCATGGCTCGCCGGAGTCATCCGAAGGTCGTCGCTGCATCATCGTTAGAAGGGGAAGGACGCCGGAAATCCCATTGTTGTTGGTGTTGTTTGCCGGAAGAAGGGGAAGACGGAGGAACTGCTGCTGCATGGTGAACGTCGAGGAGGAGAGCGCCGTCGAGGCTGGCTGCCGTCTTCGCCGCTGCTGCGTTGCCTTGCTACATCAAGACTCCGCCGTGGCTGTCGCGTGACACCGCCGGGAAGACGCGATGGTGCCGCTGCTGTTCCTTGCTTTGTCAAACTACCGTCGACGGGAGAAGGGAGGCAAGGCTGTCGGAGTTCACATTGCGGTTACCATTCTTCCATGTCGCCTTGGCCGAAAGTGACGAGGGAAACAGAGGCGAAATATGGAGAGGCTAATGACAAGGTTCTCGGCTGCGGGTAGACTAGGTTTCCAATTGTGGAAGTTGCTATTTTGGGCTAAGACAAGATTAGAATGGGCTAATAGATTGTTGGATCAATTTAGAGGTTGGGTCAACTTTGGTTTAAGATTAAAATGGGTTGGGTCACCAAACAACAGATTATAAGGCATATAAATGTTTATAAGTATGGGCTTAGTATAGTTCTTAAGAGAATATAATTTGTGGGCTCAAGGATAATCTTAGTCTATAAAACATATATATATAATTATGGGCTCAATAATAATATTATGTAGGATGTATGTATATATATATATATGACTATAGAAATATTGGCCCATAGACTATTTATTATTAATCATATCAATAAACTATATATATATATATATATATATACAAGAGTATATAGTCCCAAGCCCATAGGAAATAATCTTACTTATAATTATTTAAATAATTATTTAATAAGAAAATAACCCCTTATAATATTCAAAAGAGTAGTAGGAATTTTCGGGGTGTTACAGATCTAGCTTCAAATCTAATCTCTAACATGCTTAGATTAAGTCCTTAATCATCCAAGAAATTGGCCACAACTCTAATAGTGCCATCAAAACTACAATCAAGGAGCAAGAATAGGAATTCCAAATAGAGTAAATTAACTTCCACAATTGAGAACTAAAGATCAACACTAGGCATCATAACATTGCACAATTTAATCCCTAAAGAGAAATTTGCTACTCATATTATGAATTAAAATAGCAAAACCTAATTTCATACAAGGAATGTAAATTGCGATCGAAATTGAAATAGAAACGAGATTAGAAATGAAGACTACCTAATAGAATTCAAACACAATCTTAATCATTTCAACCCATAAGCAAATAAGAGCCAAAGATAACAAGGATCACTTAATTGGATATTCGGTCAGTAAAAAATGAATGCAAAAGCTACCGGAGAGGGGGAAATCCCTCATGCTATGTACAAAGAGTTTTAGCTAGATGTCATACAACTCAAGAAATATTCTCGGGAAGCAAAAACTTTTTAAAGATATACATTTAAGCGTGGGGGATATACCTCACACACCAATTCCAAACATGCAAACCAATTTAAGTTCACCTCCCATTTAGCTAGGGCCTTAAAGGGTATCCCACTAGTTGGAACGATGTACACCAATCAATCAACCCTTCCAACCGAACGCCAAAGCCTTATGCGTAAAAATGGATGTTGATCTCGAAGGAAGCACGTCAGACGATTACTTAGCGATTAGTCAAGTGAATGCCTAGTGGACTTGGGAGGTTGTCATGGTGCATAAAGTAAAAAAGCATTTGTTTGTAAAGAATTCAATCAACTTAAGTAAACAAGTAATGAAACAATCAAATGAATGAAACAAGGGAACGAGTCGTGCTCGGTTGTGATGCCTCACCGTGTAATTATTGCAATGGAACTTCAATTCACCTAATTTGGCTATTCAAGGGTGTTTATTCCCAATTCCTTTCCACAAATAGTGTACTAGGGGTCTCTAAGTTAGGATTGCTTCTTAGGCAACCAAAAGCATTAGAGGCATTTCGTCGAACACTTTGCCTTCAAACCTTTCTACTAATCTAACCTCAGATTTCCATATGAATCATGATTGTAAGGATTTAGCTTCAAAGCTAATCTCTAACATGCTTAGATTAAGTCCTTAATCATCCAAGAAATTGGCCACAACTCTAATAGTGCCATCAAAACTACAATCAAGGAACAAGAATAGGAATTCCAAATAGAGTAAATTAACTTCCACAATTGAGAAATAAAGATCAACACTAGGCATCACAACATTGCACAATTCAATCCCTGAAGAGAAATTAGCTACTCATATTATGAATTGAAATAGCAAAACCTATTTTTATACAAGGAATGTAAATTGCGATCGAAATTGAAATAGAAACGAGATTAGAAATGAAGACTACCTAATAGAATTCAAACACAATCTTAATCATTTCAACCCATAAGCAAATAAGAGCCAAAGATAACAAGGATCACTTAATTGGATATTCGGTCAGTAAAAAATGAATGCAAAAGCTACCGGAGAGGGGGAAATCCCTCATGCTATGTACAAAGAGTTTTAGCTAGATGTCATACAACTCAAGAAATATTCTCGGGAAGCAAAAACTTTTTAAAGATATACATTTAAGCATGGGGGATATACCTCTCACACCAATTCCAAACATGCAAACCAATTTAAGTTCACCTCCTATTTAGCTAAGGCCTTAAAGAGTATCCCACTAGTTGGAACGATGTACACTAATCAATCAACCCTTCCAACCGAACGCCAAAGCCTTATGCGTAAAAATGGATGTCGATCTCGAAGGAAGCACGTCGGACGATTATTTAGCGATATTCAAGTAAATGCGTAGTGGACTTGGAAGGTTGTCATGGTGCATAAAGTAAAAAGCATTTGTTTGTAAAGAATTCAATCTACTAAAGTAAACAAGTAATGAAACAAGGGAACGAGTCGTGCTCGGTTGTGATGACTCACCGTGTAATTATTGCTATGGAACATCGATTCACCTAAATTGGCTATTCAAGGGTGTTTATTCCCAATTCCTTTCCACAAATAGTGTACTAGGGGTCTGTGACACCCCAACCTCACACAGGCTGAGATAGATAAACTTAACACAACAGTTGCCTATCTCAACCAACAAACATAACATAGTGGATGCGAATTTAAACTTAAGGGCGTCATGCCACATCTAGGTAGAAAACACAGCCTAGATGCACAGGCTAATCATAAGAAATGAACTTAGCTGTCATTCATAAAATAAAATAAATCCTCAAGTCATGATCAATAGTACCCAAATCACCAGTCAAGAGTATATAAAATCTCAAAGGCACACAGGCCCAAAAACCAAAGTCTAAACATCATAAACTAAGTCTAAGCGTCCTCATAAGATCAGCTCTAACGCGCTCGCGCTCAGACTTAATCCATACCTGAAAAACACGCAAAGAACCATTAGCAAAAGACTGCTAAGCAACCACCATTCACACCCGCAAGGAGATATAGATATACATAAGCTTGTAAATAGGTTTACACACCCATATAGAATATAAACACCAACAAACTGTTCATTAATTCAAAGCGAATACTCAACAACAATAAGCTGAACGAAGCATAAACCAAGATTCATCCCAACGAAGCCAATATCCAATAACGAGAGTATAAGACAACAAATCCATAACCAAGATACCATAAGATATCAATCGAATAACCACAAGGAGCTCACGAATACAGGACCAAGAAGGGACTCCCAATTCCAACCTCCAAACCCTCATACCAATCACCATGCCAAACCCAACCACAGTCAGAAGTCAGAAGTCAGAATCCATAAATCTGGTACGCAGGGGTGATGAGTCCAATCACAGGGACCGTAGTCCAATCACAAGGACCGAAGTCCAATCACAGGGACCTAAGTCCAATCATAGGGGTAATGAACCCAATCACAGGGACCGAAGTCCAATCACAGGGACCTAAGTCCAATCACAGGGACCGAAGTCCAATCACATGGGTAATCAACCCAATCACAGGGACCGAAGTCCAAAGTCAGAAGTCAATCATAGCACAGTCAGTCCACCCATCAACCTCCAAAAGATACCAAGGAACCACCACCACATACACATACTCAACTCAGCCCAAAATAACCAAACAAAGTGTTCATCTCAACTATGAACACAAACCAACTCCCGGGTAATGAATTCAAGGAATCAATAAAGCATGAGTACAAAAGAGGAACCAAGAGGCATGAATAAATACTCCAAAGACATGGTAAAATACCCAACAAAACACTCCAACAATATTCAGAACAAAAGGGGAAACAATCAGGCAACAATTCCCAAAACAGTCTCTGGAAGCAGATTCCCAGAGACCTTGCGGAACACTTCAACGGAACACCATCCTCCGCCGCACTCCTCCGCAAGAAGGAGGCGGACCACCCCAGCGGAACACCTCTATCCGCCAACCTCCTCCGCCTTGGCCTTGCGGAGCACTCCAACGGGTTACATTATTCCGTTGAGGTCCTCCGCAAGGTCAACTTCCATCCCAGAATCTAGACCTTCTGCTCAGACACGAATAATTTGTTTCCAGAATACAAAATCAGACCCAAATACACCAACATTTCATCAAATTTGAGGCCAAAAATATGGAAATCCAAATCATCAATGATCATAACAACACTAAGCAAAAGATCAAGATGAAATCCAACAAATACATCCAAAAATAGGGCTAAACACCAAGAATTTTCAGGATTTCCAACACCAAGAACATCAAAGAGCTTTCTTCCACCTAATCAAGCCTCAAGCAAGCTCACACAGCCCCACCACCTTCTTGATCATCTTTTTTCCCAAAGAACCCCAAAAGAACAAACATATAAGAATATGCAAAAAGACTAGTAAAACCATAAAATGCAAGGTAGATTCTTAGCTAGATGCACTTACCCAATCCTAAACAAGCTTAAAGGAACAATCTTGACTTAAAAACTTGTAGGAGAAATGAAGATAAATTTTGGATGATTTTTAGATGAAAATGGCGTGTGAAATGAGTGTGTAGGGAGGAGAGGGAGTGAAAACCTTTAGGGATTTTGATCTTCAATATATATACTTGAATACATATAATGTATTAGGGTGAAAGACTTTAATATGGAATGTGCTTAAGTTACATATATTATATTAGTTACAAGAATTAAATATATACAAGATTAATAAGTTGGGCTAATGAATTCATCCCTTATAATTAAATAGATATATTAGAATAAAGAAGCCCATAAGATGTCTTAAAGACATTATACTTATATATATTAAGAAATTGGGCCATGTATGAATATTTTAATTACAAGAATTGTAAGGATCCAAATTGAATATAATCCCTTACAAGAATAAATTCAAGAATTGGGCTCTTGATTAGAATAATTAAATTAGGCTCAAGAAATATATATATATATATATATATATATATATATATATATATATATTAAAATGAAAGAACTAGCCCAATTAAAAATAATTAAATTGCCCAAGGAATTAATTATCGATCGAAAGGCTTGAACGAATTTACGGGGTGTTACACTCTACCCCCCTTAAAAGGAGCTTCGTCCCCGAAGCTCAAAGCTCACGGGACTTGAAACGGAACGATTCAAAGGAAACAAAGATTCAACGGAAGATTAAAGAAAACGATTGCTCAACTAATCCTAAACTCAAGTACATACTAACACTTCTAGCATCCTAAACTTATAACTTACCCAACCCAAAACTAGCATGCAAGAACTTAACTAACAACTTACCTAGGTCAAAAAGGGTTCCTAACAAAGATCTAACATATGCATGAAAGCTATCAACTAAACCGGGTGACCTCCTCGTGCCGAACTGCCTAGAACCGATTTCTCGTCACATCCCCCATATCCAAGGTTGCTCCTTTGGCCACGTGGTTGGATCATACTGCCTTCATGAACTTCACTACTTTCCGGTGCGCTTCTCTTGACTGGGTGACAAAATTTTCACCGACTTTTCTTCATAAAATAGAGCATCTTCAAAGGTTACGACTTCAAGCTGGATATCACGAAGCGCATCACACACATATATCTTTAGCAGCAAAATGCGAACGCATCACGCATCAGGTCTAACTTGGTCGGCATATGTCTTCTATCGGTCATGGGCAGCTTTCACTCTTTCTTGAACCAACTGAACTTTTCCGATGACACATGTAGACGCTACGATCTTAGGGTCACTTGATTTACCAAATCTTCCCAACTGAACGGGCTGCTACACTTCTTTGCTTTAACCTTTTGACAGCTTAGGCGACTCCATTTTCTTGAAAGATCCAACTCAGAACCATTCCATAAGGATAATTCGTATTGGGGACAGAAGGTTAAAATTAGTACAGTAGTATATAGAGGAAAACATTTATAGAACGTATGCTCATTTTGAAAAACGTTGACCCAACAAGGAAAGAGAATGAAAGGTTTAGGGTTCAAGATTCACGGACAACGTCAGTTAAGAATAGAATCAAGAGTTATAAAGATCACAACTTAGGAGATAAGGTTGTCACCTTGCACAGAATTATTTCAAGAAGCAAACAAGAACAACGTTCGAGAGGATGGGAATGACTTCTCAATAAAAGGGGATGTCAAGTTCTTTAAAGAAAAGAGAAGAACTCAGCTTTGAAAGAAAATAAGGACGAGGTTCGAAGAGGCCAAAAGTATTTCTCAACCCAAGGGAATATCAAGTTCTTTAAAGAAAGGAAAAGAAATGAAAAGAACTTGGCTTGAGGAAAGATAGGGCGAGGTTGAAAACACAGGAGGAGTTTCGCAACAATAGGGCATTCAGATTTCCAAAGAAGAGAAAGACATTACGTTCCAAGAGAAGTTTAGGAATGAAGTCTGAAAATACAGAAATGAGTTTTCAACGATAGGGTATGCAATTCTCCAAAGGAAAGAAAGAAATTTAATCTTGAAAGGAGATAAGAATGACACTTAAGATAAACTGAAGGGATGTCTCAACGAAAGGATATACAATTTCCAAGGGAATGAGAGAAATTCGGTTTCAATGGACGATAGCAATGAGGTCTAGAATCAGTAGGAGGGATGTTTCAACAAAAGACATTTGGAGTCTCAAGAAACAAAGAAGAATTTAGTTTCCAAGAAGAGATAGGAATAATGATTAGAACAGATAGAAGGAATCTCGCTATGGAGGGATGATTGGGATTTTAGATGACAAGGAAGAAGTCTGTTTTTAAGAAGGATAAGGAGTCTCTCAACTCTAAGCGATTTCCACCGCTCGACGATTTGACCACGACACTTTGGCCGGTTGACGTGCTTTAACCTTGCTCCTGACGAAACGCGAGTACAGAATTCAGATAATTCTACTTAGGAATATCCGAGGATTAAGCTAGCCTTTAGGTTCACTTCTGTTGGTCTTGATCTTTTCAGCTGATTCGGTCTTTTACTAGCTTGCTTAGCTTATCCCTTCATTCATTTCTTGCCTCCGAGGTTCCTTCCTTAAAGCTCTTTGCACAGGGAGTTACTTTCGAAAGTACACCGAATAGGTTGCACGAGGTTCTTCATCGTTGATCCGGGGCTCCTACTTGACGTGCTTTAACTCTTTAATGGCGTGCCACGTCCGCTTTTGCCATTCCCTCACGGCCGAGGGTCTTCGGGTCTTCAGTCTTCGGCTCTAGTTGCTTTCTTCGTCTTGCATTGAACTTCAACTACATAGAACGTGTTCTTCAAGTCTTGAGGCGAACGAAGATCTTGCATACGATGCTACGCGCGCGAAGACACCATTCCCGAAGAACGTAGATTGCTGCCGTTGACTCCAAGTCGTGAGTAGATTAGTCTTCTTCAACGAGCCGCCCATCTTCTGGTTGCTTAGACGCACACGGTGCCATCCATCGTTTCACATCAACTAACTACTCATTCCTAATCTAAAGTAGGCTCCTAGGCAATTCTAAAACGAAGCAACTTAACTAAAAGCGATTAACAACTTACCCGGAAGACGCGCCCGCAAGCTGCAACAACAAGGTTAACAAGGCACAAATAATATAAACAGATGAGGCGTGTCCTCACCGCGATTTCCTAGAATTCACACATCCTAGGATTCTCAAAACATCTTAATTCCTACTGATCAAGTCCTAGAGTCTCAAAAGTTCAACCCTAGGATCTCTACTCAGACCTCAACACAGGCTCTGATACCAACTGTGACACCCCAACCTCACACAGGCTGAGATAGATAAAACTTAACACAACAGCTGCGTATCTCAACCAACAAACATAACATAGCGGAAGCGAATTTAAACTTAAGGGCGTCATGCCACATCTAGGTAGAAAACACAGCCTAGATGCACAGGCTAATCATAAGAAACGAACTAAGCTGTCATTCATAAAATAAAATAAATCCTCAAGTCATGATCAATAGTACCCAAATCACCAGTCAAGGGTATATAAAATCTCAAAGGCACACAGGCCCAAAAACCAAAGTCTAAACATCACTAAGTCTAAGCGTCCTCATAAGATCAGCTCTAACGCGCTCGCGCTCAGACTTAATCCATACCT
>CP025659.1:39340917-39356929 GCA_003576665.1 Ipomoea trifida
CGATTCTTCCACAACAAGTAGAAAATGAAGCACATTGGATGGCTTTAGATCAATTTTGGTAGCTTAGGATTCCACTCAAGGAGAGAGAAGAGCAGCGGAGCGCACGAAGGAACAAGGAACAATGAACAAGCTGAAAAAAATGAAATGGGTGCCCACACAAAGGAACAAGGAACAATGAACAAGTTGGAAAAAAATGAAATGGGTACACACATGGGCGTGTGGGCACCCGTTTCAGTCCAGTCCGGAAGCGAAAAAAGCAGATGACCGAAACGGGACCCCACACGCCCATGTCCCAACCCATTTTGGTCTGTTCTGTTCGGTTTTAGGCGTGTTTTGCTGCATTTTTGTATGATTCCGAACCCTAGCTAGTGTAGAACTTCTCTCTCTTTTAGCTTAGAATAGCCTAGATCTACATTAGAGAACACTTTGCAAGCATCTTTTGGTGGATTTGGAAGGGATTCCAACAACGCTTCTTCATCATTAATAGTAAAACTCTCATTTCCTTTTCTCCATCTCTTCTTTACATTTATTGTGTATTTATGACTTCCTTGCTCATTATTGCTATGCTTGCCTTAGAAATGAGTGAGTAGTCCTTTATATGGGTTATATTAGGTGTTTATTACTTCTATTGATGCTTGTTATGTGATTATTGCATAAAGGGGATGAACACTCATTTAGGGTTCTTGAGTTTGAATTGGGTTTATTTCTATCTTTCAATGATTAGTGTACAATGATTGTTGTTTGTCTTTGGAAAGTCTTGCATTACAATGGGAATTGGATGGGAGACTCGAGCCAACCCAATCTCAAACCTATTTTCTCTTCTATGGAAATAGGGGTAGATTTGGGGCTTACAAAGCTTTTGCTCTTCAAGAATTTAGGTTAATACACCATGGAAATGGGGCAACCTTTGTTCTAATCCTTGTGTAAACTTGGATTCTTTAGTGCTTGCCTCAAGAACCTAGGGTTATTGGTCATCCCCCAATTTAAGTGTTAAATGCATCAATAGAGTAATACACCTAGTCCAACACATCTTTCCCAATAGAATTTAAACCTAGTTTTAATCTTGTTTTCCCTTAAACCCAAAATTCCAAAAATACTTTAGTTTTAATCCAAATCCAGAACAAAAATGATTTACTTGGATCCTTATGGATTTCAAGACCTTGGTGCCTAGAGTTTAGGTTACCGCTCTCTACGTGCCATAACCCCCAATCCTTGGTGGAACGACATTCTTAACCCATTTTCATATCACCGCTATCCGTACATCAATAACACTCAGTTAGGTCAAACCCAGAAAAGAATCAAATGCTTCTTTTGCAACAAAATGAGGCATTTGAAGAAAGATTGTCTAAAGAGAAAGGCTTGGTTTGAAAAGAAGGGTAATGATTCTATCTCTATGCTTTTTGAATCAAACCTTATAGAAGTACCCAACAATACCTGGTGGTTAGATTCCGGTGCTACTACTCATGTTTCTCATATTTTGCAGGGATTCAGTTCGATCCAACCCACAAGAAAAACTGGTGAATTCTTGTTTATGGGAAATAGGATGAAGGCACATATTGAGGGAATAGGGATGTATAGATTGATCATAGATACTGGATATCATTTGGATCTAGAAAATTGTCTCTATGTCCCTGAATGAGCTAGAAATCTTGTTTCAGTTAGTAAGTTGGATATGTTGGGATTTTACATCAAATTTGAGAATTGTACTTTTCATTTATGTAAGGACAATAAATATATATTATGGTTTTGGTACTTTGATTGATTCTCTTTATCATTTTAATCTTGATGTAAATTTTGCTGAATCTTTATTTCAAGTTGAGAGTAGTATAGGAGTGAAACGTAGTGTATTAAAGGAAAACTCTGCTTACTTGTGGCATAAACGCCTGGGACACATATCCAAGGAAATGTTAGTAAGGTTGGAGAAAACTAAAATCCTACCTGCCTTGGATTTTAGTGATTGGGATGTGTGTGTGGATTGTTTTAAGGGAAAACAAACCAAACACATAACCAAGAAACCTGCCACAAGGAGTAGTGAACTGCTTGAAATAATTCATACCGACATTTGTGGATCTTTCGATGTTCCTTCCTAAGGCGGCGAAAGGTACTTCATTACCTTTATAGATGGACTATTCACGATATGACTACATATATCTACTGCATGATAAATCTCAGTCTGTGAACACTTTAGAGGTGTTCATTAATGAGGTTGAAAGGCAGTTAGATAGAAAAGTCAAAATTGTGAGGTCAGACCGAGGGGTGAGTATTATGGTAGGTCTGACGAAAGAGGACAATGTCTAGGCCCTTTTGCTAAATTCCTCGAAAGTAGGGGCATTTGTGCATAGTATACAACGCCCGAAACATTGCAACAAAATGGTGTGGCTGAAAGGCAAAATCGTACCCTTATGGATATGGTTAGAAGCATGGTAAGTAATTGTGCCTTACCTTCTCTAGAAATTTCAATTCTCATTGTAAATCGGCCAAAAAGACACAACCAATGATACAGTCGTACACTTGGCCGTGTCTTTTGACCTTCAAAACGTCATATTTTAGATTTATGGTCTTCATGAAAGTTGTAAACCTTCGCGTTTTCTTTCTAATGGCGTAAGAATCACCTCATTTGGACATTCATAGGCTGAGATATGGTCAAAATATCGAACAATGGCAGATTTGGATGATGAAATCTATAAGTTTGGAACTTTAACTTCAAGGACGATTGTGTCAAAAAAAAAAAAAAAAACTTCAAGGACGATTTTGACCCCTTTGGCTTCCTTTTTAGGCTTTAATGTCTTCATAAGAGTTTTATCCCTTTGAGTCTTCTTTCCAAGGGGCATAATAATAAGTTAATTTGGATATTTTTAAACCGAGATATCGTCCAATCACTAAGACGTCAACGTGCAGTGCGAGAATTATAACACCTTGATCTTTTGCTTCTCTTTTGTTTTGGTTTGCCCAAATGACCAACACCATTGAAAAAAAAATCTTAGGCTTCCTTAAGAGTGTTTCATCCATCTCCATAGCTTCATAGTTGGTTCTCATTGACTCCAAATGCATCTAAATTCTAAAATGCTCCAAAATCCTTTACTTCTTCTCAAAGATGATAAATTGTGTCTAATTGATCAAATGAACAAAATAAGGATAGTTTTGAACACTGTTGTGACACTTCATAAGCAATATAAGACTAAGCATGTGGTAGATATGGGGTACAAATATATACAATTATGCACTTATCACATTTCTCCATCATTTCTTTGACAACATCAACCGAGACAACCCCACTCGATGTGTCCCATTTATGCTCTGGTCTCCCAAGCACTCCTTGGATAGTAAAGTATGCACCAACTCCTCTTATAGAACCCGGATAATCTTCCTTTCCAAGAGCTGCTGATAATATATCATGATGTCTCTTCGGTTTAAATGTCCATTGACTAACTTCACATTTTCTACTTGTTCTAACAAATAAGATAAGCAAGTATTAGTATTTTTTATGAATGTTATGTATTATTATGAATTTTTTTTAAAAATATAGTATTTACAATTTTATGAAACAGTGTCTGAGTTTTTTAGTTTGGAATATAATAACTTCTATCTTATGCTCTTTTTTTATATTTATTTATTTATTTTTTTTTGTCCTTGCTTGTACCCAATCAAAGATGCGATCATCAGACATAAAAGACGAGCTAATAGAAGCACACAAAGATTGTGAAGATAGAGGGTTTGATATCATTCACTCTTGCCGTTTAGACGTTCGAGTAAAACCTAAGAAGTGTGGATGCTCATTTAATGCTTGACATTCCCTTGCCTTTTGACTTTTTTCCTATACTTTCACTGACATGTTAATATTAATAAAATACTTGAAGTACTTATAATTAAATAAGCTAAATATACCTTGAACTCCTCACTCTCCCGTCTTGCAACATACTTCACCCATTGCTCTTCCAGCAAGTAGTCATAAAGTTGTGTAGGAGATCCACAGATTGGGTGCTTCTTGTGAACATATTCATGAATCAATCTACTCTTGAAATCTTTTAATATATTTGATGCAATTTTCAAAACCACAAGCTTCTTTGAATAATCTACAATAGCAAACTCTTTCTGATTAACAACATACACATAAGGAATGAGTATATATATATAATTATACTTATATTAATATAAAATTATTTGATACCTTAGCATCTTCCCAGATTGTATCCTTAAGGCCTTGATTTACATTCCGCCAACTCTTGATGTTGATATTTACTTGAGAATGAATCAATTTAAGTCCCAATATAAAACACACACTACTACAGAAAACACATTTAACGTCGCCTAAACAACGTCGGTTTTTTTAAAAACCGACGTCAGAAGGATACGACGTCGGTTGTAGTACAAAACCGACGTCGTATTTAATATTTAAATTTTTATTATTTTAAAATATAAATTACGGCGTCGATTCTGGGCATAACCGACGCCTTAAATTAAAATAAAAAAAATTACGACGTCGGTTCGTGAGTGAACCGACGTCGTATAATTATTATTACTTTTTTTTAATCTAATTAATAAGGTTTTCAGATTTAAAAAAAAAAAGAAATAAATGGGCTACGGTGTCGGTTGTTCAGAAAACCAACGCCGTAGGGCTTTAATTAAAAGCCCACCAGATCTGCGCGAGCAGCAGATCTGGAACACAAACCAAATAATTTCCCTTTCCCTCTCCACGCGAACAGCCACAGCCCTCCGCCATCCGCCCTCGGCCCTCGGCCCTCCGGACTCCGCCACCGCCCTCGGCCCTCGGTGCACAAGTAAGGCGACGATCAGTAAACCGTAATCTACCCCTTGCACAGGTAAGGCGACGATCCTTCACTTCCTGAACTCACCTTCATCTTCAGATTCGTTTTGTTTTTTCTTTTTAATTTTAAATTGTGCCAATCCTACATTAAACGAGTTATCAATTATTCAATCCCTTGCTAGTGTTGTTTCTCAAATCTATTGCTATCTTTCCCATTGCCCGTATTCATTATTGTAGATATAGGTTTTTGTTTTTCACGCAATTTAAGATCAAATTTTCGCAAAATCATTCTTTGATCTGTATGCAACTGTGTAATTTACTTGCCTGCAGTTTTAATTATGGACACGAATCACACGATGAAGGTGGTAGCTGTTGTGCTAGCCACCGTTTTGCTTATCACGGCTCAGTTACCCATGGGGGTTTCCTTTGATCCTGTAGTTCCTTCTTTCCTATGGTCGCCCCACCAACATCGGTATGCGTTATGATATTTTTCTTGTGTGGTATTTTCTTAGTAACATAGCATTTTGTGGTATTTACTTGCTTCAACATTTGTAAAGTTAGGAGGCTATGAGAGAAAGATTGCACTTTCTGCAATTGGTAACCTTGAATCCTTGATGTTCTTGCTTGATTTTTGGGTGTGAAATGGGGATAATTTTGTTGCACTCTCAGGAATTCTGAATTCCAAAATCATTTTTTTTTAAATATAGTGTACTGTTAAAGTGGTAGAAATAAAAACCAGTGTTGTAAAAATCGGCCTGGGCAGCCAGCTGCGAAGCGCTAGGCGCCCCTAGGCCATGGGGATTTCACCACTAGGCACCTTTTAGTTGGTCGGCCGACTAGGCGCCTAATTCTGCCGAGTGTGTTTGTTTGTTTTTTAATAAATAAATTGGTTTGTTTCGCTAAAAAAGACGTCATTTTGATCGAAACAAACCAATTTCCGAATCCCCAAAATTTGCCAAAGCATGCCTTCACAAACCTCCAAGCTGGACAGCGGTGGCTGTGGCGACGGTGACTGGATGGCTGGAAGCTTTGGATGACTCAGTGATGCTAAGGCTTGTGGACTGTGTAGAGTGGCTGGCCCTTATTATTATTGTTATTGTTGTTGTTGTTTATATTTATATTTATATTTACTCGGCCGCCTAGGCGCTCTTGGTTGTGTGCTTGCACACCTACTTGCTGTCAACTAGGCTACTTACTTCTTTAGCTTGATGAATTGTGAGATTTATATTAAATACTTGTTGTTTATTAGTGTTATTGAATTGTGAGATTTATGTTGAATATTCAATGTTTTATTAGTTATTGTAGTATACTTTATTATTTTGATAAGTTGTGATGTTTATTAGCTTTGATTAATTGAGAACTTTATTAGTTTGATCAATAGTGAATTATAAATGTTAATTTGTTACACAGGTTCTGAAATTTATGTGTGAATTGGAAATATACTGTACAGGTTTTAGGTAGATTCGTAAAATATTTTTAATATTAAAAAAAAAATAAACGACGTCGGTTATTTCATATTAACCGACGTCGTTTCATATTTTTTTTATTTTTTTTAAATAAACGACGTCGGTTTTGTTAAAAAACCGACGTCGTTTCTTATTTTTTTTTTTAAATAAACGACGTCGTTTTTTTTAAAAAACCGACGTCGTTTATTTATTTTAAAAAATAAAAAATACATACGGCGTCGGTTTTTACAACCGACGCCGTATCATCTATATACAAGTACAACGTCGGCCAAATCAACGTCGATTTTTAACCGACGTGAAAAGTGCTAAAAAACCGACGTTAAAGGTGTTTTCTGTAGTAGTGACAAACTTCTTTGCATATGGTCTCATTGCCCTTTTGTACTCATCAAGTTGAACTGAAACTTGTTCATTTGCCTTCTTCATTTTAAAATTTTTGCAAAACTTGGGGCCTCTTCTTTTAGGTGGTGCAAAAGTAAAAGTAGGGTATGAAGCAGGAGTAGATGTAGATTGATCAGTCATGGTTGTATATATATACTTGCATAAACAAAAAATATCAGTAAACATGTTATATTGCAATTCAAGTCAAATAAAATACTCTAAAAATTGAATCAATTTATTAAGCTTACAACACAAAATTATGATGTTCGATGGTTAACCAACAATCTTTCTCCATGATCGCTAGAGGACTTGACAACAAGTTTTTGGATTATGGGAAAGTACAATTTGCGCCTTAACCCCAAGAAGTGCGCCTTTGTAACAAGAGGAGGAAAATTCTTGGGATATATGGTGACTCGGAGCAGAATTGAGCCAAACCCTAAAAAGGTATGGGCCATTTTGAAGATGCAGCCACCCAAGACGATTAAGGATTTACAATGGTCCTTTCCAAGTCGGCAAACCATGCCATGCCTTTTTTTGAAGCCATGTGGCAGGGATGTCGAGACCCTAAAAGATTAATACTAGCTCACTCCATTAATTTGTAGTAGTGGCAAGATCATGTCAAATCCCAAATAGAACTAATAAGTCTCATTTCTTAAATTAGAAGGACTCAAAGTAGGAAAAATAGTTTGAAAGGAATAAATAAAATAAACTATAATTGTAAACATGTTCAAGGTTGTCGAATTCTGATTCAAGGAAAAAGGAATGGTAAAGATCTGATCTAGATCATTGGCTCTTACAAATAAAGTTTAGATTCAAGTACTTAGTCAAAAACTAATTAAGATAGGCATAACTAGCCTTTGATCTCCCTGAATTAATTAATTCAAATTAAGCATTCAAACCAACAATTGTTATTGAATAAACTGGGGATTATAGAGTTCCATTATGACATTGCGGTTTTGCGTAGGGTTGGAGTGTCAAAAGATATTTATGTTAAAACGGAAGGTCAATGACTTCCCGAGTGTCGGTCTCGAATGAGGGACGTGGAGGTGTGTCAAACATTCGGGAGTTTACTAGATAGATTCATGCATACGATTTGAGTGTGGTGAAAGGTGGAATTGCGAGTGAGAGTGAAGTTCATTGATTGGTTTGAGTGCAAGAGAGTAGTAAAGTAAAAGCGATTTTTGGAATATGTAAAAGGGGTAGGGATTAGATAGTGTTCATGAATATTGCATAGTGAGAGTCTAAGGTCAAGGATTAGGATTGCTAGGATATGGTCTATTCAAGAGTGTGTTGTCTTAGTCCTTTTCCACCTTGTGTACTAAGGCTTCTTTGACTTAGGAGTGCCTACAAGCATCCAAAGTTCTAAGAGACATTTTATCAAACACTTTAGCTACACACCATCCTACTATTCTTAAGAAGTCCATAGGAACTTTAATTGTGTAAAGCTTCAAATCCTAACTCTAATCAAAGACATGAAAGAATCAAGAGCTCAATCTCTCATCTAGATTGGCCAAATCCAAACAAGATCCAAACAAAACAACAATCAAAAGACAAGAATAGATAATCCATCAACACAAACTCATAGATCCAAGATATAGAAATAAGATCATCACAAGAGCAATATTCAATCACACAATCCAAATCCCTAGACTAAATTAGCTACTCATGATATGAAATGAAAGTAAGAGCTAATTCAATCCAAGAACAAGACAACTAAAAATATAGAAATGTAATAGAGATCACCTAGAGAGAAGAAGATCTTCAATCCAAGCTTGTTGTCTTCTACAATGGAGATTGATCTAATCTAAAAACTAAGAAAAATGGAGAAAGCTCTCCAAAGAAAAACTAAGAAAGGTGAAGACTAAAAATCTGGGAAATCCCCCTTTGGAAATTCATCAAAGGGGTATAAATAGTCTCCGAAATGACAACCCTAGCTGAATTTCGCGCATCACGCCTCCACGCCTCTCACACGCGTGTGAGCGTGCGTGGGAAGCTTCTGGAAAGTTTCCACGCTTACTCACACGCGTGTGGCCTTCCAGATCAGTCCTCCGGGGCTCCGCTTTTGCCTGGTTTGCTCTTTTAGCTCATCTTTTGGTCCTATATGCTTCCGGGGCTCCTGTTTTGCTTCTTTTAAGCTAAAAATAGCTTTTGTGCACCAGTTAGTAATTTTCAAGCATTTATGCATATAATTTGCCAGATAAGGATGCTATAGATGCGATAAATCACCCTAAAATATGCCTGAAATAAGGGTATCTCGGAGTCTTATCAAATTTTCCACACTTTGTTTCTTGCTTGTCCTCAAGCAAGACTTTTTACTCTCTAAGCATATAAGTCTCCGAGATACTCTCTCATGCAAAATAAAGCTTTTAGCAAGTCAAAATAATGGGTGTCTAAGACTGTTGAAACGGGGGAAATCATTTGTGTTATCTACAAAGGATTTTGGTCAGATGCCAGCAACTCAAGAAATATTTTCGGGAAATAAAAACCTTTCGTAGATAAGAATAAATAAAACAAAGGATCACACTCCTCGCACCATACGCAAGCATGCATTTCCAAAGTTTTGGTTCACCTTTTATTTAAATAAGGCCTCTAGGCAATCTCACTAGTGAGAACGATGTGCACTAGCTAATCAACTTTCCATCCTTATACGCCAAAGCCCAACGTAAATGTAAATGAGGGTAGGGGCATGGACCACTCACCGCTTTTGGCTTAGCGCGGTCCCTCTTTCTTCTCATTTCCTAGGATAATGTCATCGAGACACCCGACTTCACATGGAGATCCATGCTTTTTCGAAGGTCAGTGCAATGGGTACTCGAATCCTAGCAAAGCGGCTCACCTCAGCTCTATTTTCTCAGTTCTTGGGATCTTTTTATGTGAACAACCGACTCCAGATAAAGCTTTTTGCTTACCCAAAACTATGGTTTGGACACAACCCAACGAATTGGCTTCCCTCAATTTTAAACTCTTTGGTGGTTGGCCTTTGCCTTTTCGACTCCTCCTCGTGTCAACCCCTCATGCCTTTTTCTATTTAATGTTCAAGGGTTTTGTTTTCTCATTAAGCTCACCATAAGGCTCTCCTTTTGCCCCATGCCCTACCAAGGTTAGTTCAATTCCGGGTCTTGCTAGTTTTATCTTTCTCAAATTAAAGAGTGCACACTCTCACTTCGAGAGATCCTTGACTAAGGTCTTACGTAAATAAGAGGTGAACATCATGCAAGCAGTCAATAATATAAACTTATTTGGCTCTAAACTCTCTCATGGGTGCGAAAAGTAACTTCCTCAAAGATATTTTGAGAGTAAAAATTTTTAGGCATCTAGTCAAAATTCTCCCTAGATAACACAAATAATAACTCTCTTTTCAAAACTGCAAATGCACCCGCTTATCATTCCCAAGAGCTTTACTTCTAAACTAAGCATGTAAACATGTTAAGCACGAAGTGCGTCCTTTCCACACTTTAAAGCAAACATCGTCCTTGATGTTTCTATACGCACAAGGTAAAGGAACAAAACTGGGATTCTAAAGATAGACAAATAAAAATCCCATTCCACACTTTGGAAATTGCTCTGGGATAAAGGGTATGCATCAAACAATCCTATTAGTCATGGCAAACTCTAATATACTAGTACACAAAGCTATAAAGAAGATATTTCCACACTTTAAAGATAAAAAACGGGGCTTGAAATTAAAAAAAGGGATAAGAGGATAAACTAAGTATGCATCCCTTTTTCCACACTTTAGCTTCCAGCATAGGTCTGCTCCCGTTATATATGCTCTATAAGAAATGGAGACATAACATACAAAAAAGGGTTTTCGGAGTACTATTCAATTATTATAAACTGAAAGAAATATAAAAGCAATAATAATAATAAAAACTTAGATAATAAAGCATAAAAATAAGTAAAAATATCCGAATAGAAATTCGAAAAAGTAAAGCAGTTAGAAATGAAATAATGTGATAAAAGAAAGCGATAAAGTAAAGTAAAGTAAAGAGATAAAGAAATAAAAGTCGGCACCCCGTGCATAGGGCACCTATTGTTCTCATGGGACCACCAATCAAAGTAACCAAAGTTATAGGACTCAGAATCAATTATCAGTCAAAAGTCAGGATCGAGAAGGACTAAGGTGGCATCACGGAGGGTGGAACTGACTATCAAATCGAGCCTGAAGATCTTGAATCATCCTAGCATTCTCCTCCACTGCTCTTCTCATACGAAGAAGCTCTTCATTCTGATTAACTTGGAATGCTAAGAACTGCTCGTCCTGCCTATCTTGTCGTGCGAATACAGAAGTGAACTGGCCTTCTTGCCATGTGCGCTGCTCACGCCAATAATTCATCTGTTCATCATGGAGCTGCTTGTGAAAGGTCTGTATTGTATCCCAATCCATGGGAGTAGGGTCCTGCTCCTGCGCAGCTTCTTCCTCCTCATTCTCTTCTTCATCCTCATCATCATTAGAGTCATTCAAATCAGGTGCATCATCACCTCCAAGCTTCAACTTTGCAGCAAAGAACTCACCCACTGTAAAAGGAATCGAGCAACCATCCGATCTCTCGCCCATCAACTGGGGCAGTAGGCCCAACCCATAGCACAGTTTAGTCACGAAAGGTCCAATGAATACAGTCTGAACCTTTGTCTTTTGCTGGGTTTGGAGCCATTTCTTAGCTTGCACGCCCATGTTGATACCGACATTATTCTCCATGCACCACATGTAGAATAAATCATGTCTGTATACCTTGTTTCTGTTTGTTGTTCGGCCAGAGAGATTTATGGCAAAGGCTAATCTGATAGCCTTCAAAGCATTTCGGGTTATGAGCTTTGCTTTCAAATTCGAAGAGTTGTACGGGGCATTGTTTGTGATGCTTCTCCAGTATCTTCTAGCAGCTTCATCTAAATCAAAGTCTTCCTTGTAGTCTCTGAAGTAAGGCATGGACACGCTCGTCTCATCATGAAAACCGAGTGTAACACCTAGAGTGTTAACAGACATGCTGTAGTAGTTGCCGAAAAGAGTGAATGAGATGGACTCTCTCGCATCGTTGACTTCCTTCCTGATGTTCAGGGTTGCTAAGAATTCATATGTCACCGGTGCATAAGTAGGTCCTCTCCACTGAAACAGGTAGCGGAGCTGTTGGTGCCTCAAAAGTTCATTTACCTCATTCAAACAACCGAATTCTCTCAAAATATTGTCCTCAAAGAAAAGGCCGACACAAAGCTGCTTTCCCTTGTAGTGGTCTACTGTTGCAAGTTGAACGGGTGTCAAGTGTCGTAGTGACCTCGATCCCGGCTCCTGCATAGCTTGTTGAGCTGTAGCTTGCTGTCACGTCCGTGATCTACTCGATTCTCCTTTGTCATGTTTAGATTTCTTAGCTATCTCTTTATGTCGTCCCATCCTACAAAATATAGAGATTATGATTCATGGTCTTTGAATAAGTCACCATTATATTTGTATAAAATTTCTTGTCAAAATAATGGAAATTAAACATATAGGGTGAAGAATTTTTCGAAAATTTTGCCATAGTTTCCCCTATATTTTGGACAATTCTATCATAAGAATATCAACAATATCATTCCATTATCACACACATACATGAATTCATCATAAGATATGTCAATTTGATAGTCAAACAAGAAGTCAACTACAAAAGTCAAGAATTTCAAAAAGTCAACTTCATCTTCTTTCCCAAATTTCAAAATTAGGGTTTGAAATTGAAAATTCAATTTGGGCAATGTAGCATGTGAAAAATCAAATTGATGACATAGAATAGTTCTATAACAAGTTTATTCATCAAATCAAACATCAATTTCATAATTTTAACAAGAAATCTAACAAACCCATTTGTTCATCAATGATGTTCATACTTGAAGTTCAAAAAGATACAACAATCCATCAATGTAACCATCAATAATGAAAGAAAACATCAAAGGATAGTTCTATAAAGCATTGTGACCAACTTAATCATTCAAAATCATGCTAGGCAAGGTAAACTAAATTTCACATTCAAGCTCTTCCAAACTCATGAATATTCAAGGATAAAGAGTTAAAAAGATGAAAAATTACCTTGATGTTGATGTTTAATCTCCTTGAATGGTAAAAAGTGAAAAGTGTGTTCAAACCTTGAGTTGGGTTCTTCCTTGCGTGGAGAAGAGAAGAGAAAAACAAGTTTTGGGAGTAAAATATGGTGGAATGGCCGAACAAGGGTTTTAAACCCGTAGAGGCCTTCCACGCCGGTCACACGCGTGTGACCGTTCGTGGAGGCTCTCTGCCTCGCTCCCACGCCGGGCAACACGCGTGTGCTCGTGCGTGGGGGCTTACTGCTTTGTTCCCACGCACGGTTACACACGTGTGAGCCTCGTGTAGGTCTACCGCAACGTTTTCTTCTGATTTTTGGCTTCCCCTTTCATACCTATATCCATTTTAAGCTCTTCCAAAGCAATTTCTAGTCTCGAATCCTACAAATTAGTCCTCAAAACATGGTTCCAAATGATTGTGGCAATTTATTAGAACAAAAACATTAAAACGAAAGTACTGCAATAATAGAAAGCATTTTATTAAAATCTTGGGTTGCCTCCCAAGCAGCGCCACGGTTTACGTCCTTGCCTAGACGCATCATACCTTGGTTTTGATTCAACCATATTCTTTGGTAGTGGGTAGAAAGCATTTTGGTACCCACGTGTTCTTCCAGGTAAGCTTATCGTTCCTCCGCTTCGGTTTTGGTTTATTTTCGGTTTGATCTTTGCCCTTTCATCATCATCAGCTCCTTCTTTTGCTTTTTCCTTGTCATCCTTCTTGGCTTGTCCTTCGAATCTCAGGGTGATTTCTCCTGAACTAACATCTATTCGAGCACGACAAGTAGCCAGAAATGGTCTTCCAAGAACTAAGGATTCATGGGGATCATCATCTCCCATCTTACAGACAATAACATCGACAGGCACAAGAAATTTTCCTATTCTTACCATAACATCTTCCGCCAAGCCTTCAGGATACCGGGTGGTTCCGTCAGCTAAACGTAGTGTAAACCGAAGTTCTTACCTAGAGTTGAACTCTTGGAATTGAAGAAATGCCTAAGGTGTTCTTGGATCACAATGGAAGACTAAGCTAAATTTTTTTCCTTCTTCTTCCTCTAGTGTATAATTCGAAAATGAGAGAGAGAGATGTGATCTTGTGTAGATTTAGTTCTTGAAGACCAAGCAACAAGTGCAACATGGCCATACATCATTAATGTCACATTTAATGCCCAATCTTAGTCTAGATTTGCCTCCATACCTCATTAATGCCACATTAAATGCCCAATCTTAGTCTAGATTTACTTGCCACATGTCAACACCCCATGGAGACCTTAGAAGATCTCAAATCTAATTGGCCAGTTTATGCTTAAATCAGATGAATGTTCGGAGGATTATAACTTAATTCGGGAAAATTCTAATACCAAAATTATCGTAAAAATATTCCCGTCGCAAATCACCAATTTTGGGAATTTTCCGATAATCCGCTAAATTTAGGTACAGAGTCCGTAACAATTTATCCCTTACAGTCCATTTGAAATTTTTCTTGAACTAACGAGAAATTCAAGCTTAATCGCATGATACTTAATAATCCCAATTCTAGAAAATTCGAACTGAATCTATATCCTTAAAATTTTCTCGGTTCGTGACCGGTACGTAGTTCGCAGCTTATCGATAACTAACCCAAAAAAATTATTTCGAGCACCGAACAGTCTTCTCTTAAATGTCATAACTTAAAGACCTATTTTTCTAACCTCAAACTTATCGGAAAATACGAGGGGTTACAGTCTACCCTCCTTAAAAAGAGTTTCGTCCCCGAAACTTTCTTCTTATAATCCATGGTTTCAAAAGACTACTACTATTCCCCAAAGATTCAAACTTAAAGTTCAAACCTAGATCTCAACCTTGAGCTCTGATACCAATTTGTAACACCCCAATTTTCACAACTTGGATTTATTACAAAATCCTAATAATATAATACATTGCGGAAGCGTCTAACCAGCAGAAAACTGGGTGTTACCGCCACGCTTAGGTATCTCTCCTATACCCAAACGTTAAGGCTAAACTTACAACATCGACATCCACTTCCATCTTGTTCAGAACTCATCGACTACTGGAGTCCACACTAATCTGCAACTAATAAGAACACATTGAAGTGTAGTTAGCACGACGGCTAAGTAAGGAAATCCATTTGTCACTTAAAAGTAGACAAAGGTTTGAAAACATTTAGTGAAACAACATCCACTTGTCTCGTAAGACAAAATCATTTCTTTCTCAAAGACGTTACAAAATAACTGTTTTCTCGTCTTTAAAACTTCCTTAGTTTCATATAGTAAGAGTGAGGCCTACAACCTCGGGCCATGGCACTCCAGCCTTCCCGTAGGTTCCTCCCTTATCCCAACCCCGGGCTGTGGCACTCAAGCCTTCCCGTGGGCACCTCTCCTTATTCCAACATGACGACATAACGGCGAATAGACTTCGCTCTAACAATATAACGACCACTGGGCCATGGGCACTTAAAGCCACCCGTGGGTCAATCAAGGTCCTCCTCACTTACTTTAGAAACTACGGTTTTGAAAACATGATTCTTCCTTCAATTTTTCTTACTCAGATCATTTCTTTTGGACATATTTCACCAATGAGTCCAATATTTGAAATCGGCTACCTCTTTAGCCCCTGAAGGATTTTCAAACATCATTTTCTGACAATAAACAAGTGAGGTATTTTCCTCAAAAAAAAATAAGGTTTTGACAACCTTTATATCAAAATAGCATACGTTTTTCAACGTAAGTTTTCATAAACATTTTTGGATACACTTCATATGTCCATCTCACACTTAAAATTAACCAACATCATTAACTATCGTCCTCAACAACTTCCACTATGATCAACACCATTAGATCATAACTTGAGGATATCGTACATCCAAATATATATAAATTCTAATAGGTAAGGTCATTGCCTAACCATAACCCAAAAATCATGAGATTATCATTTAATCTCCATCATTAATCCATATCCTTAGCATCACCTGATCACCATTAACTCACTAACTACCTCACAATTATCACTAACACATCCATAATCATACTAAGCATAATTCAGAAAATTTCAGCTTGGCGCAGTCCGAAAGATTGAGCCGGTAAAAATAGTTCCCGAACTCTTTTTCACTTGAAATTTTTATGGTAGAACTCTAACTCATAGTACTTAATGTCCGTCAAAAGTTTTGGTCACTTTGATCCACGAATAAACACAGAAAATTCCCTGTTTGCCCTTGGTCCGAAATATTTTTCTCTCCATCCAGTTTTGGGAAAAATTCCGAAAACCATACTTATACTACTCCGATCATTATGAAATTTTATATGTAGGTTCTACACTTGTTGAACTACATATCTACAAAAAA
>CP025659.1:39405708-39417379 GCA_003576665.1 Ipomoea trifida
CCCTTACAGTCCAATTAAAATTTTCCTCGAACTAGCTAGCATTTCAGGCTTAATCGTATGATACTTAATAATCTCAATTCTGGAAAATTCGAATTGAATCTATATTCTTAAAATTTTCTCGGTTCGTAACCGGTACGTACGATCGCAGCTTATTACTAACCGTTCCTTACTTATAATAATTCTTTTGAGGCATCGAGCGATCATTTCATGAATGTCATAACTTAAAGACCTATTTTCCGAACCTCAAACTTATCGGAAAATACGAGGGGTTACATTATTATTATTATTTTTTTTTTAAACCAAAAACTCAAGTCCCAATTCAAAAAAGTTTTTCATTTTTTTGTTTAAATTTTAAAAGTAGCCCATTTATGTCTATTCCTAATGAAATTTACCTATTTCAATCAAAAACTCCAACACACCAACAAATACAGACTCGACAACTTCAATTTTGATGCTAAAGACATGAATCCTCGATCAGAATGGTGGACTGGGTTAGTAATGACACGACGTGCAATCAGGCCATACAATCTAAAGAGCACCACCATTTGTGATTTTTTTTTGTGGGTCCAAGCATAAGATGGAGGAAGGATATCGAGTATAGTAGAGAGAAATGTGATGATTGAGCTCTTGCAAGTAATGGTTTTTTTGTGGGGTCCTCTAAAAAATAATTTAAAACAATCCATTCTAGTGCACCATTTTCGCACCACATGCCACCGCGGGACGCTAAACCCCCCCCCCCCCCCCCTCTTCTTTTTTTTTCCTACATGAAAAAATTTACAAAAAAAAAAAAAAAAAGCTGAACAAATTAAGTCGATCTAACATATTATTGTAACCATGTTTGGTCATTATCATCATCACCCATTCACAACATTTTCTTCACATTTTTCCCATTCTATCAACTATTGCGTGTGCCTAATGCTCTAGTCTGTGCCCCTCTTTCCTCTTCCATCAATCTTGTGCAAGTCTACTTTGGTGTCGAAGTTGGCTGGCCGCGGATGCTTGAATTTTTCAAACTGACGGAGAACTTTGTTCAGAAAGTGTCACTCTACTACCTCGTAAAAATCAGGGAAGACTACTTTGTCATCCAGACGTGCTCTCATGAGTGTCTTCTTTCATATTGTCAACTTGATCTCTATATGCTTTTCAGACATGAATGCCAACATGGCCAAATCTTTTAGTACACTTCCTAAAAATATCCTAATAAGTAGTGGTTAGTTGGGTTCATCAGCTGTTGGTGCAATATAATGGATTTTCCTTAAACATGATGATAAAAATTAAATGTGATTGTACTAGCCTTGTGACTAATAATTTCACCTATAAGAAAATAGAAACATTAAATATAAAAGAAATAGAGGAATAAATAATATTAAACTAGAAAGAATATTTGTATAGTTGACTTTGAAAATTACAAATGGATGGTATCTACTATAAATACCAGCCACCATTTCTAGTTTCTTTCTAGTTTCTTATATCACTAATACCAATTTTTTTTTTAGTTTAATATTATTTACTTCTTTATTGTTTGTTTAAGATTTTATGTTCATGCCTTTTTAATGGGTGGTACCTAATTGCAAGATTTTTGAACACATGATTTTGGTTTAGTATAATTTTAAAATAAATTAGTGAACGTATATACCTGCTGACAGCTCTAAATCAATATAATTAGGTTGATCTTGAGGGAGAGATGATATGTTCAACTCCCATACCCACAATTGAAGAAGAATAAGGAACCACCAATTAGACAAGCATTATCCATGGTCACCCTGCACATGCTTCGATACAAGAAGTCAAGAACAACACTACCCAACTGTAGTCATTGGCACTTTAATTTGATAATCGCTAATGTAGTCTAAGGAACATAGTCGATCTCATAATATTGTTGTTCGACGTGTCAGAGAATAACACTCCACTTTTTTATTGCATTATACCGAACCGAATTATGTGCTCTATGTCTTCATCAATTGAATGCTTTGTCAGTGGTCGTGGATTTTGTAGACATGTTAGGATCAAACGGGAGGTGCAAGAAATTGAATTATTGTTAGGCCTAATAATGCCGAGGAGGTCATGATGACATATGTTACACAACTCGTCTTTTGTCTGCCTTTGGAAACATCTTGCTACTGCCATGTCATCAATGCACAATTCTAAGAGAATCTCCACATCTTGCAATGTAACGGTGACTTCCCCTAATATATAATGGTTCTCTGGGCAACATCAATCCAAATGTATCATTACCAATCTAGACAATCCATCAAAGCCTGCCTGTTGAATGTAAGCCATAACCCTATCATCAAATTCTTGCATCCAAATTCTCAAAATTTCTCCTGACAAAAAAAAAAATCCCCTTATTCTTTTAGGGAATCTTCCATTGATGCACAAACTGCACCATCCTTGCACAAATCTCATCTTGAGATTTGTGCAAGGATGGTGCAGTTTGTGCATCAGCGGAAGATTCCCTAAAAGAATATGAGATTTTTTTTATCACTGCAATGGTGGATTTATACTACAACGCTCTATACCCACTCCGCCAAGCTTTGACCGTATCTCTAGGGTTACAAGCAAAATATTTGCATGCAACCCTAAACATGTACATGTATAAAATTACCCACATACTGTACCTGGTGTTGCCCTCGCAGCCCTAACCCGCTTTAATACCCACTTTGCTTCGTTCTATCCAACACCTATCATCTTCTACACAATGCGATTTCTAGCATTTCAAGCAACTGAACTTGTTTCCTGCAACGAAGACTAACTTTTCTTGTCATTGTATACCCTTCCTTTTAGGTAATTCTGCTCTAATTATATCACCTGTATTTTCCTTTAATCTTACACATATAAATAAAGCAAACCCAAGATCTGTAAGAAATTTTACAATTTCAAGCAAGTGAACCCAATTTTTTTTATTATGAAATTTGGATTTATCATCACTGCTCACATTCTCTTTAGATAATTATATTCTATTTAACTTTTCACTACTTGTCTTATACAGGTATAGATCGAGAACAAACCATAAATCTATCTACAAGCGATTTCTATTATTTCAGTAGGTGAACTCATTCACTCCATGGGAGACCAAATTTCTAATTATCAATACATTCCTGTAAGGTAATTCTACTCTATTTCATTCACATTACTTTTAGTTTTACATAGGTGAAGAGTGCAAATGCTAGATATATAAGTGATCTGTACGATTTTAGAAAGTCTATTATCCTATGTGTTGTTACAATAATGGAAATCAATTTAATCTAATGTGTCATATATTGGACTTCTTTGAATGTATAACTATATATATGATCTTATATTAATAATAAAAAAATCTTGTGATGAAAATATGCATATTATTTATGGTTGAATTGTGTTGGGGTGTTGTTCAACTAGTGGGTACAATGGGCTTAAACTACAAAAAACACAAGTACAACTTCCATTTCTCATTTAGGTGAATTCTCAGCCTCATGTTAGCATGCACACCACATGCTTCTAGATCATGCCCCGATATTTGATCACCCTCAACAGCTTTACTCTACATTCTATGGGGTAGGACAAGGGGTTTTGAGTCTGAAGAAATTAAGAATGAGCAGTATCAAGCGAAGCAACTAACACTATTGTTTGCTGCAAGCCAATCTACTCTCACAAATGCAGCAACAACAACCGAGTAACCAAAGTACTGGTCAAGGATCAGGGAGGTATCAAGAATAAGTTCCAGGTAAAAGAGAGGATAGAAGAGGAAAATTAAGAAAAATAAATAAATTCTAACAAAAAAAATAGTTTCTTTATGCACCCAACTGGCTCGTGAACTGCACGCTCCAGTTGGGGCAAATTTTCCCACAGGCGAGAGTGGCGCAGTTGCTTTTCGTTCCTTTCCCATTCTGTAGACCACACAATTTTGATTTGCAGGAGTAAAAACATCTATAAAAAACACAAAATATTGAACCACTTCTGAAATCCCTCATAATGTATGGTCCACAGTACTTCAAAACTACAACTCATTCTGTATGTACTTGCCATTCGAAACTAACAAATCACTTAATGTATGTATTGATTTTTCAATTGCATTTTTGAGCGCCATTAAAATGGAGGCTATATGAAAATGAGTTGGATGAGTTACCAGATTATTGCAAATTAGGATAGAACGTCTAGATGCCAAAGTCTCCTCTGATTATGTACGAGGTGGTAGAGTGTCACTTTTCGGACAGATCAGAATTTTCCGTCAGTTTGGAAAATTCAAGCAACCGTGGCCGGCCAACTTCGACACCAAAGTAGACTTGCACAAGATTGATGGAAGAGTGAAAAGGGGCACATACTAGAGCATTAGGCACAAGCAATAATTGATAGAATGGGAAAAAAGTGAAGAAAATGTTGTGAATGGGTGATGATGCTAATGATCAAATGTGGTTACAATAATATGTTGGAGCAACTTCATTTGTTTGGTTTTTTTTTTTTTTTTTGCAATTTTTTGCAGGTCCGTAGGAAAAAAAAAAGAAAGAAAGAAAAAAAGAGAAACTGAGTTGAAGGAAAAAAAAATGTTTACGCGCATAGTAACCGACTGACCGCATTTGCTAGGGCTCATCACAATTCTGAAGACCCCACAAAAATGGCTGTTTTAAAATATTTCTGAAGACTCTAAAAAAAACCATTACTTGCTAGAGCTCATCACATTTCTCTTTCTATACTTTCTTTCGTGCACCTCATGCTTGGTCCCACATGTGATGGAAGGTGCTCTTTAAATTGTACGGCCTGATTGTACTTCGAGTCATTACCAACCCGATCCACCATCCTGATCGAGGATTCATGCATCCTCTAACATAAAAAAGAAGTTGCCGAGTGTGCATTTGTTGGTTTATAGGAGTTTTTGACTAAAATGGGTAAATAAATTCGATGATGAACACACACAAATGGGAAACTTAAAAAAGTTGATTTTTTTTTTTTAAAAACTTGTTTGGTACTTGAGTTTTTGGTCAAAAAAAAATTCGACTGTCACATGAGTTTGTCAAATTTCTAAATTTTTTTTTATACCTAAAATACAACAAACACAAGTGTAACATCCATTTCTCGTATGTATTCATATACATACTACTAGAAAGTTCATCATAAAGTGAAATCACAATTGAGTTCTACTATGGAAACTCTTAATGCGCAATCTTTGCAGAGAATAAAGCTATACTTTCCTAAACTCGATCACCACGATTGAAGAAGAGTGAGGGAACCACCAATTTGACAAGCATTACCACTCGTTGGGTTGCGTTAGACTGAACTCTAAAAGTAAACTTCAATGGGATCAGGTAGCAAGTGCGTAGCTGCCTTGCACATGCTTCGATACAAGAAGGCAAGAACAACACTGCCCTGCCCGTGATCGGACGCAGATAGTCAACTATCTGATCTGCGTCTGGGAAACTCCAGATGCAGACTGTTCGGACAATTTGTGTATGTGGCATATGCGCCGGGCAACTCCTGACACAGATTGTCCTCAACTCCGGACGCAAGGACTGATTCTGTTATATTGTTGGCACTCTGAAATTCCTTTTGTGGACTAAGAAACATATATAATCCCACCATGTTGCATTGTTCAACATGTTAGGAAATAACATTCCATTTAGTAATTGCATGATACGCAGTCAAGTCAATGGGTTGCACATCTTATGGGTTTGAATGCTATGTTAGTAGTATCACATTATGTAGAGATATGTCATGATGAAACGAGAGGTGCCGAAAACTGCGTTGTTATCTCTTTAATTTGCAGAAGGATTTGAAGCTCCAAAACCAGTTGAACGACACGCAGCCAGTATACCCCTTTCAATTGACATAGTGCACAATCCTTGCCCAAATCTTGCACCCAATCACTTTACCAATTTAATTCCAATCTATCTTTTAACTAGAACACAATTATCCACTCAACCTTTCAGAAATTAATAACATATCAAGAACACGCACACCAGCAAATGCACACTCGACAACTTGATAGATTTATTTGACAAACTTAAGTAGATCTATGAAGCTTTTGTTCGGTAAGAACAAAATTGCAATTGGGACCTCGTTCAAGTTGTGACATGTCCAAAAAAACCAATAATAAAAAAAGAAGGTTGAAACACAAACATTGTTATACTACCTCTTCAATACACATAAAAACTAGAATTTTGTTTTTTAAAGGGAAAACTAGAAAACTAGAATTCTAAGTAACTATATATATGTTCCTGATATAACAAAGCTGGTTGTTTAGATGGGTAAAACATATGTGGGAAGATAATGTAAGAGAAATGTAAGAAAAGGAACATAGATATATGATGGAAACTAGTGAAAATAATTTTTCAATCTTATTTTATATTAAATTTATTCTTATTGGGAAAAATTGTATATTTAGACATTATATAAAAAGTTGCATTTAATAAAAAAAAACAAATTTTGAATTTAAAAATTATGAAAACAATATTAAAAAAAAATAAGTGGATAACTTCTTTTATTTTGATGTTATTCTCACATTATATATCATCATTTTCCCCTGACTTTTTAATATAGGAATGGATTATTTTATCCCAATTCCCAAAGCACATTTTTTCATAATATTTTCGTACATTTTTTTTTATATATTTTCATCGAAATTAAAAAAAAAAAATTATAGCTCTCAAAAACTTGTATAATGTTTTTTCTCCTTTTCTTATTAATATCTTCATTTTCTACCCCAGCCCCAATCATTGTGACCATGTCCACTCTGCCCACTATGGCTAAAAGTAATGTAAAGTTAAATGGATCAAATATAATTACCTAAAAAGAATGTTGGCAATGATGATAAATACAGTCTGCTTAGAAAGAAACAAGTTTACTAGCTTGAAATTAAATAGTAAAAATCCTTATAGATCTAGTGTTTGTTTCATGTACCCCAACAAGACTAAAAGTAATGCAAGTGATATGCTACAGTATAATTACCTAAAAGGAAGGTGAACAATATAATGACCAAAAAAAAGTTTGTGCAATTCTAATCAACCGCAAGTGGGTAATACTTGATAGTCAGGTCAAGATGGTCAATAGAAGAAGAAAAAGAGGCCTTGACAGAGAAGTTTGTATGCAGAATGAATGATGAAATGATCTGTATATATTATATTGTAGTGTTACCTTTTGCGAAAACCAAAAAATATAAGCTGAAAGTTACAATTTTGCTCATTTTCTGAAAAATGAACCAAAAAACATCAAGACAACTTTCTATAATGCAATCAAACACTGAAAATGAAAATGTTTTCAGGAAAATGACTCAATTTCCAGAAAACATTTTCCGGAAGTCATTTTTCTGGTTTTCAAACACACCCTTAATGTATCTGTACATTGGTTTTTCAATTGCACTTTAAATGGAGGCTATATGAAAACGACTTGGATGTGTTAATTACTAGATTATTACAAATTACGATAGCATGTCTAGATGACGAAGTCTCCTCTGATTATTTATGAGGTGGTAGAGTACGTGGCTCTTTTTAGACAGAGTTCTCCGTCAGTTTGGACTTTTCTGAAAGGTTGAGCCAATGATAAAAAAAAAAAACATGAGTGTCACTTGAGTTTTATCAAATCTCCTAAAATTCTTTTTTTTTTTTTTTTAAAACTTAAACTACAAAAAACACAAATCTCCTAAAATTCTTTTTTTTTTTTTTTTTTTAAACTTAAACTACAAAAAACACAAGTACAACTTCCATTTCTCATTTAGGTGAATTCTCAGCCTCATGTTAGCATGCACACCACATGCTTCTAGATCATGCCCCGATATTTGATCACCCTCAACAGCTTTACTCTACATTCTATGGGGTAGGACAAGGGGTTTTGAGTCTGAAGAAATTAAGAATGAGCAGTATCAAGCGAAGCAACTAACACTATTGTTTGCTGCAAGCCAATCTACTCTCACAAATGCAGCAACAACAACCGAGTAACCAAAGTACTGGTCAAGGATCAGGGAGGTATCAAGAATAAAGTTCCAGGTAAAAGAGAGGATAGAAGAGGAAAATTAAGAAAAAATAAATAAATTCTAACAAAAAAAATAGTTTCTTTATGCACCCAACTGGCTCGTGAACTGCACGCTCCCAGTTGGGGGCAAATTTTCCCACAGGCGAGAGTGGCGCAGTTGCTTTCGTTCCTTTCCCCATTCTGTAGACCACACAATTTTGGATTTGCAGGAGTAAAAACATCTATAAAAAAACACAAAATATTGAACCACTTCTGAAATCCCTCCATAATGTATGGTTCCACAGTACTTCAAAAACCTACAACTCATTCTGTATGTACTTGCCATTCGAAACTAACAAATCACTTAATGTATGTATTGATTTTTCAATTGCATTTTTGAGCGCCATTAAAATGGAGGCTATATGAAAATGAGTTGGATGAGTTACCAGATTATTGCAAATTAGGATAGAACGTCTAGATGCCAAAGTCTCCTCTGATTATGTACGAGGTGGTAGAGTGTCACTTTTCGGACAGATCAGAATTTTCCGTCAGTTTGGAAAATTCAAGCAACCGTGGCCGGCCAACTTCGACACCAAAGTAGACTTGCACAAGATTGATGGAAGAGTGAAAAGGGGCACATACTAGAGCATTAGGCACAAGCAATAATTGATAGAATGGGAAAAAAGTGAAGAAAATGTTGTGAATGGGTGATGATGCTAATGATCAAATGTGGTTACAATAATATGTTGGAGCAACTTCATTTGTTTGGTTTTTTTTTTTTTTTTTTGCAATTTTTTGCAGGTCCGTAGGAAAAAAAAAAAGAAAGAAAGAAAAAAAAGAGAAACTGAGTTGAAGGAAAAAAAAATGTTTACGCGCATAGTAACCGACTGACCGCATTTGCTAGGGCTCATCACAATTCTGAAGACCCCACAAAAATGGGCTGTTTTAAAATATTTCTGAAGACTCTAAAAAAAACCATTACTTGCTAGAGCTCATCACATTTCTCTTTCTATACTTTCTTTCGTGCACCTCATGCTTGGTCCCACATGTGATGGAAGGTGCTCTTTAAATTGTACGGCCTGATTGTACTTCGAGTCATTACCAACCCGATCCACCATCCTGATCGAGGATTCATGCATCCCTCTAACATAAAAAAGAAGTTGCCGAGTGTGCATTTGTTGGTTTATAGGAGTTTTTGACTAAAATGGGTAAATAAATTCGATGATGAACACACACAAATGGGAAACTTAAAAAAGTTGATTTTTTTTTATTTTATAAAAACTTGTTTGGTACTTGAGTTTTTGGTCAAAAAAAAAATTCGACTGTCACATGAGTTTGTCAAATTTCTAAATTTTTTTTTATACCTAAAATACAACAAACACAAGTGTAACATCCATTTCTCGTATGTATTCATATACATACTACTAGAAAGTTCATCATAAAGTGAAATCACAATTGAGTTCTACTATGGAAACTCTTAATGCGCAATCCTAAGAGAATCTCCACATCTTGCATGCAATGTAATGGTGACTTCCCCTAGAATATATAATGGTTCTCTGGGCAACATCAGTCCAAAAGTATCATTACCAATCTAGACAATCCATCAAAGCCTGCCTGTTCAATGTAAGCGATATCCCTTTCATCAAATTTTTGCATCCAAGTCCTCATAATTTTTCCTGACAACAAAAAATAAAAAATAAAAAAATCACAAGATTTGTGCAAGGATGGTGCAGTTTGTGCATCAATGGAATATTCCCTAAAAGAACATTAGATTTCCTTTTTGTTTATCACTGCAATGGTGGATTTCTAGTACAACGCTCCGATACCCACTCCGCCAAGCTTTGACCGTACCTCTAGGGTTGCAAGCAAAATATTCGCGTGTAACCCTAAACATGTACATGTACAAAATTACCCACATACTATACCCGATGTTGCCCTCGCAGCCCTAACCCGCTTTAATACCCACTTTGCTTCGTTCTATCTAACACCTATCACCTTCTACACAATGCGATTTCTAGCACTTCAAGCAATTGAATTGTTTCCTGCAACAAAAACTAACTGTTCTTGTCATTGTATACCCTTCCTTTTAGGTAATTCTGCTCCAATTATATCACCTGTATTTTCCTTTAATCTTACACAGATACATAGAGCAAACCCAAGATCTGTAAGAAATTTTACAATTTCATGCAAGTGAACCCAATTTTTTTATTATGAAATTAAATTTGGATTTATCATCACTGCTCACATTCTCTTTAGATAATTATATTCTATTTAACTTTTCACTACTTGTCTTATACAGGTATAGATCGAGAACAAACCATAAATCTATTCACAAGCTATTTCTATTATTTCAGCAGGTGAACTCATTCACTCTAGGGGAGACCAAATTTCTAATTATCAATACATTCCTTTAAGCTAATTCTACTCTATTTCACTCACATTACTTTTAGTTTTACATAGGTGAAGAGTGCAAATGCTAGATATATAAGTGATCTGTACGATTTTAGAAAGTCTATTATCCTATGTGTTGTTACAATAAAGGAAAGCAATTTAATCTAATGTGTCATATATTAGACTTCTTTGAATGTATAACTATATATATTGATCTTATATTAATAATAAAAAAGCTTGTGATGAAAATATGCATGTTATTTATGGTTGAATTGTGTTTGGGTGTTGTTCAACTAGTGGGTACAATGGGCATTGTCAATGTGCTTGGGCTGGGTAGAAAATGACGATATTATAATAAAGAGGGAAAAAAGCATTATATAGAAGTCATTGAGAACTTTAATTTGCTTATTTTATTTGGAAGAGAATAGAAAAAGGAAAATGTATGAAGATATTTTGAGGAGAAAATGCGCTTAGGAATTTGGATAAAACAACCAAATCCTATGTTTTGTTAAAGATTCTTTCCTTCAAAAATTGAGAAGAAAGTCAAGAAAAATGATAATAAATAATATGAGAATAACACAAGGATAAAAGAAGTTATCCATTATTTTCTTAAATATTGTTTCATAATTTTTAAATTCAAAATTTTGTTTTTTATTATTAATACAACTTTTAATATAACATCCAAATGAGCAAATACCAATTTTGGTCCCACGACTATTAGCAAAATGACAATTTTGGTCCACATGTTTCATTTCTACCAATTTTGGTCCCACGACTATTATTTAGTACCAATTTTGGTCCCACGACTACTGTTTTAGTGCCAAAATTCATCGCGCCGGTCACCCATCCGTTTAAAACGTGCTGAAATCCAAAATTTTTGAAGGTATTTTCGTCTTTTTCAACTCAATATCCCAAGTTGAGCATGAATAAAGAGATTTAAGCCCTAAAATCAATCACAATTCACAATTCTCCTCCTCAAATTAAGGTAAAATGAGGAGGAAAACTGCAAATTTTGATCGATTTTAGGACTTAAATCCATTTATTCATACTCAAATTGAGATATTAAGTTGAAAATGATAAAAATACGCTTAACAATAGTAGTGGATAAAAATTGGTACTAAAACAATAGTCGTGGGACCAAAATTGGTAGAAATGAAACATGTGGACCAAAATTGTCATTTTGCCAATAGTCATGGGACCAAAATTGGTATTTGCTCACATCCAAATATACAAAAACTTTCATTAACAATAAATTTAATATATAAACATTGAATTCTAAACATATAACTCAAATTTGAACTGAATAAATAAAATAAGATTGATAAATTATTATTCATTAGTTCCTATCATATCTCTATATTCC